>JASVER010000017.1:14880007-14957588 GCA_030449065.1 Oceanodroma leucorhoa
GGCCAGGGGAGCGGGCCCGGCCCAGGGCGCGGGGGGGCCGGGCGGAGCAGACCCCCCCCGCCGCTCGGTGGCCCCTTGGCGGGCGGCCCGGCGGCGCGGTCACGGGGCCTCGGCCCGGCGGCAGGGGCCTGGCCGGGGAGGTGGCGGCCGGGCGGGTGCTGCCATCGGCGCCGGGGCCTGCGCGCCCCCCGGGAGGCCGTGGGGAAGGTAGGGCCTGCGCCGTTTCCCTTTCAGGTGTTCCTGTTTGAAGTCTGTTCGGCCTCAGTGCGACATAAATGGCCCCAGATAAGGGGTCCCCGTGGAGCAGCCGGTAACGGCGCTTTTGTCGGTCCTGTCCGGGGCTGCTGCAGCTGGTCGTTTGCCGCGTTTCCCCTGACTGAAATGTGGCAGCTAATAGACTCCGTTTTACTAATGGGAAACTAATGCGTGCTCTTGATGTTCAGGTTTATAAATATGTAAAATATTTTTTTAATTGTTGTTAGCAAAACAGGCAGGTAATCAATAATATCAGGTGTGACAAACAGACTGTTGACATACGGCATGGCCAGAAGGACTGGTGAGAGATAAGGGTTTCCTGTCAGCAGTGCCCTGCACTAATTAATATTCAGGCATTGTCATGTTCGATGATAAATGAATTCCTTGAACTATATTGATATAGTAGGTTAAACATTGAAAAAGTTGGGTTGAACTTTGACTTTAAATATTCATTAAAGCTAATTATGGATTTTATGACTACATGAATTACAGTTTCTGTGTCATCATTGGCAATTTATTTTAAATTTATTTAAAGCAATCTTTATATATTAGCTTTATCACATTTAGTGAGGTAATGCAGTAAATGTTTACTCTCTACAGTAATTAAACTTTTATTCAGGTATTTCCTTTATGCATTAAATTTCCACAGTTGAAATGACGTACTTTAAAAAGAAATTATGCCAATTGGCTGTTAAAAAAAGTGTAGCTGTTTTAATCTTCAGACTTTTGTGGCAAGTTTTCTGTATAATCAAAGGAATAGTGTTTTTAATAATGCCAGATGTGTAACCCATCAGAACCAATTTGTCTTGCCATCAGTACCAGTTTTTCCAGATGAGTCTTTTGGCATGCAATAATGAAAGAAATTTCCAATATTGTACTGAGTATCATTCTGGAACCCAATTAAAAGCAGTGATCGTTCAACTTCAGTCTGCTAACAGGGAGAAGATACGTAGTTTTTCTCCATAACACATTTTGGGGGGAAAGATGCAAAGCTCTTCTAACTAACGTGCTAACTGTAAGTTAAATTTTGCCGTCTGTTTCTACAGCTGGCAGTGCAATTCTGTACACACACATGGTAAGAACAGTCAGTTACTTCTGTCAGTCCTGAAAAAAGGCATTTTGTTAATAACAGTGTTGCTGTGAGATAATCGCCTGGCCTTTTCACAGAGTTCCTGAATGTTTCCTTAAGGGCCATTCTCTCAAAAGCTTCAAAAGCTAGGATGTGTTTGACTGCATACAATTAGTGGTTGTGATACTGGAAGAGTATCTAGGAGTTCACAAAGGAAATTTTCCCTAGTCTACCTGTAGGATTTTGTGTGCGGGTCTATTTGATTTTAGGAGTGTTAAAGCAAAACTGTTTAGTTATAATATACAGGGGAGACAGAAGAATAATCGGCAATCAGTTTTAACGTTCTTGTGCGTTTCTAAGCGACTTGGCCAAGCTAAAAATTATCATTTTTCATGACTGTCCAATCTGACTTTTCACTTTGATGCTTTCTGCTATTTTAGTTAGGGTGTATATACATATGCATGACTATTTACAATGCTTAAATTCCGCTGTAAAGCAAAATGTGCATAAATTTCGGTAGAGCCACCAACTGTGACACTGTGGTATTTCTTCATGGCCACGGGTATTACTTTGAATTGTGTATATACTTACGGGAGTAACTAGGCGACTCAGGCTCTGATGAAGCCCTTTCTATTTTGGCAGCTCCTGGCTCTGCTAGTAGGGTAGAAAACCACCTGGTTGATAGTCTGGAGAATCACACATGCGGTCCCTGTGACCACCTGAGGTCAACAGGTTCTGCTGATCTTCCTGAACTTTCAGAAAGTTTTGGTGTTACTGAATAGAAGGTGGTTTTGATACAGTTACAGACCTGGGGGTTGGCAGGTTGGCCTAACAAATTCAGAACTTCTCTGATCTGAGCCAAGCTGTGAGCTGTCCATTCATCACTCTGCGACGGGGCTACTGAAGCGCAGTTTCCATGACTGGTCTGTGTCTGCAGACTACTTGGAAAATCAGGCAGAGGGCTGTGGCTGCTCCCTTCACTTCATTCTGGTAAGACATGACACGTGCGGCAGAGCACCTACCATCTCCCGTTCATTTCTTGGTACAGTACCACTATGATTCGGGGTCAGGGTGGCTAGCCAGAGCTCGTCGTGCTGTGTCTGAGCCTTAATCTCAGAAATGAGGTTGCTCTGAATGCTTGAGGTGGCAGTCAACAGACTGAGCCGTTCCGGGGTAACTGCGGCACTGTCCGCGCGGGCCTGCGGCTGCGGGTCACGCGTCCTCCCCGACTGTACGGTAAAGTCAACTTTGGTGACCCGCGGTGCATATTATTTTTCAGGCTTCTACTCTAGAAAGACCGTCGTAAAGAGGGCTTAAATATTTGCAGATTTGCTGATTCACTGCTCTACAGTCACTAACATAGATATAGCAGAAACTGGGAAAGGTACAATACATAACACGACTTCTGAGGTTGCATTTTAGCAAAAGCACCTGCTTACAAATGGCATAGAATTTGTGCTAACAGCCAAAGTAATCAATTTCAACAATCCTGAAAGTGGAACAAATAATAGTTTTCTTTATTTACATTTGAATTTTTTAAAAGTTGAACTGTTTGGGGTGGTTTATCATTTGTAATGTGTTTCTGTATGATATTACTTAGCTACTGTATGTTCTACTGCTACTGTATGTGCCACTACTTCTTTTTCCAAAGAACACTAACGTAAATAAGAAAATAAAAGTGCTAGACTTTGAATTAATATTGTTAAACTGTCATTTTGTGCGAAATAAATTGAATTAACATAACAGCCTCAACAAATGGGCCTAGGCAGCAGGCCTTGAAAGAAAGTTTCTTTTCACTTACATTTCGTTGTGTTAGGGCAGTGAATTATAACTGCACTCCATCATTTTTACAAGTTAACATTTATGTACATAAACCTGATTAAGTCTATAACAATGCGGAAGATAGCGATAGCTGTAATTTCCATTCCATTATAGTTTTGCTTCTTTTCAATGGTGTGTTTAAAATTACACAGTCAAAGCCTATCTTAATGTTAGTGGTATTAGTTCCTGAAACTGTACAGTGTTACTTAATCACTATCAAGAGATTCTTTGTGCACAATGAGTTGACACTCAGTGCTACAAATGTGGACTATCAAACCAAACTTCTGCTGCATAATTCTTCAAAATTAGTTTTTAAAAATGGGATTAAAACTGTAAGAAGTGAAGCAGTGAGCAAATCAGGATGCTCAGAAATAAAGTTGTAGCTTGAGCACAAGTGGCAGTACTTTTTTTAATAGAATTGTGACATCTAAATAAAAGTTTTTCGAGCATCTTGATTCTTCTTGGTTTACTTATTGACATACTACATAGAGAAGCTTCAGGGTTCATAATCCTGTCATCTAGATTTAAATTTTCACCTGTCTTTAAAATTGTTTGTGCCTGATTTGGATAGGTCACTATTTCCGAATATTTTTTTTTAGTTAGCCTTAACATTTCCATCTCAGCTGTGGTGAGGGGAATTCCAATGAGAATGAAGGGAAAGAAGTTTACCCTGAAGGTGGTCAGATGCTGAGACAGAGGCTCCAAAAGGGGAGGCAGTCTCCAGCCCTGGAGATTTTTGCATCATCTGGGCAGTGCCCTGAGCAGTGCAGTTGTCAGCCCTGCTTCGGAGAGGGGTTGGACTGGAGACCAAAAGGTCCCTTCCAGCCTGCGTGATTCTGCTACCCTAGATTATGAGAAAAAGAAAAGCTCCCTTAAAAACAGTATTTGGATGTTGTAGGTAGGCTGAATTGGCCACATGTTACTGACGTAGCCCAGGATTTCCCATTCCAGGATCCCTTTTTCATTTGCTTTGAAATTTTTGAGACTTGAGGCATTTGGGATGATATTTTCCAGATGCTTGCTGAGGCTCATTTTTTTTCCTCTGAAGACCATAAGAGGAGCTGAAATAAAGCTATATCCTTATACTGAGTTCTTAAAGAGTAATATTAAATAACAAAGTGTTATCTCTATATATGTCAGATTTTGCCCTGTGCATTGAAGAAAGAGGTGGACCAGCTGGGAAGAATTCAGAAAGAGTAAGAGAGGAGAGAATGACTCAAGTCTAGAGAACATGGCTTTAACGCACTCTATTCGTTAATAATAGCTTCTGGTAAAATAGAGTAATCATATTTAACTAGATTTTATAACTGAGAACTCATCCAGCGGTTTATACTTTCCTTTTTTTGTAATATAGATACATATTTCAGGTTAAAATTATTTGAATTTAGTGTAATACTTACGTTGTAAGCTTTTATCTAAGGTCAGCTCTCTAAATAAGCAGGTAAGAGCTCACCTGTAATGTCCTTCCACTCAGAAGTACTTTACTTCATAATTGATCACACTGATCTCAGTAGGATAAAAGCTGTGTGTGTATAAAATGCATCGATGTTAAGAATATAAGATGCTTACGCGTAAGATGAGATTCTGTGATACAGAACCGTATTGTGAGACGCGTACTCATCCGAGCAGTACTTACAAACCCAGTCACTGTCACGACCTTCGCAAGCCCTCGTGAAGCCCGGGTACCACAGCTGAGCCTCGTGTTCTAACCCCGTCCCAAGCCCCTGTTTTTGATCAGCCTCACTGTAACTTAGTTTTACCCAGGAGAATTCTGAAAATAACTTCCTTCCATCCGTGGTTTTCCTTGATGATGATGCATCTGAGCAGTGCCTATGTGCATTCGAAGAAGCGGGCTCTTTTAACATAGGATTTCCTGCCTTTCTGCAAAATGTAAGGTTGTCACAGCATGTATTTTTCTTTCTTTGTTTTAGTTGGGGGCTTTGTAAGTTAGTTTAGGAAAGTTATTTTCAAGTACAATAACTGAATTTTACCAGTAGCTTGCATGTGAGTTTAAGACTTTTATCTAGTTTTAGCTCTCTGAGGGACAAAAATATACTTTTCTCTACAAAAAACTCTCTGTAAACATATTGCTATTTAAGAATAATCTCCCATTTTTAAAATCCAAAGGTCAGAGTATAGTGAAAGTTTATTGTGAGACAGCAGCGTTTTCTACTGCTAATGACAATTTCTTCAGTTAGAAATTAAATATCAGGTGGCAATTTTTTTATCTTGTATCAGGATTTATTTTTTTTCTGGCAGTGTGTCCTTGTTGCAGGATAGTTAACCTTGAGTCCTCTACAAGAGTGTCTCCTGCATTTTCTTATTTGCCTCCTCCACGTTATAAAAAAGAAAACCAGAGACCTAAAGGAAGCTGACTGGGTCGCAGGGAAGTGTACTCATCAATTAAATGTGTGACAGTGTTTTCTGTTGGATGGACTAATATGTCAAGGAGATGGGAAGGACCTCATGTTTGTGCTTTTGACAAATCAGCAAATGTTTAATCTCTGGATGTGCAGCGTCTCATAAATAATGCAGCAGTCACTGAACCAAAACACTACTCTGCCGGGAGGGTCTCTGTCGTTATAGGAGTAAAAGGCAAAATGAACCTAAATCATCCTTTTTGTTTCATGCGTTGCTTCTTTTATACTTCTCAATGAGAGTTTATCTAGCGGCAGGCTGCTTTTTTTTTCCATTTCTGTTGAGTGCATCAGATGTATTTAAAGGCTCATCAAGTTCTCATTTAAAATTTACACATTTTTTATATTCCGCTATGAAGTCTGTTTGCACTACTTTTTCCTTTCTCTCTTGATTTTCCTTACTCTCTTCTAATACGCAATTTTCCTCTCATTCACTGGAGGAAAACAGTATATTGTATGACTGTGAAGAAGCAAAAGCAAGCAGCAAGTTCACAGTATGCGTAGGTGAAATCTTGGCAAAGCTTCAGTGACATAAACGGAGCCAGGAAGGGACTGTCTCGGCCCGAGGACCCCGGGTTAGCAGCTTTCCAGTCCATGGAGGTTCCCTGGAAAAGGAGCGGGGTCACTGCTGTGGGGGTGCGAAGGAAAGGCTGGAGCAGGAAGGCAAAGAGGATTGTCCCTGTTAAGGGAAGTGTGTAAGTTTCAGGGTAGGGAAAAAATGTGTCAGGCTGCGTCGGGAGGTTGTGGAAGCCTCTTCTGCAGAGGTTTTTAGGTGCAAGTTAGAAAATCGTTTGTCAGGCATGGCCTGAATCTGTAGCTTGCAAACCCTGGGAAATGTTCAGGTGGAGGAGCAGTCCTTTCTATGAGAACAGGGTTGTCTTTCTGTGTTGCCTTCCGCGTGTCTCGGAAACAGTCTAGCTGAAACACATGGATAGGTCTGGGATGCGCGGGGTCCTGTCCGGGTGGGGGGTGCTGGACCAGACGCGGGGTGGCCAGCTCACCCTGGCGTGGGCAGCCACGCAGCGGTCCTTCACAGCGCCCGCGGGTCTGCCTTGGGGGTCTCTGCTGCGGGGGTGTGACCATGGGCGTTTTACCTGCCCTTCTTGAGAACCACCTCTGGGGTAGATGGTCTCTTGAAATGAAGATCTTCATTTCTTTATTTCGCTTGCATAAGACACTGTGCTTGCAACAAGCATCATTTTCACTCTGCTGTGACGTGCGTATTTGGAGCACAGGGCCATTAGTGCCAGTTGCGGCTGAGTTCACTCAGGCCACCTGTAAACTGGATCCCAGAAGTCTGAGAGTGGGTACCCAGAAAAGGAGGCATATGTAGTTATTAGACATGGGAAGCTTGCAGTGGATTTCCTCATATTTCATGGGAACTCTGTGGCAGAGAAAAGGGTCCTAAAATCCACAGCAGGCTGACTGCCATTCTCACCAGCTGGACAGCACAGCCTGCAGTGTGGTCAGTCTGTCAGAAGAGAGGTGGTGTTTCAGCTCTTGTCCTCGTTAGGACCAAAGTGCTTGTGCCTGTGCAACTAAGGGGTTTGCTTCGGTGGTATCCTGAACAAAGGTGCTTCCCTTAATAATGGACTGAGGATTAAGATCTCGGAAATCTTCAGAAACCAGGAAAGTACTTAAGTATGTGTAAGGAAGAGGTACTATATTTTGCTGAATATGGGTGGACTTCAGTATGCTTCTAAAATCGATTTGCTGAGGTGGGAGTTTATAAGCTTTTCTGAATGCAGTAGAGATTACTTCTATGTTTACAGGCTTTACTCGGTCATGGGCTAATCATTAAAACTGTAACAGAATTCCGTAGCTGGATCAGGTCACTGTTTTGAAAGAAAATAAAGAGAAGAGTTGCTCAGGACTAGATCAGCAGAAGGAGTTATAAGTCCTATCTAAATCCAAACTATGAACACATGGTATTTTATTTTCAACAGTAACTCAAATTTTTCATGTATTGTTGTGGGCACTAAACTCTGCTTCTGCTTCTACTTAGAAACACATCAGTTCTGCCAGTGTCAAGAAACTTGCCATGTATTCAAACATCTAAGCCCCTCTGTTAGATATTTGTGTATTTTTTCTCTTCAGGTCAGTGCATTGTGAGAAAATCCTTGCCTCTGTAGGCTTCACACCGAAGCTGGGGGTAGCAGTCGCTCTCCAAGTGTGGCTGGCAGAGCCGGACATGCTGTACTCTTCAGTCATTATCGTTATTGTCAAAACACTTAGGAACAGGGAAAGCTGTACAAGTGTGTTCAACACTCCTGATAGATTTTAAGTGTTATACCTGCCCTGCAGCTGGCAAAGTCATTCGCTCTGCACAACGCAGTAGGAAGGTGGAAAACTTGTGCCTGGCCCTCAAAAGTTACTGAATCTCTGAACCCTTCTCTTGTTTCCCTACTGCAGTCTCCAAAAGCATTTGCTTTGCTCTGAAAGTGAAGCAGAAATGGTCAGGCTTTTCTAAAAGAATTGTAGGGATGTGTTCCATGTTTAAAAAAGTATTTGTCTGTATTACTAAGTGCATCCATCTGTTTGGTATTTCTAAAAGTACACCTGGTAATTGTGCCCTTACCATGTTTAGTCGGCTGTTACGGATCTTCTTTAGAATCATAGAATCATTAAGGTTGGAAAAGACCTTTAAGATCATCGAGTCCACAATGCCTTATGAAACTTCAGAGAAGCAACAAAGGAAATGAATATTTTTATAGATCTCAGAAAATGTAAAAATTAGTAATTTTATTTGTTAGTATTTAATTTCTTCTGTTTTTTTAAATTGGAAAGCATGATACTTTTTAGTTAGCCTAAGTAGATGTTTTTATAATTTCTTATTTTTTTGTTGTTTTTTACAGGCTCTAGGAAGTTTTTACTTTCTTCATGAATCTTTGAAAAACATCTACCAGTTTGATTTTAAAGGTAAGCAAAGGAATTAAATGTTGTTAATTGTCAGTTGGCTTTATACATCAAGGCAGCTTTTCTGTCATCTTTCCTGATAGTGGTGCCTAGCAGTTTTTTCCATGATATGCAGATTTCTGTATAATGCATGCAAGTCCATTGATGACAGACGTTACTTTTGTTACCTTTTATAGACCTCTTAGAAGAAGTCAATGGACCGGCCACAGGTTGAAAAATGGTGCATTAATCATTCCCATGCAGAAGGACCTTTGGATCCATAGAGATCCCTGATGATTTCAAAAGAACTCTGAATGGCCACAAGGTTCTTCCATGTAGATCAGATATAGGACAAAGACCTTAAATGTCCAACAGTGATGGTCATTTTGCAAAGCAGCTGAGGTAGATTTATGGCTTAAATTACTTTGGAGCCGTGCAGGTCAGTAGGAGGGTGTCATTGTTTTTAACCTACATTGATCCATCAGGTTGGAGGTCTTGCTAAATCTCAGAAGTTTAAAAGTAATGCTAGGCTATGTACATTAAATATTAGAAAGATCATAGAAAATTACTGAACGCTTCCTGAGGTGTATATAGAAAAGATTAAATAAAATTTATGTTATTTCAGTTGAGAACTGTCTGTATATTAAATACAAAAATCTTTTGAGCTTCATTTAGCTTACTGAGCTGAATCACATTAATACTATATCTAGCATCCCATTAGTTTGAGACACTGTTGAAATGGTGGTAACTATGGACTGAACTAATTGTCTTAATTATATAGATTCATTATTTTTGTTCTCAGTAGAGACAGAGTCTCTCTGCTCGTGTAATTGAGGGTACAGGGTCTTCCTTCCCTGAAATGTTTGAACGGTAGTTCTACATACATAGCAATTCAGATTTAGCCAACATAAGTCCTCCTGTCGTCAATGGTTTCAATGCTGAAGGAAAATTTTAGCTACAATGTCATGGGCAGTTCAGAGTAGATCTTATTGCTGAGAGACCGTACTGGAAAACTCAGTAGCGATGTAGGGACTTCTAAGGAGAGGTCATACCTCGTCTTTCTCCGAAACTGGAACAGTTTTGCAGACACTAAGTAATGATAGTGTTATCAGATGAACTGTGTGCGGGCTGGAAATATTGGAGGGAACTGGCATTGCGTGTGAAGCTGGGTGTCCAAGGTGTTACCCCCGTCCCTGGACTGACCAGCCTGCTGGTCCAGTTAGTAACCGTTCATTCATTTTGCCTTGTGAGTGGCTTTGTGTGTCAGTCATATGTGAACTGTGTCTGCACACCTAACCCCTGAGCCCGCAGCTTCATCGCACCAGTGCTGGAGGACTAGCGGTTTCGCTCTGAATTCCACCTAAAGTTCCCTCCCGCTGGGCACAGGCGAGAGGTGTCCTGCTCTAGCGACATCTGACAGAGTGGGAGGACAACTGATTTAGGATACGAGGAGCTTTCTGGGTTTATTAATCATTGATTGACAGCTTTTTTGCTATTGTACGGCTTTAAAAGAAAATGTAAGAATTAAAAAAAGTGAGAGAATGGAAGGAAAAAGTGTAGGGGAAAATAATCGTTATAAAAGAAATAAGCAGATACTTGTTCCAGAAGATAAACGCTTTAAATCTTCAGTGCTTTGTTTTGCTCGGCAAAACCTTAGCAAAGCCGGATGGGATGTGAACTGTGCACATAAAGATGTGTTTGGCACAGTCATCCCTTGGAAAGAAAAAACTCTTAATAAAAATCCAAGGAAAGCAGGTGCTACACTGAATTAGTGTTGCAAGTCACCTGCTGTTCTCTTAATGTAGAGCAGAATCAGTCTCCCAGTGTGGTGTTTGTAAAATATGACCCTGAAGGCTCCCATCTTTCAGGGGAAATGTAAAACTTGCCTCTTCTCTCATGACTATTGACATTTTCACAGTGTATTAAGCTCTTAAATCAGAGGAAAAATCCAAATGGATACAAACGTTCTCTGCACAAAAATCATTATGAAATTCTGGTTCTACTCAAAAGCATGCAAAAAATAGATGTTTATATACAATTCAATATTCCCGTAACATCACTGTGTCTTTTCAAAATTCACTGCACAGTTGGATGTGACTGAATACAGTCTTTGAAAAAAAAAGATTGGCTCTGTTTTTCAGTTCTCGGGAAGACATATTCGAGTTTTAAAATGAGAACAATTTTCTCCTACAGCTTCACATATTATTTGCTACAGCATAGAAGGTGTTGGACTATTTTTACAGTGGTCAGAGGCCCAAAAGTTTGCTTACAATTTAAACTATTGACAAGCTATGTGTTCTAAAGGGCCATCATTCAACAGAGGGGTTTGCTGACTGGGGCATGAGGCCAGTTTCAGTCTACCACTTTGATTTACAGGAAGGATCTTGTTTTCTCTGGTGTGAAATCAGAAATAGTGTAGAAGTATTTTTACTTGGAGATACGTGAGAAGGGTTGCTTCTTTCCTCCTGCATTTGCTTCTCAGCAGTCCTGTAAATGAACCGCTGGTACATATTTAGCATTGATGTTAACATAAGTTGATGGTAAAGTGCCTCCTTTCTGCCAACCTTTATTTAGGTTCTCACAGCAGAAGCCTTCAGTCCTTACAGTTTTGCCAAATGTTTTCTGTATCCTGAATGACATCGGGATCTTTCTGCTGACACTGTTAAACTTACTGAAAGAGGCACATCCATCCATGATCTACTTAGAATGATGCCACATTAGTTTATCAGGATATTTGTTTAGTCTTCCTGTGGGAGCCAGGTCTCAAAGTGATTGGCACATAAAGAATGATACCCTTTTTTTCCCCCCTGAAGATATATTGCTACATTACAGTAAATGCTTCCTCAGATTATACAAAATACTTTATCTAGACAACTTAAAGTGACAAGTTTTTGTATTGCTTGCTATTTTCACCAGATATCCGGTAGAACTGGACAGTTCAGGACTCTTGATAATAGTTGTTTTGGAGTTTTTCCCTCACGCATTCCTAGTCAAAACTCAAACCAGTTGGATAGTTCCAGCTTAACGGTAGCTGTAAGATAGCTGCCCGAATTCCTGTGTTGGCGGAGTTTGGTAAATTAAGTCAGGTTTTCGCCTTCGGACATGCCAATACATTGCCCTGATTGGGAGAGAGATCGAGTACGAAGTGGATCAAGAAGCAGAACCTCTTGTTCATGAGCTGTATAGGTCCAAAGATTGATCGTTAAGGCTGAAAAGTCTGTGCTGTTTCTGTCTGTGATGTAACCGTTCATTACAGACTTTGGGAAGTCATCTGCTTTGCCACTAAGTCTCTTTTACAAACACAGCACCCATTCCGGTTTTAGACGCACGTGTCAACCTCATGTGCTGATAGCCAGAAATGGATAGTCTGAGGGAGGTGGGTGGCTACAGGGTCACAGAGGAGCTGATACGGGGTTTGAACGGCGTGAGTCCAGTTCGTCTTCTGCATATCCCCAGAGCAAGGTTTTTACTTTCTTGGTTTGAAATAATCTGATCAGGAGAACTGATGCAGGAGGCCTAGTATCAGTGAAGGCCATTCAAAAATAAGACCTTTTTTTTACTGTAAGGGTTTTCAAGTGACTGTACAAATAATTCAGAGTTGACTGAGTTGCATGTATAAGCACAGAACGTTTCAGGAGGAAGTAAGGAAAAAAAAGAATGCCTTTTTGTCCTGAGATCTGATTTTTATTTTTTTAATCATTTTCCGTCACTTAACTGATTAAGGAATACCCACTGAAACTTGGCGATTTATGTTACTGGCCTTCTGGATTGATGGAGGCTGGCGTGGAGGCAGTGGGGGTGTTGGCGTTCCCACCCGTGCACGCAGGGGGGGCCGTGCTGCATCCGGCCACGGTTCTGTCTGGTCCCGTAGCTGTTGCTAAACCTGGCAGAGGCCCAGAGGAAATAAATCCTCTGACGGCAGCTATGAGGCAGTTGCACCTCAGGAGTCTGTTTAGGTCGGGCCTTGAAGCTTAACAACTGTCCTTTTTAAGGCTCTGTTCATGCACGTACGATTTCTGTTGTAGTTCTAGGTGTTTAAATAGTTATGAATATCCAGTCTTCTTCAGGATCTTGCTCAGATCTGACAGTCTGGGACAATAAGTTGCCCCGCAGAATAATGCGTTAAGTAGAAAATGACCTTCCTCTTTTTATCAGGTTTCGCATTGCTGTTTCTGAATTTCATTGACTGTCCCCATTTCTGTTTTAGGGCATAACAGAGAGAAATTCCTAACTTTGCTGTTCTAGACCACTCAGTAAGCTGCTTGGTTTTGGTGCAGCATATTCTCTGCTACTCTCATGTCCCTGAGGGAAAACATTCAGTCTGTTCATATAAGAACTTTTTTTCACATTTCTTGTTTTATCTCAGGGCATTGTAGTATTTGAATGACTTCAGTGGATGACTTGAGGATGTCGCCTTTCTTTCCAGAGGCAATTGTTAATTAAAAACAAGTCTACCTCAGATCAGTTCCGCAAAAGGAATGGGCTGCTCAGCTTGTGATCAACTCATCTTTCATGGGGAGTTCCACCAGCGTTACTGGGTCAGCTCTGGAGTGACAAAAATCAGCGCCCCACTGACACAGCTAGCCCAGCAGACAATTTAAGTGTGGCCAAACACTAGGTCGATGATGATTGTCAATATTGTTGATTTAAAGCAAAAGGCAAAAAGCTGAGATGATCTAAATGAATGATTATGTACTTGTTTGATGGGTAAAAGATGTGATTAATAATGTGTTACGGATGTGCATCAGTTGATGCTTAGGTAGGTAGACTTAAAATCTGAAAAAAAGAGTTGCTAGATAAAACATACAGATAATCACTACTCATAAGTAACATTTTTCACCTTAACGTGTTTTGTATTAATTAATTTTCCTTTTAATTATCCAGCGTCGATTGCTGGATGCTGGCTGAGGACACAGACAGGCATCTCCTGGAAGAACTATGCCAGAAAGTTTGAGTGCAAGGGTGTGCAGAGATGTGGTTCATGAGTAGAGCTCCAACATTTTACAGTGCTCTGGATAGTAAAAATAATAGTACCCGTAACTGTATAGCTTAAAGATGTCTGATATACACAAGTATGTTTATACATGGTTCAGTGGTCTCCGTTTTTTCCCCCAGAACAGCGCTTGCATATTGTGCTTTTGCCAAGACCCTACCACCTATTTTGCAGATGGCGCTGCTTTGCCAATGAGTGCTCTAAGTTGCTTATAATATTAAAGATATGTATGTTAATTTTGTTTTATATCTCTTCCTAGCTAAGAAGTATAAAAAGGTTACTGGGAAAGAAATCTACTCAGACACTTTAGAAAGCACGCCCATGCTGGAAAAAGAGAAGTTTCCACAGGATTATTTCCCTGAGGTATGTACAGTCCCATGGAGCATTCCCAAATATTAGGTTTGATTCTGATTTGCTCAGATTACTTGAGTAGCTACTCTCAGTAATGTAAATAAGGTCAGAATCGAGTCTTGTT
This sequence comes from Oceanodroma leucorhoa, assembly GCA_030449065.1. NCBI lineage: Eukaryota > Metazoa > Chordata > Aves > Procellariiformes > Oceanodroma > Oceanodroma leucorhoa. Next base: position 14,893,933 of record JASVER010000017.1, read on the forward strand.
TTTTTATTTATTTGTCGTTTTCTTGTTACCTACAATATATGTTTTAAGTCATTGCATGGATTTACCAAATTCAAACGGAGTTCTTTGTATAGTAGGAAATCCTTGTGAAGGATGGAGACAGTGGTGAAAAGACTTGTTTGTGCATTTAAAACCAAAGAAATAGCACACAGTGCCAATTACAACTCTGTTTCAGGGAGACTTACTCCTTGGCAGGGCGAGATGCGACTTCGAATGATTCCATTTGTATTCAGCGGCAGCAGCTCTGTGGTCGTGGTTGCAGCGATACTGGTGTCTGTTCGGTACAGCTAGGTACTGCTGCACTCACTGCAAGCATGGGGGGAGTCCTACTGGTGCGAGTATACACGTCACTTAAAACATACTGATGTTTTCCTCTGACGCTGCCCTCGTACTCCCTTTTTTTGTTGTTCTCTTAAGAACTGGGGAGTGCTGCATGTTGGAAGGTGAAGGTCTTGTCAAACCCAGAAACACAAGCACAGCTGGGGGTTTTCTTCCACCGCACCTGCAAGTGCAATTGCACGTGCAAGTGCAGTCTTTGCCTGCAGTTCTCTTCTTTGATGTTTACTTCAGTTTGCTCATTTATAATTTCTTAAGAACATCTAGAACATGGGTGTTTAATGGTTAGTGTTTACTACAAGCCAAGTGAATAAATTTGTTGAATTCCAGTAACATTTGTAGATCAAACAGGCATGTTACTACTTTAAGGAAGAACTAAATAAAGTTTAAAAACTAATTTAGAATTTGTAAATACACACACTTCAGAGATATTTACATAGTGCATGTGTACTTGGAAGAGCATTGCATAAATAATTACGGGGTTGATGGGATGTAGGTTATTCTTTTTCTTGACTTTGATATGAAACTATTTATTTTTATATTCTATATCTCTGTACTGGAAGGGAAACTGCCTTTGACATAATTTTACTAGCTTTTACCTCCTGTGAATGAACATCTTAAATACTTCTTTGAAGTTAAGTGTTATATCATTTTGAAGGAACTTCAGGCGGTTACTCAGATACTTATTTTTCTCCTCCATCAGCAATAAACTGTAGCAGTATGGGTGATTGACAACGTAAGCAGGAAACGACCAGTGCTGTTGAATGATTTGATTGTAATACTGAGAGCACTGAACAGCAGCGTGTGAGCGCTGTTATCACAATCCAAATTATGGATTGTTCATTGATACCCAGGAAGAATTATTTCCATCGTTATTTCACTGCTGTTGTTTCATCATGAGACTGGCAAATTTGTAACTTGTTCAGCATCGTTTATTACCGCCTCTTACATGAACAATTCTTCACAGGCTCTTGGAGAAGTGGTTTTGTCTAGTGGCTTTCCCACACTCCTTTGTGGACCGGGGATTGTACGCGTTTCTTGTGGGTGCTCAGGGATCGGTTGTTCCCGTGTTTGTATTCGGAGCAACAGCTTCTGCATTCAGTACACCCCGCAGCGCTGCCTCAGGTGCAGGACCCTCGGTCCAGAACCCAGGCAGCAGCTAAATACCCTGTGAGGATCTGATGCCGTCATACTGTCACTCAGTCATCACCTCAAATGACTTTTCTAAGGAGAAGGCACTGTGTTGTCAGGGATACTGTGTACCTGGAGGAGGAATAAATAGGAAAAGAGAAAATCCACAAACACTCGCAATTAAGCTACGGACGAATCCCTGAAGCACCTTGAAACTTCAGTTCTGTTCCTGCACGCAGCGCAATTCCTTGGAACGGTGTTGTGGCAAGACTCATAGAACAGCGGGGGCATTTACCCGTTTTATTTCAGAGCTTCACGCAGTGGGAGAGGAAAGTGGTACGGGCTTTCCAGGACTACAGTGATACAGATAATAGAAGCATCAGTATTTACAGTTCTGTGACTTCCCATGCTCCTTTGGCATGCAACCTAGCGTAGACCAAGCCAGAGTATTTTTCATGTGACTTGAAAAGTTAGAAAATAATTGTGATGATTTTTACACTACGCTGTTTTTCATTTTGGACTGAAGACCAAAGAGCCTCTGAAGCACACACGAGTACAGCAACATCAAGAAACCAACAGTGACATAGTTTTGGTTCTCATATACGTGTTTCTTTTTTAAAGCTAAAATTACTTTTGTTATTACCTATTTTCTTCCTAGACAAGTGTTGGTAATAACGATGCTAATTAAAAGACCACAAAATAATGTGTATTTTGAAAATGTGAGTTGACACAGCAGAATGCATGAGCAGTATATCTGTTCAAACATTACATTTACATGCTCTTGTGCGTTTTAGCCAGACTTCTCATATCACATTTACAATGTTTTGCGTGAGAAATGGTTTCAGACTGATTTCTTTTCTTTTTATTACTGCTGCTTAAGGATGATCTAAAAGTAATTACAATGATCGAGGCATAATGCAATTCAAAATAATTACAGCCCACTGCATATAAAACTAACAAAACTTTCTGTCTTGATTTATGGATCCTCTTGGCTAGGCTTAAGACTCAAATGATGCCTCTGGGAGCAACACTCCAGATAATGTTAGGCCATTTAAAAAAAAGCAGATTTGTGTAGTCTATCAGGCCTGAGTAATTTTTTTTCCCCATAGTGAGAAATTGGTTGTTATCATAGATCACAGATACCGCTCAAAGCTCTTATGAAAGATGAATTAATTTCACTAATGCTTTAATGCAAACCTTTCATGGAGAAGGCTGTATGGTGATAACCTTACTGCGGTCTCTCCTTTCTCAATGATGATTTATGTTGTCTTTTAGTAGATGAAACTGCCTGTATTCACAATCCATCTGCTGGCTAAAGGAATCCTATTAACAGAGGATCTGAGAAGAGACTTAATACTGTAAGGTGAAAGATGTGGTATCCCCTTTCTGAGACATGAAGTAGGAATTTTTTTTCCTATTTTAAAATGTAGATACCTCTCTGAGAGTGTACAGGTGATCTGTATCATCTCTACCTGTTTTTATGCTGGCTTACAGATGGTGGATCAGCTAGTGACTATAAAAAATAAACATAAAGATTGTTGCTTTGAAATCTGCAGCAATGAACAATTTTCTCTTTCCTTCTTCCCAAGCTATAGTTCTTCTTTAAATTCTGTTTCCAAAAGTTTCTTATTTCCAAATACTGTATTTGGAAGCATTAAAGTACATCAGTGATCCAAAATATGCAAGGCATGTTGTTCAGCTGCAGTATATATCTAAGCTGAAGGATGACTTTTTTATATTTAAGTTGTTAAACAGTGGTTCAACTACTGGGCTGTATGAGGTCCAAAGCCTACTTAACTTTTGCATTCTTAATGTTAAATAGGGAAATTATTAATAAGTGAATTATTTATTGAAGTTAAAGGAATTAAGTAAGTGTGATCAAGTTACGAGTATCTAAAGGTAATTTACAGGTTGGGGTGGGGGAATATACAAATTACACAATAAAGCAAGTGTTCTTTTGTGATACAAATGCATAGGTGTCCTTGCTTCATTCATCCTGGGCTGGGTGACGTTCTCCAGCGTAGGCTGAAGCACCTCCCCAGTCTCCTGTACTGGCTTTTGCTTGGGCCGAGCGAAGGGCCCAAACCGTCGTGTTTCCGTCCACCACTGTTGCTTTTGTAACTATTTCAAGTCATATGCTCCAACAATAATATAATTTGGCTGTGTAGATAAGTCCTAAAGAAAATCTGAATTGGAAGAGAATGTCGTCAAATGGTGAGTTAGGCTTATCCTGACCATAGCGGCAAGTACGCTGCGAGATCGGGGGTCTGATTTTGTCATTTTGGGACAAGTCATGTAACCTTGCTGTTGGCAGTTCTGTGTCACGTTATCATCATGCTGCTATTACCTTAATAGTATAAATTTTATTATTGTAATTACCTACCTTTAATGACTGTTTTGTAAAATAAGTTTTGTAATGACTCTCTGCGTTCTCAGAAAAAGTGAAATGAGCTACGGAATTACTATCATATTTTGGGTTGGGCGTCTAAAATTTAGGTCGATTGTGTATACTCCTATCAATCCTGGATTCTGTTCCGAAGAAAGGAATTCTTATAGACTTAGGTTCTTTGGAGAGTTTAGTGAAATACAGGAGGAAAAAGGAAAGTGCCTTGTAAAATAGAAGCAGTACTGTATCTCTGGCAGTGGATATGACGTGTGAGAACAGGCTGGTAGTCAGTGTTGTGCTTTCAAACACATGCCGTTATTTTCATCTATTTTTGGCAATAACCTAGACTGCAGTATTGCACTTCAGCTGCTGGCAGGGTCAGGCCCCTCTGACTTCACATCCCTGCTCCTGCATTCCCCTTTATCCACTTGGCCCTTCGAGGCTGTCTAACAGATGGAAAAGGGACCCCGAAACCTCTGCCCCGCCACACCTACACTCGTGCCCATTGCTTCCACAGGCCTTCTGCCAGCTTGACATGGTAACTTAAAACTGTCTTACAAATAAATACTTAACTTGATCTTTCTTTCAGAAGTTGCATCAGCATTGTGTTTCTGTCTTCTAAAATAACTTTTAGTGAAGAAATTTTGTATTGCTACTGGTTGGTGATGTGTATAGGAAGAAGCTGACAGCAATAATGATTTGCATGTCCCATGGTTTTGTACGTAGAAGTAAGTGGAGCGAGTGTAGGTTTTATCACGTATTTCTTACATTTGCTTACATCATGCACAGATACTTAAATGTGGTCTTCCAACAGATACATTCTTGCTAAATTCTTTATACTGTATTTTCTAGTAAATAAAGGGTAATGAAAGCATTCTGTGAAAAAGCAAATTATCAATTAAATTATTACACTACATAATAGACCTTGTCATTAGATAGATTGACTTCATATTCTTCAGCTCTCATTATACATTTTTTTGATGAGTGCCGTAGATATTTTCATTTCCAGACTTTTAAATTTATGTAACGACTTCTAAAAATCTTTAGCAGTAAAAGTATGACTGATAGTGCTGTTACAATGCTTGATAGTGTTCAAAGGCTGAATTGGGCTTGAGTTTTCCGTACACTGCGTGTTATTCTGAGATACAGGGAGATTAGAAAGGTGCTTTGAACAGTTTGTATACAAACTCCTAGAAACACAAAAGCATAAAATCCCTAGTTCTGTAAACTGATCTAAGGAAAGAAGGGAAGTAATTTTGGGGCAGGAACTACATTCTGCGTGGTTTTTACGGAGAGTTGTCATAATACGCGCTCCTTTTCCTGGCTAGTCGAACACTGAGCATATCGTGAGCGTAAAGGAGGAGTTGTTCTCACCGCGGTGAAGCGGGCCTGTTGGTGCTGCGCGTCGCTTGGTGCCTCCCTTGTTCCTGCTGCTCAGTATCCAGCTGCTTCATAGACAAGGTTCCCATCTTCCTCTGAACTGTGGTGTCCCTTTAAGAAGCTGCAATTACACTGCAGTCGTTGCCACTTTAATATGTCTTTCCTTCATGCCCCTGCTTTGTATGGTTGAATAAACCCTTGCTGGGTCACTATTTAATTTGATATGGTCCCTCTCAGTAAAATGATGGAGAAAAGATGAATTAAGGCTCTGTGCTAGTCATTATCAATCATGGTTTGTGTGCATTACTTATTGCTCACAGTGCTTTTTGACATTAGCCCTCTATAACCTCTCTCTTCATGTTAATGTTGTCTGGAGGTCCTTTTACCCGATGTAGCAGAGGTTATTTATGTAGGTGGTGTTTCTAGGGGGTTTTAAAAGGTCAGCACGATCTCCTGAGAGACTCTATTCACAAAGAAAAGGCTGGCGGAATGTAACTACAAGTTTTCAAATTGTGATTTTTTAAGAATTTTTTTTAAGGACTTCTAATAGAGAGGTGTCAGAATTTCAGTTACACTTGTTAAAGTAAATTTTTGGCAAAACAGCCTCTAATACATACTGCTGCCCTTAAAACCAGTATTTGCAGTGTATGTGTGAGGAAACGCCAAGCTACTGTAAGAAATTCTGTATTTTGCCATGTCATGAAATGTAAATTGTGTTGCAAATACCTTTTAATTGGCTTGTATCAGTGTAGGCTTGCATGAAACAGAATAAGGCAGCAGTGCTGAGGATTGGGCATACTTTATACTGGTATTGCTTGTGTTGGTGAGGTCGTCAGTGACAGAATCAGAGTAAAGTCCTGTGGGATGGCCTGCTGGAGAAGTGGATGATGTTTGACAACAGGACTCTTGGTCTCGTACGCTTTGGTTGCACAAAACCTTAAGCTAATTGTACGTGCATGAGCCCGTGGCAGCAGGCAGGGTACATCCAAGGGAGAAAGGGACCTGGCTGGTGTCATTGCGAGGCTTCTCACTGCCATCTTAAAAGGGAGAGGTTTCTGCGGGCTGGGAAAACACAAATGTCACAGCCGTTTTCAAGAAGGGTCCCAGGTGGCCTCTTCTCAGTCATGGGAACGCGATGGAGCAAATCTTCCGGGATGACCGGCTGCATGGACAAAGGGAGTGCTGTGGATGTTGTATGCATTCTCTCTAGCAAGGCCTTCAATGCAGTCTCTCGCAGTATCCTTGAACCCCAGTTGGTGACATGTGTACTGGGTAGGTGGAGTATAAGGTGGCTGGAAAGTCGCCCAGCCACCAGACTCACAGGGTGGTGAACAAAGTCCAGTTGGCAGCTGGTTGCTGGTGGTATTCCTCAGGGGTCCATGGTGGGGTCTGTACTGTTCAACACCTTTGTTAACAGCTTGGATAACAGGATGGAGCGCACGCTCAACTTTGCAGATAATGTCAAGTTGGGGGAGCGGTCAGTATGCTGGAGGGCAGGGCTGCTGTTCAGAGGGACTTCAACAGGCTGAAGAAATGGTCTGACAGGAACCTCATGGAGTTCAGCAAAGGTTAAAGCCAAGCCTTGTCCCTGGGATGGGATAACCTCATAAAGTGGTACAGGCTGGAGGTGAGTATCCAGAAAACAGAAAATGACCTGGATGTTGCTGGACAGCAAGTTGAACATGAGCCAGCACTGCACTTTGGCAGCAAAGAAGGCCAACAGCATCCCGAGATGTGTTAGGTCCCAGGAAGGGACTCCTCCATCCATTTGGCACTCCAAGACCACGTCACATCTCCGGTGTCTTGTTTGGGAACCCCTGTACCAGACAGACATGGGCAAACTGGAGCAAGTGTAGCAGAGGCACCTCTGGGGCTGGAGCATGGGGTGTGGAAGGAGAAGCCGGGGAGCCCGTCTGTGCCGCCAGGAGAGGGAGGTGGTCGGGGACCACGCTGCTGGCTGCAGTGGCCAACTGGTGGCTCTTGAGGGATGGGCCCAGGTGCCTCTGGGTGGTGTGCAGCAACAGGACAAGGGGCAGCAGTCATCAGCGGCAGCGAGGGAAAATCTGACTAAATCAGGGAAACGATGTCACCATGAGGGTAAACAACAGAAGAGGGACCCAGAGTGGTTGTGGAATCGCTGTTCTTGGAGACGCTCAAAACACAACTGGCTATGGCTCTAAGCAACATGGTCTAGTTGGCCCTGTTTTAATGTTACATCTTTTGAAGTACCAATTATGTTGCCAAAGAGGAAAATAGCAAATGAAAAATGATAGCTTGATTGAAGGCATTATGTTGGGCCACTTCATAGGCTTGGACTATTTGATTTTAAGTTCTACGTATTGTTCTCCAGTAATTAAAAGTTCAATACAGTTATTTTTAAGAGTGAAATGACAGTGCTCCCCTTTTTTGATTGAGATTAGATTCAAGCCAATTTTGAATGCTTTTAGCATTTAACTTTTTTCATTGTTTTGCTTTTGAATAAGTGGTGACATTTTGCCAAATCTCAACTTGTAACTGTGCTGCCATGATCATCACAGAAACTGTGAATAGATGAGACCTTATTGGATTATGGGATTTGTAGTTCAGCCATGAAAGCCAGACTATTAGGAAGGTTTGGTGTGTTAGCCCTCCAGCCAGCCATTCCCTAATTGACCAGAGTGACGGCTGGATCTACAGAAGAAGTTATTTTTCAGTGCTGGAAAAAAGTTATTTACAATAAAGTAGATATTTATTCACAGTCACCACAGAGGTTTTCTCAGTAGAGCTGCAGTTTAAGAAAAATCAAAAGTTGGACTCTCCTAAGACAAAAGTAATAAGGATTCCGAGAAATTAGTTCCCTTCTGAATGTATCCATCAGCTGGATTTCAGGGTAGCGAACTGTTAGGATTTCCTCCCTGAATACGACCTTATTAGACCTAGGCAAATTTACTTGCATTCAAAAGCCCAAATTCTTAAAAGATTTAAGCACCTACAAGCATCAACAAACCACTGATGTTCATTACTAAATATCTCAAAAACCCTTATCCCCACCCACCCCCCGTCTGTAGTTACAGAATGGGTGCAGTCAGCTGCCAGATCGGGGGGGGGGGTGTAAACTTTGCATATGCTCAGAAGAGACGTCCATTTATTCTACATAATCCTTCTGGGTTTAGGAGGTTTTTCTCCTTTTGTCTGTAGGAGATCTTTACATTTGGCTAAACGTTTGTTTTATTCTATGTTAATTTATTTTATTCCCTTTTAATATATGTTCTGTGAGCTACTGAAAGCCAACTGTAAGTAGAGACATAAGTCAAGAACAGAAGAAAGTTGTTCACTGTGTGTCCACAGTATCAGAATAGGAATTTTGGTTCACTACATAAAGGACTTCGGTTTTAGTCATTGTTCTTGGAATTGTTCTTGGACTCAACGGTCTTGAGAGGACTGCTTCCCTGTGCTGCCCACTGCTGTAGCAATGCAAAGCTGATAAAATTTGTGCAGGAAAAGCCTCCAACCTTTCTTGGGCAGGGCCGGCACAGCTGGGTCCTCAGGTAAGCAGCCAAGCTGCAGTTTTCCCTGCAGCTCTCTAAAATTTGGCTCTAGCAGTCCATGCAGGAAGGTCCCACAAGCCTGCAGAAAGGTGATTCTGAAATTGCCACCTGAAGTAAGAAATACTAGAAACAGGTTTCCCAAAATCTGGAGTACAACTGTGCATAAATTTCGTAGACAATTTTTACTTCTTAGTTCTGTAGCATGTAGGTAACCCTTTTTCCACAAAATCACAAGCTCTGAAGTTGAGTGCAATCAATGAAATAAGCTGTCATTTACAAGTAACTTCACACATTTTCCTGGGTTTGCATAGAAGAAAACAACTGCATATCAGTAAGTGGTTTTCACATCCAAGCTTTCAAGAATAAGCCATTGTTTATTCAGTAAAATAAGCACTTTAAAATCTTCATAAGCATATTTTGAATGCACGGACAATCCCAATGGGAAAGGTGCCCTAGTAAAGGAGTGGTGGGACGTCTGGTTGGTCTTGACCGTGGTTACCGTGGTTGTGCCTGAAGAGGGGAGGAGGTGGGAGCTGAAGGGCGATAAGAAAACGTTTAGATTTTGCGAGGCGCTTCACTATCTTAGCAGTATTTCGGGCTTTAAAATTTCATGAGGACTGTCTGTTCACAGTGAGGTGGATAAGTCTCTTCTGAAGGCAGCGCCGTAGGAGAGGCTTAGGAGGGCGATACCCCTGAACGGGGGGAATGCTCTGCTATGGCTGGCGCTTTATTCGTAATAAGGAGTTGCAGTCTTTTGCTACAAAATCATTGGCATCATTATTTAGGCCTGTCTGGTGCAATATTCATTACCAGAGAACATTAGCCTAGCCCCACATTCATTGTTAACAATGAATAAATAGTATGCAGAATCATGTCTTTTTGTGGGAGGTTGTAATTTATGGCAGTGGCTTAGGAGTGGTGCTGAAAAAATCCTTTTGCTGTATCATAAGTGCCATATGTTGGCATAGGCTGATTTGTGGCTTTCTCGCGGACGTTGCAGTTTTGATAAATGTAATATTTCACCATTATTTAAATGCCCCCTAACTTTTATAGAAATACTGGGTGGGTTGGCTCAGCAGGAGAAATAGCTTCCTAGCAGATCTCATTCATTTTAATTTGCTGTAAATCTCTGATGACATCTTACAGTTCAGGTAAAATTACAAAGAAGCCAAGACATTTGTGCATAGGCAGTAAGAATTTGCTGGTTTAGGCTAAGCATGAATACACTTGTAAAGCTTTCCTAATTGGTTATCTTTCATGTACAAACAACTGTCAGGGCTTACATTAATTTTACATGTAAGTTTATAACTGCTGCAGGACCAAAAATATAAATAATTCCAGAATTTATAAGAGACACAATATATGTTTTCAAGGTACCTCAGGTGGTGTGTAGTGCTTATTAGTTACAGTGTATGGATGAACTTTGTTTTGTTTTGTTCTCTGTGTAAGTATGTTTCACTTTCATGGTAATCCTTTACTTAAGGTGACTGATTCTTATTTGCTTATTTTTTCAGTGTAAGTGGTCCAGAAAAGGTTTCATTCGAACAAGATGGTGTATTACTGATTGGTAAGTTGCATCTTTAAGTTATTTCTGATTATGTGTATATTATGTATGTTTTTGTTAACAGCTATTTCAAAGAAGGTATTCATACATATAAATTGGTCTATTCATAGAACAGATTGGTTCCGAAACAGTTGCTTTGCTTTATTATTTATTGAACACATAATGCTCTGTAAGTTGTAATGATGTTAATATTCACATGTATGTGCAATTAGCATGGGATAATCCAGGTCATAAGCAGCCTCTCAATCAAGCATGATCAAAAAAGCTTGGTGTCTGTGACCAGGGCCACAGGAGTCACAGTGTGGAGCTGAAGGTGTCCCCCCACTGCTGCTCCCCATCACACCTGGTAGAGCCGAGGCTCTACAGCATCTCACCCGGGTCAGATACCTGTGCCCTCACCCCTGGGACTTCTGAGGAGGGAAGTTGTTCTCTGTGAGCTCTTTAAGCCCAGTCCAGTTGCCACTGAAGTCAGTGGAGGGACCCTACCTTTAAGGAATGCAGCTTTTTAAAACCAGTTCCTCCTATATCACTTTCACTGGGACAGAACTTTTTATTTGTCGTATTCAGGTCAGGAGTCCCATTTTAAACCCAAGGCGTGGTCCTGTTCTCTGTGCGGTTGCTTGTTTTCATCCTAGAGTAGAAGAGAGCAGCTGGCAGCCAGCAGGCACTGGCGGGGGTTGATGGAGGGGCAGCCCAGAGCAGGCAGCGCACCCCTTACCTGCGCGCTCAGCGACTGCTGGGGAAACGGCCTCGTAAGCGAGACCTGCCTGTCGTCAAGGCAGAGAGAGTTCCTCATAAGATGTGCTGTGAAAATCTACAGAAGAAACAAACATTTTTGGCTCTTGGGGTCATCCAACAGCCTGAAGAGGTGGGGGCTGAGGGGAGCAGACAACCATATGAAGATGGAAGCTGAACATCATTATGGTGTTGCATGCTAGGTCACTGTCTTTGGAAGAAGCAATGTCGGTTAGTGTTGACAAGAGGTGTATCTCATAACTGAAGCTACTTACTGTCTGTGTTTGAAAATGCTATCTAATAACAGTAATAGTAGTAATAGTAGTAGTGTGTACTGGGGGGAGCAGCTGATTGTGCAAGACACTATACCTGAGAGAGCCTGAAAATTTTCCTTGTCTTAACACAAAGAGAGCTCGATAAGCCCCCAGATGGTTCAGATTTCTCTAGTCCTACCTGGAAATCTGACCATGCTTTTTTACCATTTAGTCATAGTTTTGGTCTCTACTGCTTATTCATGTTATAGTCACCTAAATGTATGTGAACATTCAAGATTTTTACCTTCCTCCTGTGGTCATTTCACGTCTTAAAATTGTACGTTTGATTTTAAAGTCTGATGGATGTTCACACAGGCTGACTTTTGAGTGCTGAACAGTGCTGTTGCTTGTTTGCATAAGCATGTTTATTAGATTAAGCAAACAATTTGTGAAAAATGAAAAAGCAGCAGGTTTTCTCCTTTTACAGACTTTTGACCCAGAAACCAGGCAGGCAGCTATGGGATAATATAGGTTCTTCTTAATTTTTCCAGATCCATATGACATGGCATGTGATTCCAGCAGTAGAGATTTGCAGAAGTGGATATTTAGCACCAATTGCCAATCTGGCCTTTCCTCTTACACCATCTGTCTCTCCTATCCTCTTGGACTTCCTCTTTGCTGAAAAAACAATGTGAATTTATTTTTAGGCCTTTCCAAGAAAAATATGTTCTTCAGAGATAGATTCAAAGGAAATGTTTTCTCGCAGGTTGATAATAAAAAAGGATAGTTCTTGGGAGGAGAAGTCTGTAGCTAGATGTTCTGATCAGATAATATACTACGCTTGTGTTTCCTAAGGGTGTATTGGGAAGTGAGAGTGAGGAGGCTCACAGCTTTTTCTGATGTGTAATGAGGTGGGCTGTGGTGGTAGTTTTGTGTCTGGAATAGTCTGCGATTATGATCCACATGTTCTAACAAGATCTCAGATGTTTCTAATGAGAAGTTGAAGGGTTAAGTTACTGTGAACAATTTCTGGAGGATGAAAGTGAAATATTACAGAAAATACAGGGGGTTAGAAAATATACTTAATTAGGTCTAAGTGGATAATGTGTCTGTTCATGGTATGATAAGTGTTTAAACCCAGTCTATGCGCATATGCATATGAACAAAGTTCGGTTCATTTTCATAATCATGTCTTTTGATCTGTACATTTCTACATGCTAATAGTTCAATAAAAATATAGCCAGGAGATTTGTTGTTAATACTTCTGTGTGAATCCTTGAAGGGAGCTGTTAATTTTCCCTGCCTAGGAAAATGTCGTTATAGAATGTACCTCATGCCAAAAACAGAGGGCTTGCAAAAACCCAAAAAAGTGACCTTAAAAGATTTCAGAGAACTGTCCTCTTTTTCCTCCTCTGTGATTCAGTGATCTGTTCCAGTTGAGTTCGTCTCTGAATCCAGATTTTTCACATCCATTATTCTTCATTAGCTTATCTTTAGTGTGAATGAAGAATTATGGAATCTTGGGGCACTCAGAGATTTCATTTTAAGAAAAAATGGAAGAGAACTACAGAACTACATGTACTCTTTTTTTGCCCTTTTTTTTTTTTTTTTTAGTATCTTGAATATAAGGGGGTGGTGGTATTTATTTCTATTCCAATAGTTCTTAGTGTTATGGTGTTAATAGATGCAAGATAGTACCCTGAATGCATTACAGTCTTAAATACAGTTTACATATATAGTTTATATTTGGTAGGGAGGATGGAGTAGAGAATACATTTATAAAATGTAGGTATGGCACCAACCTGGGAATGTTTGCAAGTATATCAGAGGTCAGAATCAGCAATCAAAATTGTTCCAATATTTTAAAATAGGGAAAGTAGGATTGCAAGATTAAAGTCAGGGAAGAGCAAAGCATTGCACTTTGAGAGGAGAATTCAAAAGCACAAATACAATATTGGGAATAACTGATGCATTACCCATACTGTAGAAGAGGATCAAGGGAGAAGAAATTGAATACGGTTCATTATTATCTTACTGAGATGTGTTAATAGATACATCACGTGAAGGACATGAAGGGGGGAGGGTATGGTAATTATTTAATTGAGTGCTGCCAAGGCCTTTGACAGAGTACTCTGTCTTGTTTTGAGTGCTGTGCTTTAGGTAAGCTGGAAAAAGAACAGGAGAGTCAAGAATGGTAGGAATATTTGAGTAGGAGTTGAAAAAATTTGGCTCGCCACATCTGGGAGACTGGTTGCTGTCTGTCTCCCCTGCAGAAAGGGCAGAAGGAAATCAGTTTCATTTTCAGGAAAATGGGTAATATAATGAAAGTTTTAATTGAAGGATGGGGAAATTGTAGGTGGAAGGTCCTTCATAAGCAAGTTTTAAAAACAAGCAGTTTCTAGGCAGATGGGGATGGACCATAGATACCTTCACACAGGAGGCGAGTTCGTGGCATGAGGTCTCTCCCTGTCCTGCAGGGATTCTTTCTGTTCGTCCTTCGGACAGACGGGAATGGACATCTCAAGCCATCATCTCCAGGTTGTGTTTTGTAGTTATGTACTAATTATATATCTTAATATGAAGATTAGTAGGACTACTTTATCATCACTGTGAGCTCATTCAGCAAGGTACGCTGTTCCCTGTAGCCAAAAAACCCCCGGTATCTTTGGAAGAGGCCTTCGTGCCGGCTGCTTGGTGATCTGTGTATCTTTATCATGCACTCGCTGTTTTGACTGCCATCACTTGCTGCTTCCAAATCTGTTCCCCGACGCTGTCACGATCTGGGGAATCTCCCTGCGCACAGCTTGGGGTTTGTGCTTGATACCTCTCTCTGCCAAAGCCTGTTCCCATGTTCTCGCTGGCAGGCTGCAAACTCCTTTTTGAACATGAGGTGTGTTTGCCTTCTCTGTTGTTTTTTATCTCCACACTGAATTTTCATATGAGATATATCCGTGCACAGGACTAGTAATGCAAAGTCAGTATGATTTAGCCGTTTGTTCAAATTCAAAATGCTTGGCTCCTATAAAGGGAAGAATTGTTTTTTAAATCTGAAATCCCAGGCAAGGTAATACAGTCAGACGATGGGGCTGAGCTGTGGTTCACCTCACAAAGGGGACTGAAAACTCACTAAATGGACCCTTCGCTAGCAGTAAGGCCAAGGGAGAGGGAAGACACCGAGAGCACATTCAGTGGATTTTCTGAGAAGGGGCAGCTTGAAATCCATAGATGGCTCTGGGCTAAGCCCAAATGGTGTTCACCAGTGAAGCTGAGAAATGAGAAAAATGTGTTTTATTGCTTTATCTAGTACCATCTCTGCATTTAGCTTAACCTAAGGTGGAGAATGCAAGGTTTTGGAGCCCTTTGCAAAATCATCAGTATGTGTCTGCAACTACTGTTGAAGATAAGAGCTGCTGAAAGGGGATATAGCCGCAAAATACAGAGTGTCTGGAAGAGCAGCGCCTGGCTGAGGAGCATTTCTGTGGCCATCAGCATTGTTTCAAGGGTCTCAGGCAGGAAAACCAAGAACCCGCATGTCTGTGAAGGGGAGCTGACAGAGATCCTCTGTCCACGGAGTATGCCTGAGCTGCCAAGGACAGGAGCAGTGCTGAAGCATACTTGGACAGAGAGCTTAAAACGGGTCTAGTACGACCCCCCCCCATCCTGCCTAACAATGTCGGCGAGACTGGACTTTTAGTAAAGCTGTGGCCGTTTCATTTTGCCTCCATTCTTCCCATAATGTCTTTTCTCATTTAAGTGCTGGCTACTTTCGATCAGCTACAAACAAATTTTGCCAGCATTTTTTCTTAATGCGAGAATAAAGCACTTTAAATAGCCTTGTTTCTCACAACAATCCTCTAGGACAGACTTAACCTCTACTCCGGCATATTAATTTCTGTTTCTTCATCGTTTAAAAGAAGTTTAAAGAAATCTATTCAGTTACACCCAGGAAAGTTTTTACCCTTGTCAGTCCAATGCTAGTGTAATAATTATTATTAGTGTTCGTGGAACCTACCCAAAATGTATTTTTTGAAACACTAACCAAAACTGTGCCCTCAAAGTGAAGTGCAACAGCTTTTTTAGCACATAGCAGTATTATGCATGTAGGAGCTAATGGGGCACACCACTTTCTGCAGGTGCTGGAAGGATCTCCTTTCCAAAACATAAAGTTGTCAATGCTATCTCTTAAGTATCCCTTTTGGAGCTTCATAGGATACTCCTTTCCTTCAGTCCCTCAATGCAGTGTGCAGGAATTCCTGCATACAGTGGTTTGTTTGAGCAGTTTTTGTTAGGGGGGTGGTTGGGGTGGTGGTGTTGCTAAATCTGTGTGAAGAGTATTCCAAGTTTTCTGGTTTCATTGTGACTCATGTCCCATCACCAAAAGAGCTTAATAGCAAAGCAATGAGACGATGCAGTTTTTAAAAATGCAGACCAGGTCTCTAGCACACAAAAAGCCACACACAAGCAGAGCAAATATAAAGCAGAATGCCAGCTTGGCCATTACAGCTGGGTAGCTTTCTGTTTGCCACTCGGATGTGTCCTGTCTGCCAGCAGTGGGAAACCAGCGTTCAGAAAGACAGCTTGCCTTCCAGGTGACTGCCAGCCCACTGGAAGTGACACCGCATGTGGGATTAACAGAGGTGACAATAGGAAATTCCTCTGTCTGGCGTGTTTGTCACAGAAAATTCCTTCTATGTGAAGGTTTTCTGCCACAGTGAAAAGTGGGATTTTGTGAAGTGATTTACGTACAAGAATATAGTGGCATACAGGTACATTGTAAGGCTAGCAGTATTATTATTGTTAAAAATACTGTTACCAGTCAAAATCAGCCAAGTGTTGTGCAGTCTCATAGCAAATTCCGGTCCCTGTGTCAAGGAACTTATGCACTGACACTGAATAGGATGTAGTTATAAATAGCTGTCACCACAAATGGACGGGAAAATAGGGTGGACACACAGTGATCATAGGAAGTCACGGACCTGCTAGAGCGGTCCAGGGGAGGGTCAGAGGGCTGGAACACCTCTCCTGTGAGGAGAGGCTGAGAGAGTTGGGGTTGTTCAGCCTGCAGAAGAGAAGGCTCCAAGGAGACCTTCTTGCAGCCTTTCAATATAGAAAGGGGTCTTACGAGAAAGACAGAGAGAGACTTTTACCAAGGCCTCTAGTGACGGTTTTAAATTGAAAGAGGGTAGGTTTAGATTGGACATAAGGAGGGGATTTTTTACGATGAGGGTGGTGAGACACTGGCACAGGTTGCCCAGAGAAGTTGTGGATGCCCCATCATTGGAAGTGTTCAAAGTCAGGTTGGACGGGGCTTTGAGCAACCTGATCTAGTGGAAGATGCCCCTGCCCATGGCAGGGGGGTTGGACTAGGTATCTTTAAAGGTCCCTTCCAACCCAAACCATTCTGTGATTCTATAATTGAGCTTTTATGCAGGGGGGCAAAATAAGGTATTTTTGTTTCACAGGGGTTTGAAGTTGGTTTCATTGATTAAGAAGGAACTTCCAAAATATCCCTACTTCTCCTGTCCTCAACCAAACCAACATCCATAGATTTTCCATAGAAGCAATATGATTCTTTTTAGAAATCTCTTCTGTCAGTCTTTGGCCATCCCACAAGGCAGACACCGGGCACCGTAACAGCAGTACTCGACTCCTGCGTGTTGCTCCTGGAGGGCAGAGCTCCTGAAGCTGAGACAGTGGTTACCCCTTGGGGTTATTTCCTTCCAGAGTGCTCCACCAGTAGTTGGTAGGGGATGCCAATGTAATGGGCTTTGGTGAGGGGACCACTGTCTGACTCCCTGCCTCACTGCAGAGTACCAAAGGATGAGTTAATACTCCTGTCTTTCAGGTTAGGAAGCAAAGCTGTGGAATTTTACAAATTTTACTGATTTTCTGAGGCTAGCTCCTCATCAAAGTCGTATGAGGAGCGGCTGAGGGAACTGGGGTTGTTTAGCCTGGAGGAGGCTGAGGGGAGACCTTATCGCTCTCTACAACTACCTGAAAGGAGGCTGTAGCGAGGTGGGGGTCGGTCTCTTCTCCCAAGTAACGAGCGATAGGACAAGAGGAAACGGCCTCAAGTTGTGCCAGGGGAGGTTTAGGTTGGATATTAGGAAAAATTTCTTCACCGAAAGGGTTGTCAAGCATTGGAACAGGCTGCCCAGGGAGGTGGTGGAGTCTCCATCCCTGGAGGCATTTACAAGACATGTAGATGTGGTGCTTCGGGACATGGTTTAGTGGTGGACTTGGCAGTGCTAGGTTAACGGTTGGACTCGATGATCTTAAAGGTCCTTTCCAACCTAAACGATTCTATGATTCTATGATCCTGCAGGCACAGTCCGAGTTAAACAGCCTGTGTCCTCTTCCCGACTGGAAGTGGTGTGCGGGTTGACCACTATTATCTTGGCATTCTCCACACAGAGACAGATAAGGAGTTGCAGTGATATGATTTAGCCTTTAATGTCAGTGAAATTCTCCGGTCAATAGCTTTTCATTTTGTTTATTGCAAACCTACAATTACTAGGTATTTAGCTACAGCTTCATAAACTTGAAGTTGTTTGTTTACACATTCAATTTTGTTTTAAAAATATTTTAGTGAGAGGGCACTGTTTGATTTCTGTGAATTGTAACTGACAAATAGCTTTTCATTTTCATATTATGCATATTTTATGCAAAAGCCTAGATGCAGTCTTACCTGTGGATGAATTGTCATAAGTTTGATGTTAGTCTTTGACAATTTTCTGATGATGATAGCTTAATTTGCACAGTCTGTGTGAGTAAATATTAAGGTAACATAAGAGAGAATACAGTAAGTGTTATTATGTTGAATGCTTTGTTGATGCAACAAATGTTTTTTTCTTTTATTCTGAATCATTTTATTTTTTTCCTTTTTTGTCATAGTGCCTTTGACTTGGTAAACATTCATCTTTTCCATGATGCTTCCAATTTAATTGCTTGGGAAACAAGCCCATCGGTTTACTCAGGAATACGGCATAAGGCTCTTGGCTATGTACTTGATAGGTATGTATTAGCCTTTACTAGCCTCTTTCAATCTTCTGTGTTCATACGCAGCATATAAAAGATGTTTCAAAAGGCACACTCAGAAATGTAGAGATTTTTATTCTGTGAACTGAAAATGGTCACTTCTTACCAGTTTTCTAGACGGTGCCAATTACAGATCGATTTATGACACTTACTCTTTTAAGCTAAATTACTGAGATTGGAGAATCTCTCTGAAGTCACCAGAACTTGTAGAGTAGAATGCAGCTTTATTTGTTAGATGTGTTAGTTAGATTAGCTTCTTTTTAGCCTGCGTGGATTCTAATAAATCTGCTATTCAAGTATGTTTTCAGTTACAGAATAATAGAATAATTCTGGTTGGAAGGGACCTCTGGGAGTCTCTTGTTCGTCCTCCTGCTCAGTGCAGGGCTGACTTCAGCATCAGGTTGTTCAAGGCTTATCCAGTTGAGTTTTGAAAAGCTCCGTGCATGGTGATTTGCAGCTTCTCTGGGCCACCCATTACCGTGTTTGACTGCCCTCATTGTGGAACTTTTTCTCCCTAATACCCAGTCAGAATTTCCCTCAAAGCAGTTTGCGTCCATCGCCCCTCATCTTTTGGTGTGCATTGCTGAGAACAGTCTGGCTCTGTCTTTCCTATAACTACCAAACAGATAAAGCCAGCAAGAAAATCCTCCCATAGCCATCTTTTCTGCAAACTGAACAAATCCAGCTCTTTCAGCCTCTCCTCCTAAGTCACGAGCTCCAACCCCCTCAACATTAAACCCTGTGGTGTTTTTGTCTCAATACTAGCTGAGGGCAGTAGGCAGCTAATCTTCTTCAAGCAGCAACACACCATTTGTGTGCAGTCATCACTGTCAGTAATAACATCATGGTTTATAATGGTGTTACAGAGTTGATTCGTCTGATGGGTGGTACAATACAGAGGATAGTCCCAAAAATACCCAACAATTTACAGCTGCCCCAATTAGTAGTTATAAAGTCAGAAAAAAAGACAGCTTTTTCTTGAGTAAAAAAAAATTATTTCTGCGTGGGCATACATGTGTTGGCAAGGTAAACAGGTGTTTCTCTTACGAGGTACTGCTTGACTTCATGTTTGCCTGAGAAATAGAGCTTTAAAGTGTTTCTTCAAAGCAGCCATGGCATACAGGGCAATCCGTGGCATGAGACAGTGCTTAAAACAAACCGCTTAGGCTGGAAAAAATAAAAGCAGAGCACTTCATGTGCTGTTTTCCCGGCCCGGTGCCTGGTGTCCGGCGGCCTGCAGCACCCCGGAGCCGCGGTGCCGGGCTGAGAGAGCTCCCTGCAGCCAGAGCCCCGGGAGCGCGGGGCGGCTGCCGCCCTTCCCCGCGGCGAGGCCCGCGCTCGGCCGGTCCCGCCGTGGGGCACCGCGTGTGCGGCGGGGGCAGTCCCGGCCCCGCGGGCTGGTGCTGAGCCCCGGCCCCCCGCCCGGCCCGGGCTGGCGGTGGGCGCCGCGCCGCTGACGAGGGCTGGCGCGCCGCGGCGAGCGGCGGGCGTCGTTGCCCAGCACGACTCGGAGCGCGGTGCGGGGGGCCGGGGGGAGGATTCGGCGCGTCTCTTCCTTCTGCGTTTGCTTGCAGCCTGCCTTGCGTGTGGCAAATGCGGCCGGGAACTCCCCACCGAGGAGCGGCTGTTCGCTCTCGGGACTCTCTCTGGCAGCAACCTAGAAGCTAAAGACATTCCTGAACCGAATTAAGTTAGGCGTTGAAAAACATCTTTGCGTATGCAGTGCTGTCGTTTTTCCCTATGTAGATTTTCACTGAAAACGGTTCTGAAATGTGGAATGGAGTGTAAACACCTTCTCAATCACATTCTATCCAAAGTTTTCTTTCTTTCTGTAAGCTTTATCTTGTTTAAAGACAGGCAGATATTTTAGCAGAAGAGACTGCTTTATCCACTATGTATAAAGTGCTTTTCCTGTGCACCCCAGCAGAGGGCTAAGTAGGAATTTCTCCAAAATAGGCACTTATTTTCACTTTTGGGGGTGATACAAGGATGAAAAGGAAAAATCCAGTATGTCTTTTTTTGTATCACTTGTAAAACCTGTTCAAATCATCAGAAAACACTGGAGGCACTTGGAAGTTTTGCAGATGGGTAGCATGCAGTGGTTTATAAAATATCCCTTATTTAGGGGTCAGAGACGCAGCGAGATCAGCATCTACTCTCAGTGCAGTTTGAGACACAGATTTTTGAGTTCTGTTACATAGAGCAGTGTGGAAAGGGCCTATTTTTATTTCCTTTTTTCTTGGTTCCATTGGTCTCCTCTCCTTGTGTTACGCTTTGCATGAGGGAACTTTAGGAAACCTGTATAAACCTTTTGCATTATTTATTGCACACTTGTTTACAGCATACAGTGTGCTTCATTAGCTAATTTTGGCTTTGGACCTCCCACGGTGCCCTGGCAAGGGTAAGGTAATAAGACTGTAGTATTAGTGTCAGCCGTGGGTCAGAGATGTCATGATGGTATATCATTAAAATGTGACACTGCCAAAAACTGCCCCAACTCCCCTGTCCTCAGAAAAGAAAACCTTCGATTTTAGGTTGCACGCTACTACTGTGAGCTTGCATTCAGATGAATTGTCCATTTTGAGGGAGCAGCCAGCCGCAGATCCGGACCTCCATAGTGAAATGATGGGCTGACTCGCACAAAAGGGGAGTTCTGTAAGAGCAGTGAATAATGGGAAACCCCTTTCATCGGCATTGCTAACCTTTTGGCAGCCACCAGCAAACTCTATTCTGATCTGCTGATTGGGGAGGACAATACACTGAAGCTCACTTTGAATGAGTGCTACCACCAACAGTGTCCCCATTCAGAGGGTTTTGGGAACCATCTTTGACCATTGTCTGCCATCACTCCTTCAGACAGTAGGAAAAGGGAAAGTGAGAGCGTCTATAGGGGGAAAAGTACTTCTTTTCTTGGCTTTAATCTCTCTTTAAAGCTTCATAGATCTACATTTCCAGCTGAGCTACTGGAACTATGCAGTGTCAGATAAATACAGAAGAGAGAGGTTTCAAGCTGAGCTTTTAAATCCCCCTATCTGCATGAACTAATAATGCAGATTTAGTGCTGTTAAAAACAGAGACTGATAAGTCTTTTCCTTTAAAGCCTTTAAACTGCTAAAGAGCATTTAACAGCAATGCAGTTCAAACCCAGTGAACAATACTGAGAAGGAAAACAGTTTAATGAGCTAAACCTTCACTGAATGAAACAGAAACACCTTCTCACAGTTGATTTAGGTCACTGTGGGAGTAAGTGAAAGCGCAGTTCTGTTCACGCTGCATCTTCATAAACATGAATTAGGTACAGCCTTTTCATGTACGGTAAAAGCTATCACAGGAGTTTGAAGTACAAAAAAGAAAAGAATTTGCAAGTAAAGCTCAAATGAATTAGTTTAACTGTTAAAATCATCAGGGAAATTGGTTTCCCCAAAATTATTTTAACTACAAGGTTTGAACACATAGTCACGAAGCTGCGCAACATCTCTGAATTACTGAGAAGGGAGGGGGCTGGGGGGAAAAAACAAAGGAAAAAGTGTCAAGTGAATGACTTAAAGTTGCCGCTTAAAGTTTTCTCCTGAGGGAATCTATTAATAATCATAATAACATGTTTGGGGAGTAGAAAGGTTTAATCTTACAATGGTGTTCTCAAGTGATTTAGCTTTAATAATGTTAAAAATGAATTATATAGCAAGGAGAATGCCTTTAAAGACAGCTAGCTGGTATGTGCTGAGCCAGATTGTTTTCAGCATTTGCCATTGAGCAAGTGTGAAGAAAATGTGGTGTTAGATAGACTCTTTAAAGACTAAGAGAGTTGGAATTACACTGGTGTTAAGCAAATATTTGCTTGTATATTTACCAATACATATACAGTGTATAGGTAGAAAATTGGCGTGTGTAATGAGTCTTTGTCAACACTAATGTAAACCCAAACTGAATTCCCAGAAGTCAATTACGTTGTTCCAGATAGACACAGATACAGTCAAAACTGAATTTGCTTTATAAATGAGAATAAGAACACCTGCTTTATATTTTATGGGGCAAAAAATTTTTTCCAGGCCCATTTTGGATAATTCCCATGTACAATTAGCCCTATTTGCGTAATACTTGCGTTTTTGTATTTTCTAAAGTTGGAGGGTTGAAGCTATACATGAGAGTAAGAAAGGAAATGTAGTTTACATTTTAACTTAGTCTTTCATGCATCTGCTGTAATTAATGCTTGTGCGTATGTCATATTAATTAATCATATTGTCCTATTAGTCATGTCCTTTAGACACTTGCTGGGGAAAAGTGTCTACTGAATTTAACAGCCTGGCTAGGGAATGAGTAGAAGCTGTAGGATAGGGTCCTTTAAAAGTATTAGAAGAGAGTTTGGGAAGGACAAGGACGTGAGATGTTAGCCTGATAACTGTGGTTCTTGGTGTGCCAGCCATTTAAACTTCCTGAAATTATCTAGAGCATTCAGATCCATAAAATGAATGTGTTTTTTTTTTAAAGAAAGTGACAGTGCTCTTCTGTTTTCCTATTGAAATGTTCCCTGGCCTAGTTCAACAGAAACATTTTTACATTACAACTGTGAAATCTTGGCATAAAGCTCCCCTTTGTGCCCTTCATTATTTTCTCACAAATATAGTCCATTGTCACATAGCTGAAGTTAATTTGATCAACATTGGGACATTTAACTTTTATGTCCGGTCAAAGGAGCTGTTTCATGCTCATTTTGGGTATTCAAAAGAAATGATTGCCAGAAAAATAATGTTACTATTAACAATTCAGAGCAATTAGTTTCCCAGGGAGAGGCGATGTGATGCACCGGCTCCACACAACTATTCTTTGTCATTTTATGGATGCTCATCAGTCAACTGTCACATCTTCTCAAAGACCCCTCCAATCTAAATGTTTCTCTTTGGGCTTTTCCCAGAACTAGCAGCTGAATGAGCAAAAGAAAAGCCACTTAGTTTCTAGGCAAAGGAAAACTTCACTCTAAAGATCTGGGTCATTTGAGAAGATCCTAGGAGTAGCTCGCTTTTGGGGGGTTTGGAATTTTTTTTTAATTTTATTTATTTTTTGCAACAGTGATTTTAACATCAAGTGAAAACTCTTTGTAGTCATGTGCCTTCAAACGATTAGTGAAATTTCTGTGTATTCAGATAGAATGCACTCCCAGGGCAAATAAACCTTCCATCCAAATGTCTTCTAACAAAGGTTTAAAACTCTAGATCACATTCAAAAAGACAGCTTTTCATTAAACACCCTGAGGCTCATCTCATTAATAGTCAGTCATCCCCCCCCCCTTTAAACTAAGGTTAAGTGCTCTCAAAATTAGCGTGTTTGTATAATATGCTCTTTAAAGAGTAAATCCAGCAAAATTGTTTTGTTACTTTGAACCTGTCAAATACAGTCAAAGACACTTTTTCCTTGCTTCTTGTTTTTCTGCTGGCTTGAGCTTTTGCATGTTTGATGCAGTTGTCAAAAATTTAACTCATATGTCCTTCCTGTTTACGCAAACATATTTTGAATTTTATTTAGGTTATATTTTTAGCAGAAAAATAATTTTGTGCGTGTATGCATTGTAATGGAAAATATACATGACTTTAATTTTAAGGACACAGTCATTTCCATAATATGTGAATGATGATTCTAGTCAGTAATTTCACCCTTATTCTGTTATTTTCAGAATTTGGAGCTCTTTTTTTTTATTTTATTTTATTTTTGGCATTAATTAATAACTGAACAGGTTATTCATAAATTTGCAGCATTTGTTATTCAAATTGTAAATTAAAGATCTGTTTTTTCTCTCATGATAAAAAGAAATCTGTATAAACAATAGCAGGTTTGGAAGCAAAGATCTGACTGGAGAATCAGCAGTCCAAACTCCAGAACTTTAAGAACTTGCAGGGGTCGTACAGAAAGGTGTCACTTAAAAAAAAATAGTGTGGATACATTAAGTTACTCTTCACTTTGCCTAATGTGAATAGAATTGTGGCTCTTCGAGAAGAAATGCTGAAGATGGAAGCTCTGAGGTTTCCTTGAGCGGTTCCGAGGGTTGTTTTCACAAAAGCAGACTGCCCTGCGGAGTGGGTCGCAATAAGGGATTGCCAAGTCTGCTCGTGAGCCGGGGCCACTTTTGGCGGCACTCTAAGCCTCCACCTCGTCTTTCATAAGGGCTTTACTCCTTTTTACCTTTCTCCAGTAATAGGTTCTCCTGGAGTTGCCTCAGTTGGCTGCCATGTCTTTCTAGTAGAATATATCTGATGTAACTACAGGCTAGATTGGATGTATTGTAAAAAAATACCACTCCCGGGAGGATTTGTGTAATTAAACACAGACAATTGAAGAAAAGAGAGAATGCCTCTTAAAAAAGGTATGGCTGCAAATAACTTGTTGCCTGCTTGATTTTGCTCTGAAAATGGCTTTATATGAGAATGTGCAGAGTGCGTCACATTCTCATTGAGATATATTTCTCTTTTTACTGTAATCTGTTCCTTAGAGAGTCTGGAGCTAGATAAAGAGCAGTCATTAGTGTCTAGCTAAAGGTGACACTTACATCAGCATTCATTGTGGTCTGTGTCTTTTGAAATGTTCTATTGTATAGCCATATAATCTTCCAGGATAGCTGTGATTCAATTAAGAAGAATCTATATGGGCTGTTGATCCAATTTTTATTCATTTGCAGAGAAATGAAAATAAATTGCTATTGTGATTTTATTTACAATGCTCACTGTAAGATGCTGCTATGAGCTGATAGTTATAAAACGGAGAAATGGTTGAAAGAGCTCCATTCTGCTTCCGTTTGAGTCTATGGGCACTAAGTGAATAACCATCTTTCAGCATTTTTACTCCCATAGGAAGGTAGGATCACTATGTGAGAGGGCGGTTGTCTTTGAGTCTTGTATTCTGTGTCCTGGAAAGATACATATTCCCCCTAACAGGTAAATAACCAGATGCAAGTTAGGGCATTTTTAGCCGCTTGTCTGTCTGTACAAGTGCTGAAGTAGTTGTAGACGGGCTTCGCAGATGTTCTTCATGGACTGACGGGTAAATAGCTGTAACTGCTTCACCTTTTATGAAGGCTCCTTCATATTTCTTCCGTCGGTGTAGGGTTTAAGATGCAGCTAAGATGATTCAGTTTCTCACTCCAACTAGGAAAATGGTCCTGCTATCTCTGTGTCCACCAGACTTTTCTTTGTTCAGACTTAATGTTGACAGCTCTGATTTTTTTTAATCGGTGTGCTCTTTTGAAAGAGAGGAGGTTTTCCCTTCTCTTTAGCACTTCAAATGTTTCTGTCATGTCACCCCTCGTTTCTTTCCTCTCTTAGCTCAGTAGTCCACTGTAGTGCGATTTTCAAAGGGATAAATGCCCAGGCTAACAATTAAGTATGTAAAATTTGTTGCTAGTTAGCTTTTCTCAACGTCAAGCATTTTTTAATCCTTTGCGAGTGAAGTCTTTCCGTGTTTCTAGTAATTTGCATTACCCTTTTCTAGAAGTGGTTGGCTTTATTTTTAATTCGCAGTCCCTCTGAGCCTAGCTGTTTCCCCGGGCAAGCCGAGGGAAGCGTGTGGGTTTCTGTGGCGAGCAGCGCACCGTGGCGTGACGTGGCCAGTGTCCTGTCACCTTCCGCTGTCCCCTTTGCCCACGCGGCCGTACGCAGGAGGTCGGACTGGGAGAGGCCTTTGTTGCAAGTCTGGCGAGATGCAAATCAGGCAAGATTTCTTAACCACTCTGCCACTGTTCCCATTGATGAACTGTTCAGGACATACAGTGCCTCTGTTCTGAATTTTTCTAGATTTGTCGCAAAAAATACTTTTCCCAACCTTAATGAGCTAACGGATCAGTATTCCATTGCTGCCTATCCTGGTTATTTTCTGGCTTGCTATTTGCACTTTTAACACTAAGTGAACGCAGGATTTCTGCTTTACTCCCCCATGTAGAAGCCCTGCAGAACAGTAAGCAAGTATTGCAACGTCTCGGTCTTCATGCAAATTAAGATATGGCAGTTACCTGCTGCCTGCTTATGACCAAGTGTTACCGGCATTGAGGAGTTCCAGAAGTTATGTGGAAGAATTTTAATCTTCCATGATAAAGTAAAGGAAGATTCAAAAAGACGTGCAGTTTCTCTGGTTTCTTCTTGTTGTTTTGTCTTACATCAGATGAAGAGCAAGAAAATTTCTTTGTAACATAACACCAGTGCCTAGCATTGTGTTCTCCTGTGGCAAAATTGACAAGTACTTACATCATTATACATGGCTGCTATTTCATTAGGCGAATGTCAGTGTCAGGTAAGATCATGGTTTTGTCAATATAATGAAAATACCAGTCAAGTGAGGAAAAAGTCACAATTTTCCAGCTCTAAAAATTGATTTTTATTGCTCTTCTTGTAATCCTTTCTTTGGATTAAGTATTTATTATTGATGTCATCTTTCTTTTAATCTTAATAGCTGCTGACATTGTAATTAATTAAAAAATACAACATTTTTGCCCAAATGGCACTATATTGAAATTAAAAGTGAACATCACATATTAGTTAAACAGCCCTGGCAAATGTCTTGAGTGCTGAGATGATTGCCTGAGCTTCTTGACAATTCCCTTCATCTTGCTGTATGCTGCTTGACCTTTTGAGATGTTTTGGTGTTATTAATAGGTTTTAGCTATTATATCAGAAAGAAAAAGGCACAAAAATATGATAAACTTTATCTTTTTAATGACAGTGCGACAACACCTTAGGCATGCCAATGAAGGCACTTACATCATGACTTTTGAGGCACACTTAGACAGTCACCAGATAACTTTTATTCAGAATTGATGGGGATTTTTCTGGAATTTTTCTCTAAATGTATATCTGAGAAGGCAAAATGGTGCGAGCTGAGCGCTGACTGTGCTGCAGAAGGGAGGCAATACGCAGAAGAGATGACAGGGTTCTGTTTCAAAGCTTTCTCTAAAACCTCTGCTGGAGGTGGGTCCCCCACGGTCCAGTTCTTGAGGTGCAAGTGTGCAAGCTGATCCCTTTAGAATCATAGAATCATAGAGCAGCCCAGGCTGGAAGAGACCTCAAACGATCATCTGGTCCAGCCTTTTGTGGGAAAGGGGGCCTAGATGAGTTTATCTAGCACCCTGTCCAGTCACATCTTGAAAACCTCCAGTGATGGAGACTCCACCATGTCCCTGGGGAGGTTGTTCCAGTGAGTGATTGTTCTCACTGTAAAAAATTTTATAGCAAGATGAAGCCTCTCCTGGTGCAACTTGTACCCATTTACTAAAACTCACAAAGGAAAAAGTAGTAAGGATAGGAATGGCAGAAATCTGGAAGACCACACAGCAGTCCTCTGTCTAGTCTTGTATAAGCCAAAAGCTAATGTTTCCATTCTCTTGATCTTCAGTTCCTTAACATGGCTGTGGCAGAAGACAGGTTTCACTGTCGTCGTTCCTTGACTTTCCACCAGAAGTCACTGCAGGAGTTGTTATTACCTCTGGCATTACAGATCTACGGAAAAGAAAGTGTGTGTAACCTTCTTACCCGTAGGTCACCTGCTACCTCCACGCTAGCTCTTGGCTCCCACTGACAGGACGGTCAAGTCACTTTCTGCCTTTTCTTCTTTTTACTCCTTTCCAAACGTTCCTCTTCAGAGTAAGGTCCTCTCGTGTCAAGAAGCCGTCAGCTGAGCACGCCCTTTGCTCCGCGCGGCCGTGGGGTACCAGCCCGCTGCCTGCGGGGTCTGGCTGCGGGACGGCTGCGGGGCGCCGGGCAGCGCGGCCCCCGTGCCGGCAGCCCCTCGGCGACCCCCCGGCGGCACGGCGCGGCGGCGGGGCGGGCAGGGGTCCAGGCTGCCGCGCGGCACCCAGCAAGGGGGCCGGCGGCCCGCTGGCTCCATCTCCGCGTGTGTCCTGAGCGCTTCACCGATGGGCTGAGACGCGGCGAGGTTTTACCGTCCCGCGCGGAGGCCCGGGGCAGCGCTACCTCTGCCAGATTCGGATCAAAACAGAACCCGGGGTTCAGAGCTCTGCGTAGGTCAGCGACAAACAGGATCAGCAGTTTAACCTGGGAAGCCATTGCCACACCGAGACTGAGCTGTCCTCTCTTCTCTGCCTAGTTAGTTGTGACTTCCGTATTCCTTTACTTAGGAAAGGACATTTTATATAGGCAGTCACATGTTCTCTGTAAAAGCAGCTTTTGTACCTTTAATTCCACTGCGTGGATAATCTGTAAAAATAAAGATGGATAATCTTTCATTCCACTGCGTGGAGATTCAGGAAAGATAATACTTTACCCCAGAAGTTGTACGAGAAATACGGAAGGGCCCATATTAGCTACTATTTAGCTTAAACACATTTAGTTATTATAAAATTTGCTCACTGAATAAAATATGGCTTGACCTCTGGACTGTTTCTTCCCAAGGAACGTGACAGTGTCCCTCCTTCTCCTCCATTCAGCCTGCTTGGCAGAGCTGCAACTTTTTTGTTTTGTTTTGTTATGTTATTGTTGTGTTTAAAAAAAAAAAAAAAACAAAACAAAACAAAAAAACCCTCAAGCCCCTCTTTTCAGCGGTGTCAAGTTAGGATGAATTGGCCGGGGAGGCATGTTTATAGACTGTGTGAAGAACTTTGTCTTTGTGTGGGAATGCTGGTGACACTGGTATGGCTTGCCTGAATGAACTGCGATGACGCGGCTAATAAGGTGTCCTGCTGAGCGCCGCGGCAGCCTTTCTCAGACCTCCCACTTAATGCCATTCAGCTCCAGCTCAGTGTAGCTAATTTTTCCCATTCCCTCAATTCTTTAGGCCTCCTTACAAACAGAAAAGTCAACTTTCACACCGAGGAGAAGATAAGTGCTTTAGGAAATAATCGTGTAAACAGAATGTTACCTTCTGACCTGATGCTGATACCTTGGTCTGGGACAAAACCCAGCTGGCTATTGCATTAGACATGGCTATTAAAGGAATAATGCTGCTGATCCTCCTTACAAAGTGCCCTGAGAAATGGTTTAGCCAAATCAAAGTGCCTCTTGTCACATTGAATCACGTTCAGCTGCTCTTTTCCATGACCAAATCGCTGATATTTAGCCGCTTCCTTGTCTTCTCCTTTCTTGTGACAGTATGGGAGGGGAATAAGTATGAAAGCAAGGGAAAGCCGGTCATGTTTCTGATTGCCCTATTATTTTCTGGCTGAATTTCAGCGCTTTGGAACATATATGCAGTACACCATACAGCTTTTGTAAGAGAGGGTGCATTTCATAAAGTATCTTTAATTGTAACTACTGTAATGAGTACTTTAAAGTAAATTATGAAAGGATTTCAGTGATTCCAATAACACGGAATTGTTCATTTTAAGATTGCACTAAACGATTACTTTTGGTGTTCTGTGTAGAGACTAAAATTAATAACTAGATCCAGATTTCCAGTAGCATTGAGGAGAAGAGGAACCTCTGCCTCTTACTCATTTTAGTCTGGGTAGGAATATGGCATTCAGATCTAAACGGCGTTGAAAAAACTCACCTTCCACGAGCTGTTCAGCTGACACTGCCATCCCGATTGAGAGGTCTGTCTTTACGTCAAAGTAATTTGACATATCCTAGGCTCCAAGGCCAAACCCTGAGCATTTGCTTCTACTGTGGCACTCGTTTGGCTTCTCTTTAGGTTTGCCTGCCGCACGGGTCCGCCGGCCCCTGCGCTGAGCTGAGTGATGCTTCCGTCGCAGGCAGGACGATCTACCTCAAGCTAAAGCTCTTCAGCATCGCAGCTCAGAGCGTCTCAGAGGTTTCTCGTAATTCTCCTGTGGCACCCAGAATAACACAGTTTTTGTCACAGGTCTTCAGGAAAATGTGTCAGGGGACTGCCGTGCTAAAGGCACTGGTGAGCGGAGGTCGTTTTGCTAGAAGTCTTACCGACGCGCCAGAGCACGTACATTTCCAGTGCAGACACAGTAACTTCCTTCTGAGTTGGTAAAGCAGTTGCTGATATCCAGTGTGAGGCAACCTCCAGTTGTTAGGCCAAAATAAGAATTAAACATATTTATTTTGCAGCAAAGAAATTGCTAGAGTAATTTAACATAAATTTGTACCCTTAACAGTGACATTTACTCCTTAAAAAAAAAGTGTGAACCATGGATCTGACTCATCAAAACGTTTAAGCATGTGACCAACTTTGACCGTAAACTTTGCTTGAAAGTTACAATTGCTTGAGTGTTTCCTTCTTGTACTGTCCTGTCATGTCTAAAAAGCTGTTCAACTCTCTTTCAAAAACTGTTTGCGGTCTGCCTCTTCTCAAAATACGACAAAATTTGAAAAGAAACAGAGAGTAACCCAACCAGTCCAGGAGACTTTCAGTGTAGAGCCATCAGTTTAAAATGTAGAATTAGTTTGAAACTGGCAACATAAGGTAATGTGTTCCAAGTGTGAAGAATCTAATACTATTATCAAGGACTCCTTATGCAATTAGAAGTTCTGTGTTTGTGGAACTAATAGAAGAGAAATCATCTATGGCATTGTGTGCTTGAAAGTTTAACAAGGTCATCAATAAACCCAGTCATAAGCGTGCATTTTTTCCAATGGTCCTTACTTGCCATATTGAATTTGTTATTTTGATTTCCAAAATGCTCAGAAGTAAAAGATATTTCTTTGGTATGTTGTAAGTGCAGATAAACTCTTTTCTCACAAGCGATACCTTCTGGAGCAAGAACAAAGGATTAGAGGTGTTCTTCCAACCTTCTCAAAGGGAAGACTTCTCTTTCTGGAAAGGAACAGCTATAATCTATTTGAAAAGTCTTTTATTTGCATTCAAGCATTGGATACATCCTGATGGCCCATCATTTCTTGATGGCCCTGCAGAGGTCACAACAAGCAGCACAGCTAGTTAAGGCATTGATGATTTTTTCGTTTGCACTTGCATATAGAGTTGTGGAAGTGAAATATTTGTAGCTTCTCTACAGTCATGAAATTTTTACCCGAGTTGCCTATTTTGTCACAAGCTATTTAGAAAAGTTGTACAGGAAAGAATAGACCCTTAAAATATGTTGAAGCCCTTCGGGATAATCTGGTAGTCAGCAAGTACAAGTTAAAGGAAGTGGCACTAGGTCCTCCCACTGAAAGCATAAGATTAATGCTGGTGACGTATGTTGGCTGCTTTCTTTTTATATGGTTCAGATTTATCGCTCCATTGACTGATTCGTGGCAACATTTTTAAAGGATTATTTGATTCATGATTAAATGAAGGGTATTGTTATAGAAACAAATAGCAAAGTAGAATAACAGATTTTTGAAGCTTTCCTAGTTCATTTGCGAGCACTTGTTCTTGTTAAAAAAAAATTGTCTTCTGAGTTCTCATTTACTTGGCCACATGATGAACTGTATATATTTGTCGCTTAGAACGCAGAAACAGGAGGAATGGAACACACTTGTTTAGTTCTTGCTCCAGTCCTAACGCCTTCACTTTGTGTCCTTGGTCCTGGCAAGACTCTCAGTGTTTTGCAGTACTCGATTTCTGTCCAAGTCCCCCCAGTGCCGGATGTTTTTCCTGCATGTTCCTGGAGGAGGAAATATTGCTGTACTCTTCTTTATTGCCATCTCCTTTGCTAACTTGGAATCTGAATCTAAAAGCACAATCAAGAAGATTAGTTCTTGTGCCATTGATTCAGTGCAATTGTAGGCACCAGTAAGTATTTCAAAATAGAGCTATCGGAGTACCAAATTGCTGAAATAATTCTAAGGTTTGGGAACTCTTGAACTAATAATAAGCTCAATGGCAAGGACAGTAGGTTACATACATGTATTAAGTTGAGTCATTTAAAGCATACTTTATTTTTAGGTATCCCAGATCATTTGTAAGTACATAAATGTGTATATCCCTTGCTGTACACCTAAATTTCACCACCTGTGAAAAGGAGATGTGTCAGAAACCACTTAAAGCATCATTCTTGAGGAGTAACATTTGGACTATTTTACTTCAGTCTGTCATGAGACACTCTTTCTAAAATGTCCAACAAGACAAACCGCAAGGGGAGCAACTGGTTAAAATTACCAGTTTTAAAGCTGGCATTGATTTATATGCAAATCATGTTTAAATCAGGTAATGTGCAAGACTATGAAAAGACTGACTTTTAATTAATTGATCAGAAGCAGACTAATCAGCTGTTTTGTTCATCAGTTAGGAGACATTTTATCTGGCTATTTTTGGAATAGTCTGTTTATTTGGAAAATCCGTCTTTGCATAATACAATCACAGGCATCATTCTCATAATATCAATTTGTTTTAAGAGGCCTTCTGTAGACCTTGATGTCATTCCTGCAATATCCGTCATTTCTTTGTCAGCAGTAAATGGCAATGAGCAAAGCCAAAACTAAGATACAAATCAGGAAAGTTGGCAAAGCAAAATCAGTTTTTCTTATGTATAAGTTGCATATCAGATTTTGCAATGATAGTGTTAGCAAATTGTGGTAATGTAAATGGTTTAACTTTTAAGTTCTCATTTTCCTTTAATGTGCCATGAGGGCACTAATCAAACTAATGTTATGTACAGGTCAAGAGTGACAGGTTTTTCTCAGTGCTTGCTGGGAGCTGACAGTAGACAGTATTTATTAACAGTACCTGCAATAATTTGTCAGCTGAATGAAGGATTTGGAGATTTTCATACCAGAAAAGGACAAGTCTTTGCAAGAGATTTTGCTTCAAATGATCACTACCTTAGGTCCAGTGCACATTAATTTTTCAATAGAATAATATTCCTTACGTCATAGATTACTGTTGACTAAAATGTGAGATGTTTTTAAGAGGAGAAGCAGTATCTCACTGTAAATCCAACGTTGTATCTTTCTTTATAGCTTTGAAAAGTCTAAATGGATGTAATGTGTTAAAACTTTTAAAGCCATTTGAATGAGTGCCTCCTCGCTGGGCAGTATTGTTCCAGGAAGCCTGCTTACTGTACATTACTTCATAATCCTTCACCTATCTATATGGGTCCCTGCCTCTGGCTCAGCTGGGGTTTCTGGCATCGTAACGCTTACGTGTTTATATATTCCCAGAATGTACACAGCGTATTGCCTTGCATTTGTTCCTTATTTCTTATATATTGTACATCTAGTATACCGTTGCAGTTTTTTGTGCGTTTTGTCTGTGCATATTCTTTGTAGCTGTAGCAGCGTATTGCCTTGCATTTGTTCCTTATTTCTTATATATTGTACATCTGGTATACCGTTGCAGTTTTTTGTGCGTTTTGTCTGTGCATATTCTTTGTAGCTGTAGCAGCCGCATTTCAGTATTTCATACCCTCCTCAGCTACTGATAGGAAATTAGTTGTATTGATTCCTGGTTTTAAATTAAGTGTGAATCAGTGGATTTCCAAATGTCGAATCTCTGGAAGCATGTAAAATTGCACATTGTTAGGAGTACCAGGCAATTGTTGTTAATAACAGACAAGCTAATAATATAATAATGATTTTTAATAATACAAGATTTGAAAGATGAACAGTAATGCCTTATCTCCCTGTTTAGTACTGAGCGAAGGCCTGAGAAAAAAGTCAATCTTTACTCCGTATCTGGAAAGATCATCTTGTAGGTGTTAGCTACAACCTCAGTGAAAATCTGCTTTGAACAGAAAAGAGAACTGTCTTTCAGAGAATTATAGCTGAGCCAGGAAAAACCTCGTAGACCAGTCTCTATCAGCTGTGATGATTAATGTTTAGCACTAACATGTCACTTCTCATATAGTTCTTAGAGTACTAACAAACGCTGGTAAACATTATGATCACAATCTTACAGATAAGTAAACTCAAAGGTAGACGTATTCTGAACTTGCCACTACCTTGGGGTTCCTAATTTTTAGCTGCCCAGCCCAAAGCCATATACTTAAACTTTCAAAGGTGTGGAGAACCTCCATGATGCCCTCAAGATTTCTGTGCTGCCCAAATGCCAGTTCTACGTTATTTGTACTAACTGCTGCAAACTTGCTTTCCTCCAAATTGCTCTTTCAGCCAGACAGGGGAAATCAAATGCATTATTTTACAGGGGTTGGAGATAGGATTGCCTAAGCAAAGAAAATCAGCCCAAAACCATGGTTAGTATGTTGTTCCAGTATAAACTGGTAGTTTTGATCATTCCAATAATTATTTCTGAGATTGTGCTTAGAAGATATCTGTATTTGTGCATCCTCGCATATGCGTAAAGCTGAATGACAGGTTTGTTTTGTTTTGCTTTTTTCCAGAATTATAGATCAGCGGTTTGAGAAAGTTTCATATTTTGTCTTTGGAGATTTCAACTTTAGACTGGATGCCAAAGCAGTAGTAGAGGTAGGACTTTTATTTTTCCTCTGTTATAGACCCTACCAGGTTTTATTTCTCAAATATTTTTTCCTGTGGAAAAGCTAAAAGTGACTTAACAAACTAATCTTGACATCAGACTTGGCTAAGAATGCTTTTAACAGGAACATCTGACAGGTAACTAAAAACCAGTGTTGTGAATCTGCTGAAGCAAGTAAGAAGAACACAGCTGACATGCTGCATTTCTTCTCGGTGGTAGTGTGTAAAGTGAGTATTGGCTGTAGATGCCAGTGGACTGCAGAGTCCATGCCACCTATTCATGGTCCTGTGTATAGAAAGGAGAAAATGGGGGTACCCATCTAAGATGAGACCTGGAGTCTTCACAACGCACGCAGGAGTCTCCTCCTTTGGCAGGCATGCAGCCTCCTTGTGTGAAATCTCTTTGGGCTTCAGCACAGGATACCACATTTCTGGTGTATGGTTGTGACTTCTCCCATATGTTTATAGCTCACGGCGAATCTCACTGTCATTTAGTGCAAGCAGAGTAAGTGCTGGTTTATATTTCTACTCTGTGGGGAAAGAAAGAGAGACATTTCCTAAATGTCTGTGATAGAACTCCGCACTTCAAAAATACAAGCAGACATTTGTGCAAACCTTTGTGACAGTAGCATCTCAGTGTGGAAGGGTGACTGGAAGATTTGTATAAAGCCCAAAAGAATGCAGTAAACCTTTTTCATCATGAGTTGAGATTACTTTGACTTTACTGCTAAAGCTCAGCTCAAGGTAACATGGGGTCAGAAATAATACCCGGGTTGAAAACCAATTTAATCTCATGGTTTTCCCACTTTAATTCTCAGACATACTGTAGTGTCTTTTTGGTGTCCTTGAGCATAGGCATGTATCTTCTAAACCAAAAGCTTTTATTTTGTAAATCAAGCAGTGGGAAGTAAGCGGCCTGTGTGTCAAAGGCTGGCTACCCCTCATACAGGTGCGGTGCAGTTCTTCCTTACGTGATGATTAGCCTTTCATCTGTTGAAAAACAGGAGTTTGACATTACAGCACTATGTATGTGGCTAATAACTTCCTTCTTGGAATCCTGTATACATTGCAATCATTTAACCAACAAACTTAAAGCATAATTGAAATAAAATTCAAGTCACTGATGGAGAATATGCAGCTTCACACTGCATATGTTAAGGACTAAATCCTGCTCTTCTACACTGCGGTTACCACAGTTACCATCAATGTTTATAGATTACTTGTTTTTGAAATATTATGCCTGTTTGGTTTTTATTCACTAGTGGTGCAATAGTATTTTTGAGAACACTCCTGTCCGAGAACACCTCTATCAGTCATGGTGCAGCAGAATTATCTCCTACACCCAGTATGGATGAAGGGCAGTATAAGTTTTTCCTAACTTACTAACTGCCTAGCAGTCTGCAGGATTCAAACTGCAGAGGATGCTTTCTTTATTACCAATAGATTAAGATTCCTACATTTATATCTGTGAGTTTCAGAACGATCCACTTACAACAAAATAATGTCACTAACCGTCGATGATGCATACTGAGTGAACTGCACAACAGGTATTAAAAGTACAGGTGATTCTTAGTCCTGACACAGTACTTTTCATCTTATGAATACTTTACCAATGTCAATTAATGTGCATGTGAGCACACAAGGTGTAATTTGAAGATGAATCAAATTCATTTACCCATTCTTCCTAGGTAAGGTGCATGCATGTGTGAGTGTAAAAAGCATTAGAATAGTTTCTGTTGCTTTTTTTAAGAAGTAGCATACGCCATTAACCAGAATGTCGCCCAGCTACTTTGCAACATTAATTAAACGTAATTAAAGTTGATCTAGAAACTTCCACTTGTAATTTACATAGCACAGTTAAAGTCATATTAAGTTTGTTTTGTAGTCTTCTGCATTTGGTACAGTTTATAAACTGGTATGTTAGAAGATCCAAAAGATTTAAGAAGTGGTGGTCTCATGCAGTTTACCACACAGAAGTGATAGTACAGGCAGTGTGTCTTTGACAGCATCTTAACACCGGAACAGTCATGAATGAATCAATAGTAAGCATATAGCACTCTGTTTTGACAATAAAGTCTAGGCTCCTAGGAGACAGATCGGTTTCTAAAGTATAATTTGGAAGGGCAGAGTTACAGGCCACCTCTAGCAGGAATTATCCTAGATAGGACCTAATGGTTTGATTGTATATAAGATATATAAGATCCGATCCCAAATCACTTCGCAAACTAGTTTATAAATGGTGTTTCTCAACTGTGCCGTTTTTCCAAAGCTGGCAGAGGGCCTTGACCAAGGCCGTGCACAACTGGCAGTGGCAGAGCAGGAACAAAAACGGCCAGAGGTGATGGCTTATCTAACGCCCAGTGCCAGCCGAAGTGTTAGCCTGTGCTCCTGTAGGAACCTCGCACTCCAAAACATATCCTGGTCCCTTCTGGCACTTTAAACATGCCGGTGCAAACTGATACTAACCATTCTTTAGACTATTCAGCAGTGTAGTTAATACTAGGAATTTTAAGGGTTAATCCATTGACCTGTCAGCTTTGTATATATTACTAAATTTATCTCTGCTTTTCTTGCTGACCTTTTGAATTCCCTCTTGAGACCACAATGTGCTGAGCACTTGGACACTAAGATGCTACAAGCAATACATGTGTTGTGGAAACGTAGACCGTGCTTACACCAAACACAAAGAACAAAGTATATTTCTAAAGGATTTCTCAATTAAGCCATTGAAAGGGAGAATCTGAGAGCTGTTTCAAATGTGGAGTCCAGACACTGAAGTGCAGTGTGCCAAATCGGATGCCAAAAATGTTGTGCTTATTAATTCATAATTAATAGGCAATAAATCATTAACATATAATTTATTAAACATTTTATGGGTACCTTAATCTAAAGTCATATTGATTTCCTTGCTAGGAAAATCTGCTTTACTGTTGTTGGAGTAATCCAGGGGGGGATCAATAAAAACAGGTAAAGGCTTCTGGCAATTCATGTGTGCATTAACAAGTGCGTTGTCCGGAGGGATAAACTGGCAAGAAAGAAATAGGACATCTGTAGCATAACAAGCATAGGAAATACAATTGTTTTATAGTAGGTTTGAATGATAGTTTGAGCATAATTTGTAGCTTGGCACAACGATGTTCAGAGAAATACTTACAGCTCATCTATTTAAAGCATTTCACAGTTGTCCTCAGCCTGAAAAAGGCCAATGGTAAGGTTCCGTTTTAGTCTAGTTTTCTCAGGCTGATGTGTGATTCAAAATACAGGGAGCATGAGAGGACCTGGAACCACAGGTTTTTTCCCTGACGTCTCAGACGTGTGTACGCTTTGGGTGTGTGCTAGGCATCGAGGACATCGGGGTCTCTTTGCCAGGTCTCGGCCACTGACGCCCCATCCTGGCTTTGGCTGCGAGATCTCATAAGGCGTGCTTGATGCCAGCCTCTCCTCGGGACAGGCTAAAGCCCCCAGCCACTGTTTATCTGAAAATAAACATACAGAAGCATAAATGCTACTAAGTGTTAATTACAAAGGTTTGGTGTTACTGTGGTAATAAGCCTCAGAAGTTTGTCTTGTAGCTAAATCCCTGGCAAATCACCGCTCTGGCTCCCTGCATCCACAGGCTGAAGAATAAACATCGCCTCGTTACTTCACTACCCGCACACCTCATCGGTGGCTTGATCCAGTGGTGTCTCAACTGGTGTCTGCTTTGTCACAGTTCAGGTGCTGTAGGTGCGGGTTTTGCCCGTTATCCCGTTGGCAGCTGCCCGGCTGTGCTGCCCGGGAGGCGCGGCAGGCTGCCGGCGCGGGGATGCGGGGCTGCAGGGGGACGGCCCTGGCCGGGCTCACCCCGGGGCCTCTGCCTCGGGCAGGCTTTAGGGGCCCTGTTCTGGGTCTAGCACTCTACTTGCTCCTGCCAATGCACATTTTTAATTACTCAGAGGGTTTTCTGTCGGGTTTTCTCGGGTGCAGACGGGGAGCTGCATGGCAGGAGATGGGGAATGCTCTGGTCTCTCTGCTGCCCGCCGCTTGCGAGCACCCACCGGGCTCTGGTGGGAGATGCCTTTCGTCCTGAACCATGTGCCTCTGGGCCAACCCGCCGGCAGATTTGTAACGGCCAAGGCTATTGCTGAGGTAGTGAGTGAATCTTCCTAATGCCTATGCTGAGCTAGTTCCGACCTGCTCTGGTGGTATCATCGGGGCCTGATCCTGACACATCCTGCTGGGTCTGCGTAGCTGAGCTGTGAGGTCAGTCCCTCTCCGTAAGGGAGATAAATGCCACCACTTTGTAGTTGTAAAACATCCAGAAAATCTTCTGTTGGCAGTCTAGCCTCTTAGAAGGCATCACCTTTTTGAAGATCTGTTGTAGACTCATTCAGGCCAGCAAATCACAGACACTTTTGCACTGCTGCTTGTGATATGTCTGGCTGGTATTGTGTTCATTTAGTGCACAGTGGTGGCATCGTGCCTTGTTATCAAGTGTGCTTGTGCCAGCAAAAGTTGAGGGAGCGCTCCCTGTTACTGCTGTGATGTGTTCCTCTACAAAACATGGACCTCCTCCTGTAAGACATCTCTCTCTCTCTTTTGAACAAACATCTTTTGTTCAAAAAAAAGCTGATGAACAACTTTGTATGTCTAAGTAATTGATTTAGATCTCACTCAAATCTGAAGAAATATTTTAAGTTGAACTTGTTTCATTACGGAGTCCTGTGTTTCGTGCAGTAACTAGGATCTTTGCAAACTCCAGCCAACAAAGGACCGATTAGTAATTGTCATGAAAAAGATTAATAGCTAATAGACAATTAGCACTGATTTGGAAACCTGATTTTCAGTGAGGTGATCAGGCTGTGGGTGGAGGTGGAGACTTGATTACCTTCTCATCTTTATAGGTGTGCTTTCCCGAACAAGAACAAGTCATCTGGCAGGATGAGGCTCTCGCTTTCATTTTGCAGTATTGGTGTCATCACTAATCATCTGGCTGTCTTGTCAGATGCAAATATATATGTGTGTGTGTGTGTATTTTTTTCAACTCAGTATTATTTACAGAAGATGCTTTGAATACATCAGGAAAAGTGGGTGTAAGAATTGCACATTCTTGTTACAAACACAGCAGTCGTTTCTTTTTTTAAAATTCTGACTTTTTTTGCTTTGACAAGTGAGCATTCAGGAGAAATTAGTGATGTTTAATTGTATTAAAAATACTGACATAGCATAAAGAAGTAAGTGTATATAGTCGTGGGCATGTGCAATTCTACCTCCCTGTCCAAAACCAAACTAGACATTGTCATCTTTTCTAGGCAGCGGTGACGTACCGGTGTCTATGTGTATACGTTTAAGATCTCGGCTGCATCCGTTTAACTCATAGCCAAGTGGTAAGCTCTTATAGGTCCTGCTGAATTCCTCAGTGCAGGATAAGTGAACCATCTGCTGCATGACAGTAGTTCTAGACAGCGTAACATGGCATCTGAAGCACTAAAGTATTTTTAAATCATGTTCTACATCTTTGGAATATTGTTCTCTTTAACACAGTTTATTTTAAGAGTATTTTCAGAAAACAAACTTTGTATGTGATTTTTTTTCTAGGTATGACTATATATTTTTCTCAGCAATTTCATAAATTAAAACAAAAATTTAGAAACACTTTTCTTCAGTAAATCCACATGATAATGACAGTTACTATTTTAAGCACCTTATAATTTCCATAGCTACAAATTTCATGTTTGTTTCCTTATAAACGTAATCTCTTTCAATGATTTGAAATAATCTGGTGATTTTGAGTTTTGTGACCACATTCCATTTAGTATGGCAGAAAATGTGATTACAATTGGAAAATTACTAAATTGGAAAATGTTTGAAGTGGGGGTTATGCAAATTGTGTTCTTGAAACCATTTCAGCATAGTAATGCACTTGCAGAGAAACACTGCTAAAGGAAAATATAACACTAATGATCACAAAGATTCCACAGGGACTGTGTTGGCTGCAGTATTTACGAAATAGCTGATGTTTCCAATCTGTAATGGGGGAACTAGAAGGCATTTTCAGAAATAGAAAAGAGTATGTAATCGAAACCTGTGCTTAGGACATCTGCTCTTTCAAGACTTCATGGGTCTTGAATTACAGTTGAAAATCACTAAGATGGTTTTACTCTTCTAACGAGACTATGAACCTGTCTGCTAATGCTGGTTCATACCTTACTTGCATCTTCAGACAGACCTAATAATAGAATACAGGTCGTTTAGTTTGGAAGGAGCCTCTTGAGATCTAGTCCAACGCCCTGCTCAAACAGGGTCACCTAGATCAGGTTATGCTGGATCGTGTCCAGTTTGGTTTAGAATATCCCTAAAGCTGGAGACTCCACAACCTCTCTGGGCAACCTGTGCCAGTGCTTGGTCATCCTCACAGTAAAAGAGTGTTTTCTCATGTTCAGAGGGAACCTCCTGCGTTTCCATTTGTGCCCATTACCTCTTGTCCTCTCACTGGGCACCACTGAAAAGAACCTGGCTCTGTCTTCTCCATTCCCTCCCATCAGGTGCTTATATACATGAATAAGATCCCCCAGAGCCTTCTCCAGGCTGAACAGTCCCAGCTCTCTCAGCCCCTCCTCGTATGAAAGGTGCTCCAGCCCCTTCGTCATCTTTGTGGTCTTGCTCTGAACTTTCTCTGGTATGTCCATGTCTCTCTCGTACTGGGGAGCCCAGAACTGGACACAGTACTCCAGGTGTGGCCTCACCAGTGCTGAGCAGAGGGGAAGGATCACCTCCCTCAACCTGCTGACAGCTCCTAATGCAGCCCAGCGTGCTGGTCATGTACCAAATAATTTCTGAATAGCAGGATATCAACCTACACATTCTAGTAGCTGCACATCTGGTTTATGTGAACAGCTGAGACTGCTGAAAACTTTTCAGTTGGATCCTTTCTCACTGGTAAAATGAAAGGAAGTCTCAACTACGTAATTGGCATCACAAGCTGTCTGGTGCTAGGCATCAGTAAAACCATTTTAAGGCGTGAAGAAGCCCCTTTATCAAAAAAAATCCTTAGCCTCAAAATATGAAAAAGGTGGCAGTCTTTCTTTTCTCTGCTTTAATTCTGATTTCTCCTTCTGCACATGGAGCAGAATGAGAAAATTAATAACTGCATAGCGATTTGGTGCTGAAATTGCAGAAGGCTTGGCTCAAACGAGAAATGGGTAATTGCTACCAGAAAGCAGAAGTATGTTTTAAGAAAGAAGGTGAACAGATGACATCCCAAGCACCTCAGTGCATGACAGGCTTGAGAAATGACGTGGAGAGGCAGTAGTTGAAGAAGGAAGGAATCTTTCCAGCAACTGGATCAGACGTGGCAGTGAGCTCACAACTAGTGATGGGAAGAGCCTGCAAACATCTGTATGTTGGATTAACGGCCTGGATAAGGATTCCCTGTTTCAGCTCTCAACCATCACTGTGTAGCTGGGTGCTCTCTTAACCCAGTCCTGAAATGGTATCTGGTTTCTGCCTTTGGGGCCATGGAAAAAGACCTTTTGTTTCTCTTTAAGACATTTATCTTACCTGTGGGTATGTTCTCCCACTCTTCTCTCTAGCTTGCTTGTTCCCTTTATCTCCACCCCTCTAAAGGTTCTGCACCCAGTTCCACATCTCCACCCATTTCTACACTTGCTGGTTGGGATACCGAGAATAGAAATGTCTACAGCTCTTCTCCCGTTCTTATTTAACAAATACTGAAATTAGGTCTTAAAACAGGGAAGAAAAAGTATATGGAAAAGTAATCTTTTTCTAAATTATAAGAGTATGAGAAAGAATGTGGTCAAGAATTGCTGATACAAAACTACTAATAGTTTGGATTATGAAGTGCAACTTAAACACCTGTGTACCAGTCTTCGGTGTTTGGGCATATAATTAGATTATTTTGTTCTACTTAGAGACACAAAATCTGCAAGAGATGAAATTTACGTCTTATACACATTTCATAGCCTATTGTGTGCTGCCAACGTAGATGCTGAATATACACATAGCAATAAATGCACATTTTCAGGTGTTTTGTGCATGTTTTCAGGCTGATCTCAAACCTTATTGCTCTGTAGTCATGAGCTGTTGATTATAGTTGGAAGGGTTGGAAATAGTGATGCAGTGAAAACTGTCAGCAGCTAAGAAACCTATTTCTGCCTATTCTAGGCTTGCATCAATGTTTGTAAGTCTAATCTTCTGTCTTTCTCCTTCTGCAAGAACTGAAGCTGATTAATGCATCTTTTTAGATCAACAAACATGCCATTTCACATGCAGTGTTTTAACATTGCAATTACACCCCTAAGCCACGCAAAATCTGACTTACAGACACAAAAAAAAACTATTTAGATATTTCTGGGATGAGGTATGTGTCTTTTGGCTGATTGCTGTGTTGAAGAATAGTTAATTGTGGCAAGTGAGAAGAGAACAGACCCTCTTCCTGTAGCTTTCGCAGCAGGACAAAATAAAGAGGCACAGGTATGCAAATGCTATCGCAAGCAGACCCCTTCTTACAGAAGTAGCAAATTAATTAAAGCTTGACTAAATGTTGACTGAACCAGAACTATCGAAACCTCGTTATGTCCTATTAAATCTTTAAATAGTTAGGAAGGAAAGCTTCTAATGTAGTGGTACAAATCGTGCAAAAGAGCCCTTTTTTACACGTATGAAAGGAATTGTTCTTTCTTTTTCGTGTTCAATTAATGTGTTCTTTTGCTCCATAGTGGCTGGTAGTTTAAAACTGTAATAGGGTTCCCTTCTTCCTTCAGTAAAGTGATATTAAGCCATCCTTATAGAAGAAAAATGACATCGCTTTATTTCTGAGGTAAACCTACATATCATGGAATAAATTATTCTTAATAGCTTACAAGCTTCAGATCATGTTTTCATTCCAGTTAGAAATGTGCGTAAGATCCTGGATTGGTTTTTATCTTCTCAAATAGTTCACTGTAAATAACTTTGTCTCATAAAGATCTTAACTTTCTTTACAAGCTAAACTGATTCTAGGAAATGTTGGAAACAAAATCCTGTGTAAAATGAAAATGTAATAAAGATTTATTAAATTAAAATGCATAAAACTTCAGGTCTAATAAGGACAGTTTTATTAATGAATGTAAATTGCAGCAACCCATCTGAGGCACCTGCTAAATGTTCGTTATAAATTACTCTCTTAGACATTGTGATGAGTTTCATATTGTAGCCAGACTTATAAAAGCATGCAGATTGCTTCCCCAAGGGACTGTATATTTACTTAACAGTGTAGTTAATTGCAATTATTTATTTTCCAGTGATTGCAGATGGCTTCTGCATTAAAGATATATGTGGCTATTAGGAATTATTCAATTACCTCTCTTTTTCTCAGTAGTCCAAGTCAAACCTGAGCTCAGATTCCCAGAGGTAAGTCAGGAGTGTATTAACTCAGTATGTTCCTTAGCTTTGTGCTGGGGCCAAAACTCTGTAGTCCCAAGTCCTCTCAGCAGAGCTAGCTTGAGAAATACCGATCACCCGTCCCTGCAGCTGATTTTTTGACATCTTCCGTTCCATACTGATGCTGCCACGCTTATTGGCAAGATTCATAGGAGGTTAATTAAATTCATCTTCAAAACAACGAGGGGCCAATGAGCCATATCCTCGTTGCAATAGTAAATTAAATGATGCAATTGTTTCTACTTCCATCATGGATAAGGGGAGAGATGAGTGAATGAATTGTTCTCCGGCTGCCTCCTCTGGGGCCCTGGAGGGTCTAGTAGCATGTGGTCGTAAACCTGCTTTTAATTTGTGGCTGCAGGAAAAGATGACGCTGTTATCAGCAGGCAGAGGTCTCGCACAGCATCACGATGTGAAAGATGACACTGTTTAAAAACTAAAAGGAACTCTATTCCCAGTAGGGCTTAGCAGCTCCTCCTGTTTCAGATGCAAATTAATACAAACACGGTTACAGAGCAGAACAGAAAAGATGATACGTTGATCAAATTTGGCACTGCTTGGGCTGTAATTAAAAGGTACACAAATACAATTATCTCGTGCTTTCTAATAGGGCTGAGCGTCATTAAACTAATTAATAACGCAGCCTATCAGCTCGGCTCTGCTGCTGTGGTTGTTCAGTGTACGTTTCATGCCTTGCGCGGCAGCGACTGGCAGCTGGCAGGCTCAGCTGGCGGCGGTGCC
Source organism: Oceanodroma leucorhoa (assembly GCA_030449065.1). Lineage (NCBI taxonomy): Eukaryota > Metazoa > Chordata > Aves > Procellariiformes > Oceanodroma > Oceanodroma leucorhoa. The sequence continues at coordinate 14,938,737 of JASVER010000017.1, forward strand.
GGCGGGTGCCGGCCGTACCAGCAGCGCCCGTCTCCGCGCAGCCCGACGGCGCTGGGCCGGCCGCTCGTCGCCTGGCTGGCAGGGCTGGGAACGGGCCCGGACCCCCTTCTCGCTGGGGGCCGGTGGCTGCCGGGGGTACACCTACGGACCCGGGCCGGCTCAGGGGGCGTGGGGGCTTCTGAGGACAAACGCATTTCCGAACGGCTCCAGCTCAGGGATCAGTCCCACGCACTCAGTGTCGGGGGGCGGTGAGGGGGGCGGGGGGGCTCCGGGAGGGCATGGGCCTTTCATCGGGGCCTGGCGGGTGCCTGTCAGCACAAGCAGTGGTGCTCCCGGCAAAGCAGCCAGAGTTACCTGAAGGGAGACCTTGCAGCTTTCCTCACGCTGGCTGGTTCAAGGGGCTGGGACTTTATTCAAATCGTCTTTACAATGGCTTAGAGTTAATAAGATACTAGGTCCCGGGTATCCACTGCAACCTCCCCAGTTTAACCATGCTCATCTGTCTAACAGGGCGGCAGGTTAATTTCTGCTTGACGACGAACTCATTAAGAAACAGGTCCTGAGATTTGTTTGCCAAACCTTTTGACAGCGCCCGGGGTCTTGCACCTGTAACACGTGGAGCGTTTGGGTCAGAATTCGGGAATCACTTCGAACTCATTAAGAAACAGGTCCTGAGATTTGTTTGCCAAACCTTTTGACAGTGCCCGGGGTCTTGCACCTGTAACACGTGGAGCGTTTGGGTCAGAATTCGGGAATCACTTCATTGCATGCTTATCTTTAAGCGTTAGCAACCGATTGTTTTAAGTCAGGGCAAGAGGGCTCATTGTATTGCAGGGACTGTAGCTAGAAAAACACACCTATAACTAACCATTAATAACATCCTGACTGGAAAATTATTTTTAGAAAAGCAGGTGTAATTTGAATAATTAAATGGAGTTATTGTAATGCATAGTGAAAGTCTGTAATAAATATTTAACTAAAGCTACCTATTATTTTTTTTTCTGCTTATATCTAGTATAGAAACTCATCAACTCAACTGAGGCAAAACATCACCTGGGTAGATGCTATAAAATATCTTTTTCTCCATCTAAGAATTATGTCATTTTAGAAGAAATAGATGTACCTGGAAAAAAATGCATTCTTTTTACATTTCAGTTTATTCCTGGTGTTATGATGATACAAAATGTTAACATCTATGGACAAATTATGCACTAGTATTTGAAAGGCACCCATTTATGATATAAAATAAAAGAGGGGGAAAAAAAAGCTTGCACTGTGCATATTTGCAGCAGCAGATCAAAAGCATATATATACGTATTTTCATTGTCATAAACGGAAGACTAGAAAGAGTCCTTTAAAAAATACACCGTGTAGTATAGAATGAAATTTTGCTTGCTTATCAAAAACAAAATTGAGAAGAAGGAATTTGGTATCCATATGAAAATCAAGGAACAGGATCATATCTGCCTCTATACTATACACAGGAACTCCTGCAAGTTTTATTCTTGAGTTGGAGTCAGAAATAAAGTAAGATTTGATGAACTGAATGTACAAAATCACTGGGTGTGTGTGCAGCTATGTTAAAACATTTTAAAAGTATGTTTAACGGAATTTTACCTGAAAATAGTCATTCTCAAAAGTGGAAGAAAAGTACACTAAGGAACCAAGATCGATACTTTCTGAAATAATAAAAACCTTACTTTTGTTTAGATTTGGACACACATTTAGTGTTGGCTGAAGAAAAACCCTACCGTTACTATAAAGTTTACAATGGCACCTCCTTACCACTGACTGGTGGTAAATGGAGTAGTACTGATGGAGAACGGACAAATTGCAATGCCTCAAATATATAAAGCTTATTTGTGCTAGGCCATTTATATGAGTCAGGCAGCAAACACGTGTGTGGAGACACTAGTTTGTTGTTGCATTAAATCATTTGGCATGTAATTAAAATCTTGATCACTTCTGTTTCCTTTATAGTTAAGGCTGCCTTCTCTAAACTTGTTGTGTAGTGACAGATAAAAATCTTCAGATTCATATGGCTTGGGTTTTTGATGTAACAGTGGTACAAAAGCATTCTGAGTAAAAGACGGATACTGCATCTCCTTTCATAGAGGCACAGTCAATGCAGCATCTTGCCACAGGACAGACTGGTTTGTGTGTGAGCTGCAAGACACAGCATCGCCCCACATCCATCGTCACGCCACAATGGCGCTTTATGGCCTTGCAGTGGCTGGAAAGCTGCTCGGCTTTGTTCAGCTCCACGAGAAACTCGTACTCAATGTCCTGCTTCTCTAGTGGAGAGGAAGAGCTTTCCTTCAGAGTTTTAGGGTAAAAAAGGTATTTATTGACTCTACGGGTAAGTAGTTCAGGCATTACTGCTTTATCAGTGACTAATGGCCCCAGGACCCCATCATGCCTTGATAGTATATGACAAAAAGACGCTACTGTTATCTGCAGTAACACTCAGGGAGAGAGTATCTCAGGAGTTTCAACTTTTTGACCTGTTACAAACTTTATTCATTCTTGCTTTTCAAGATCCGGGTGAAATTGCCTTAAATGAAACAAGATATTAGTAATGTTTAATGGAAATAAACCCGGTGGCTTGACAAAGAGTAAATAAAATGTGCAGTCTTTAGTCAAAGAAGTCCTCCAATTTGGGTTTTTAAAAAAAAAAAACATACCAGGACAAAGTCTCTTTCCAGACTAAATTTTTCAACTGTATTTAGTAATTGAACCGAATTCCATTGACACAGCAGACTCCCACTAACTTCAGTGTACTTTGTAGCCCTCTTTTCCCTGCCCGTGCCATTTCTTCCCTTTTTTTTTAAAACACGTCCCTGTTTCTGAATATGTAATTATCACTCAGTAGATCCATTTTGAGATTATTTCTGATTCCATGCCACTCAGACATGCATAAAAATTACAGAAATAAAGAACAAGATTACATATTTCCATAGTTGAATACTTACCCATCAGCGAGTTATTGAATTGCCCTTTGCAAGAAGAATATAGGTTCTCCTGAGTTTAGTTCTTAATGGGATCTCTGCCATGAAGTCATCGAGCTAAAGGTGTTCAGTACATTTCATGTTGGGTTGTAACCTTATGATGTAGGCATACATGTGAAGCTCTTTGGCAGACTTAGATTTTTAGTTTGTTTCTCTTTCTTCCGGCTTCTTCGGACCTCTCTGCATTAAGATCACCTTACAAGCAAATGGATCTGGTTTGAAAGTCCCCATTTTACTTCAAATTAGCATAGACATCAGTATTAATTTTAAGAGGGTTCAGAAGACACACCCTTAACTACTCAGCAATTTGGAATAAGCACGTGCAGCTTGTTACGCTTTTATCTCCCTCATGGTACGTTCTATGTTATTTCTGTAGCAAAGAGGTAATAAATAGGCAAGCAGCTTCTGTTCATCAGTCTTTCTGAGAAAGACTCACACAGTGGTAGTAGAGAACATAATTTCTAAAAGATTTGGACTGGATGCAGGTCTCCACTGTATTTTATCATTTTGTGCATTATTAAAGGAAACATTGATTTTCCAATCCACATGATGTATCCACAAATCTACCTTTATTAATATTGATAATTCAGACAGCAATTCTACCTTTCTCAGAATAGGATTTCCCATAATGTATCACTTTTCCCGGTCACAATTTGAGACGAGAATTTGACATTTCAAAGCAAAATACGCAAAATGACAATGCAGGAATCTCAAATCAGCTATAATAGTTGTTATAATTTTTAAGTTGCTCCTTCTCAAGAAAAGAAAAAGGATAGTTTTTTAAAACGTATGAAAAGCTTCCTGGCCACTTACGCAATAATGCAGAGTTTTTTAAGTTGAGACCTGTCAAGATTTTCTTTTCCTCCTGTGAGTGAACCAAAAATTGAAAAGAGGGGCTAATACTTTGAAACCCCGTTCTTTCTAAGGTGGGTGTCCCGAGGTCGGGTGGAAGTGCTCCAGCCACTCGAAAGGAGCCCCAGGCGGCTCTGAAGCAGCCGTACCCCACCCCTCGCCCCTTGCAGTGGCGCTCGTGCTCATCTTTGTGGGTCGTTTTAACCTGATACAGATACTTCGTAATTGGGGGGTTTCTTAGGTGGAGGGTAGGATTTAGGAATTCATCTGAACAGTGAATAATAAATTATTTAAAATACACTTTCCGGTTGGTGCAGCCGGCCCACGAGCTGTGGGAAGTGGGGAGGGCAACAGCACTCTGAGGAGCGCCGTCGGGGGCCAGGCGTGCCGGGGAGGGCGCGCTCGGCAGAGCCCGGCCGCGCTCTCGGCCTCGGCCTGCGGACGGCCGCCCCCGCGGCTCCTCCGTCTCCCAGGGCTCCGAGAGGCGAGCGGCAGCCGCGTCGCCTGCAGAGAAGTGTCACCGCGGGCTCGTGGTGCCAGACTGAGGCTCCAGGGCCTAATGGCCGCGGTGTTCCTGTGCCTTGCGTGTTCCGTGCGACGGCGGCCGCCCCCGCCGTGTGGGTGATGGCGGCGGCAGCACCGGAGGTAAGTCCTGGAAGGGTGGAGGGGTCTGGGCGGGGAGTGCCTCCTGCGGGCCGGCGCCGCCTGCCCCTGACCAGCGCCGGGCCTGCGCTCCTCGACGGGGGTCCCGGGCCGTCCCCTTTCGGTCCGCTCAAACCTCTGCGTCCCATAAAGGAGACGGGTTGTCATAGAAACTACGTCAGTCGGCCAAAATCTAGTTTTATCCCAACTAATAGCCATCACGTCTGTCCGAGGGGCAAATTCGGATCTGGAGAGCACAGGAGGGATCGTGCCTGTGAAGTCCCACTGAAAGAATGGGGTTTGAAGGACGGACTCCTCACCCATCTGTACCGACTTCGTAACCATACCCCGTGTCGTCTTGTCACTAGATTCAGGTAATCAGTATGCAGTAAATTGCTTTATTTTAAGCTTTATGTCTCTGAGGCGTAGGAGAGGAGATGGGTAGTGTTATTTTAAATGTTCCCCTTACCCAAAGGCCATTTTTTTCAGCTATCTGCTGAAAAGGTCGAGGGGATGAAGTGATGATGTTGGGACCATTCTCCTGCTTCTGCTAATCCTGCCTAAGGACTGAGGGACCACTAGGAGTACGTCTTGTGCGTGCTGCGCCTTTGAAATGGCATCGTCTTTGTCGTGGTAATACATCGCTATAGAGGTTCTCTCTGTCCTGTACTGCGTAGAACATCTCTTAAATCTACAGTCCAACCGTGAAGATCAAATTAGTTTCTTCTTACACAAAGCCCAAAAGGCTTTCTTAGTGAAGAGTGGGAAGGGGGCGGGATACGAGTTCCTGGTAGTGACCAATACATTATCTCTTGTGAAAATTTTAGCATCTAATCTCTTATGTTATTTAAAATCTAATCCTGAATTTTTGCATCACTACTTAGACAAGAACTCTGTTAGGATGTTATTTACAGCTATTATAAGCTTTCACAAGGCTCAATAATGTGTAATAATTTAATATGTAAAACCATTAAAGGGTTAAAATGAATTTTATAAAAAGAGATTATAGGATCTTTATCACATGTTGTTTATCTGATCAACAGTTAACAATTTAAGACAGTATTATCCTAGTAAAAAGAAGATTTGTTTCAGATACTGACATAAACATCCCCTCATAATAGTGGCTTTTCATTTACTGCATTGCAATGTACCATAAGCTTAAAGGCACAACAGCTTCTTTGTGTGTCTCAATAATGCTTGTCCAGAGTGATGTCAGTCAATTTTTGACCTATACAGTCTGATGTTATTCTCAACAATCATAGAATAGATTTTTTTTTTCCTTTAATGAGTGAAAAGTATGCCAATAAAATCCTTGAAAATTATCATATTCCTTTATGGTGTCTTCCTCTGGAAGAACAAGGTATATTACCCACGTAGACATTTCTGCAAAGTCATTAGGATCTTTCATCTGGTGTCTACTGACTTTTGTTGTTTCCTTGGATTTTTTTTTTACATACCATTGGGTGGTTAGAGGACCACTTCTTTGTGGCTGACTTTCCATACTCTTTTGTAAGTTGCTGTTTCAGTGGGATAAATGAACGCCAACAGTTAAATAGCACTTTCTAATAGAGGTTGAAAAAAAAGTGCCATCCTGGTGGGAGCAACTTCTGAGTTCAGCCCCCGTTATGGCGCTCTGGAGTCCCATAGAATAGCATACCAAAAGTAAATGAAGGGTCAGCCCCTTTGTGCTCCATGGAAGCTGCTCCCCCAATGTGGAAGAAAAGTCTGTAGAATGGGCAGGGTTTATTCGAGATGCACATAATGCCTCCGGGTGTGGGGTTCACCCTTCTGGCGCATGCCGTTGCGGAGCTGGTGCTTCCCCATCCCCGCGGGCTCCCCGTGGGCGCAGAGGCAGCGCTCGGGGGCAGGACTGAGCAGCTGACGCACCGCGGTGGCGCAGAACGATGTGCTCGGCCTCTCCTGCTTTCCTGCCAGAAAAGGGGGAAAATCAGCTTCCTGGAGGAAAAATGTCCTCCTGAGCTCTTAATGCAGCATAGATTCTCAGCATCTGCCATGCAGACCTTGGTCGTGAACACAAACTGACGCCACGGAGCTCAGTCCTGCCCACATGATTAAGTGCAGGGAGGCTGCTAAGTGGCTATAGGAAGATTTCCGTCTTCTACTGTTGAGCCCCCTTATACGCAACCCATGTACTCTGGAGTGATACCAGCAAATAGATCTCAGACAGTAAAGGGTTGTTAGTTTATTCTCCAACCTCAAAAGGCCAGTCTGGATTACAGTACCATTGCTGCTGGTTACATTAAACTCCTATCCTTACTGTCTTCTAGCAAGCCTTTTGTGTGGCACTCAGATCACCTTGCTTCCATAGAGACAGTAAAGAAATGCGTATACTGGATGAACTCTATGGAAATCACTTTGTGTTTCTGTAATGCTATTTCTAGATTACTTTTATTCATATAACTCTAATGCTTCCCTGAAAATTAAACCAGTTTTAATTCTTTCTGTGTTTTCAGCTGAACACAGTGTAACTGTAGTACTGTCATTAAGCTTGCAGAAGCACAAACTTAACCTGGATAGAGTTGGACTTTTGTATGGATCTCATATTTCCCCCTCACTCTTGTTTGGGGTTGAGTCATGAATTCCCTGCAGCACAGCCCCTAAGCTCCCCTTGGAGAAACGTCTCCGGGCTGTAGCTGCCACTGCTTTCTTTCTCTGCCCTTCAGTGTGACCCATAGAAGTATCACAGAAGGTGGCACTATGCAACCCAAGCACTACCAGCTTTGGAGTAAAGTCAAGTATGTGCTAAATGCTTGAGTGACAACGACTGAACTTAAGCAAGCCAAAGGTCCAGAGTATACAAGAGATTTAAATTAGAGATTGCCAAAGTGGGATGGAAATTTGTTTTTCTTCTGTCTGCGGGGTATTTTACATTATATAAAATGAATACTAGATGATAATTGCCAGTCTGGTGTCTTGTATTGATTTAATTCAATAAGCAGCTTCACCTCCACCTTTTGCATGCACTTGCCTTAAAATATAAGCATTATGAAGACAGTGATTCAAAGTCTTTAGGAAATCAATATTAAGACAGGATTCTGTTCTTGAAATATTGACAGCAGAATAACTCTAAGAAACAATGACAAACAATAAAAGCAGGGATAGACAAAATTAAGGCTGTAATTCTATTGTAGTTAGGCTCTACAGAAGTCTCAAACAGTTGCCTGATATTGCATATTGTATGTGCTTTAGCAAATAGCTTGCATTGACCCCTCACTGTCAGAATTTCTGGTTGAAAACCTGTGACCATTGAAATGCAAGGCTTTTTTTGTCAATGATTTCTATACAGTTGGCTGTTTGCCAATAACTTGCACAGATTTTTTTTCAGCCGTGAGTGTGCACTGGCAAGATATAGAAGGATATGTGTAGGCTGTTGCCATTAACATTGTTCCTGCCTTTGATAATTTCCCTAGAACTAAACAAAACTTACATCTAAGCCTGTAATGTTACAGTATTTAAACTGAGCAGCTCTGTTTGCTAATTTATTGTGGTTTTGTAACGGTATTTTTAAAATCCTTTAATACTGGCAGCTGAATTTCCTGCACATTGAGTGTAGTTAAAGGATGTCTTTTATGGAGTAAAACATGTTACAGTTAGTGCAAATCATACTGGTTGCTTAGTTGATACGCTTCTGAAATCAAATTGTTATGGATAGTTCAGTACTGCAACATACAAGTAATACTACATTATTAACATTCATCCAGAAAAAGTATTCTTTAAATGCCATTCAAAACCCTAGTCTGTTTTGGTTTTCTCACTCTGAAATATCTGAAGACAGTCCAGAAGTCTAGATAATGAGTAGTGAGTATCCACCTCATAGATACGAGAATTTCTTTTCAGTAGATGTTGAAGGTTTAATAAGTATAACTCTTTCAAGTATTACCCCACTTGTAAATGTCATTGAATAAACCAGCAAGATTTATTTTTCATTTCTGTCTTTCATTTTTGCAGTTTTAACAACTGCTGAATTTCATGAGGATGTCAGTATTGGACTCAAGTGAAATGTTTGAGAGCTCTGTTCACAGCTGATAGTAGAAAATGCAGAGTTAATGTTTTCCTTGAATGTACTGAAAATCTTTTTCACTTGGCATATTTCTGTATAATTTAAAAAAGGAAGAAAGCTTTGGGCCACCTGTGCCTGGGTGATGTGTCCTGACCGTTAGATCTGTAAGTGGAAGTTGGGTGACACTCTTGTCTCCTGCTCTTTGTCCACTTTCACCATGGCTGCGACTGCAGCACTATCTGTGCGCACAAGCGTGCTCACAGCGTGTTTGCTGAAGGAAGGCTTTTGTGGGATTCAGGCAGAGAGGTGCCTGACAGATTGTAGACAGGAGATGGGCATCCTGCAGAACAGGGCATTTTTGATCAGTAGGGTGTTGGATTTCTCCTGGATCATCACTCCAGCAGTTTTGTTGTTCCTTCATTATTCTGTCATTTCTTTTTGTTTCCTTTAGTTGGGAAGGTCATTTGCTGTGTTCATTACTTCTAGACATTTAGAGCAGGATCAATATTTTACTGTATCTGGCCAGGTTTCCGTTTAGAAAGTAGGACAAAAAAATTTACATCTTTTATTTCATACACTTAATAAAACTGAAAATGGTGTTTCAGAAATAGCAGAGGTCTCTGTATGTATTTCTGCTCTACATGCCAGAAGAAACAGAAAATGCTCATCACATGAAGACTATGAAGCATACAATGGTCTGTTAGTAACAGGGGAGCATTTTAACTAGTAGGACTGGCCAATTAATTGTCCATCTGTAGCTAACAGTCTTTAATGTTGGTTTAGAACAAATAGGAGTACCTGGGACACTGCAGAATGCTAAAAGAGGGATATATTTGTGTCTGTGGTTAAGGGGGAAGAAAGGGAAGCACAGAGCAAGGTTCTCATTAGCGGAAAGCTCGTTAGCTTGACATTCATTTCAGACAAACTAATGGAAAAGTTGCTAGTGAGAAAAAATTGAAAGATACAATGCAATCACAAAATATGCTTGAACAAGGCAGTTTGTCATGAGATTAACAACTTGGATGAAAATGGTAATCAAGTGATCATATGGCAAAGCGAGTTCATTGGAAACGTACCATTGTTTAACTTTGCCTTTTGGCTATGTTTGCATAGGAGCACAGAGTAGGCAGAACAGTAGGAGACACTGAAGGCAAACAGCTCAACCTCAGCCCCCGTGGGAATGCCATGGCATATGTAATGAATGCATCTTTAGGTATGTTTTTTTAAAATTGCAAAGTTGATTTTACATGTGGCTGCAGAGCTGGTATGTTGAAATCCATCAAACATCTTCACTCTATGTATTGAAAAAGCATGACTTGGCATGAGAGGAGAGTAAGGCACTCTGTCTTTTTACCGACACCCTAGGCCAGATCTGGATGCCAAAGAGGAAGTACTTTCATAGGTAGTATCAGGTTTGCTGAACCAGACTTCCTTAGACCTCCACTAAATTTAACTTGAACAGCCCCGGCTAGTTTAGAGAGGGTTTCCCAGGAGTTTGTAGTTAGAAGACTGCTATGTTTACAGCAATGTTCCCATTCCTTTCATGTCTAAATGATGTTTAGAAGCCGCTAACAGAAAATTTCAAATGAAAAATCATGCATGGGAAATTAGCCACAAGTGTGATTAATAAGAGGTTCTTTTCTTGGAACGACTGCCCGAGGAATTGGTGAATGCCCCGTGTCTTATCAAGAGCTAATGTCTTCCTGAAGATTTGTTTTAGTAAAAGAGATGCCATTTGCTTCAGTTCAGGAGGAAATTGGTGCAACGTAGTGGTCTGTGGTATGTGATTAGACTAGAGAAACACATGGTCACTTTTGGCTTGAGTTTTGACTAGTAATTTCTTAAAGCTTCCTAAGCAGACTTAGATACCTTCTGTCTCAGATCTTCTTTTCATTAAAACTATTTCTACAGAATTTCATGCTGGTGAAGGAAGATACCACTTCTTTATTTCTTCACCATATGCATCTCATTGATGCTAATAATTAACAAGTTAAATCTGCAGCTGACCACAAACAGCTGATGAAACATTTATTTTAGTTATCCACTATATTCCTGATAGAGACAATCAATAGGTAAAATCTATGCAAATGTGCAGAGTTCAAGTGAGGGCTATCCTAAACAGGACTTAAGCTATGCACCCGCCTTTGTGCCAAATTTTTCAGGGTTTTTTTTTCTCCTGTAATGAATACATGTATTTTGTGCATTGGAGCATGGCACAGGGCCTTTTGGATGGCAGGCTCTTCGAGAAAGAGGAAGAGAGTTTTAATCACAAAAGCAGAAACTTGAGTCAGAGAAGTGATTCTACACTTTGTTTCGTTTGTAAATGGTGCGTATTGGCTTTTGTGAAACAGAACCCGGGTCCAATTCAGGACAGCGCTTCATAGATTCTTTACGTGGGGCTTTTTGAGTCTGAAATAGTGCACATGAAAAGAGAAGGAGATTGAACATAATTTGTTCCAACAGCTAGTCTAAGATTTTTTCCAATCAAGATTCTTTCAGCATATTCCTCTTTGTTGAGTTATAAGCAGCTTTTAAAATAATAGCATTAGCCTATATTTCAGGACTTCAGTGGGTGTTCCCAGCTATGGTGATTAGTTGTAAGAAACTAGAAATGCATGTATTGTAACCTTTTAATGGATATGGGAGACTTGTAAACTAAGTTGAGATTTGAGCAATTTGTAGATTTCAAAATGAGCTTTAGAGTTCATTGAAAAAGAAAAATGCATCATTGAAATTCATGGTGCCACTTTGGTTTTCTTTGCTGAGATTTATCATTGAAAGCCATATTGCTTTCCCTTTGCCTTTATTTAAAGCTCTTCAATACATTGTTTTTAAGGTCCATTTCTTTTACAAGCTTTTCCTTTCAGCTTGCTCAGGGTATTGGGTCCTATGAACATCTGTTTGTGCCTAAAATCAGCCAGGACCTGCACTGTATCCTGCCTCCCTACTCCCTTTTGTTTCCAGAGGCTATTGTTTCCGATTTCATGCTATCAGAGGGGCTGCATGTTTTCCTGTGTGAAGTTGTCAGAGAGATAAAAGCACAGGAGCAGGGTCACATTTCGAGGGATGGGCATGAAAAATTGGTAAAATGTATCTTGAGGGCCACCCACAAGACTTGCTTGAAGAAATTCAGAAGTAGGGAGTAGAATTAGAATTTTAAGATTGTGCAAATTCCAAAGTGGAATAAGTAGTGGTGAAGTAAGTGTTTAACTGGCAGAAATCTCTTAGTCAGATTTATACTTAGTTGACTTATTCCTCTTAGGTAGCTTGAGAGTCTTCAGTTGGACTTTGTTAGAAAGAAAATGCCATCACGTTCATTATGGTGCCTGCCTGTGTCTCTTCAGTATGAGAATGAGATGCCAGAAGATTTAAAGCAAGTGTGTTACACCTTTCAGTCATCATAATACACTGGGGAAAAGACAAACATTAGTGAAGGTGTCTACCTGTCCAAAATTACCAATATGATACGAGACCTGCGAAGGCTATAATAAGGATGGTAATGATAGAAAGACAAATGGTGCAGCTTAATCAACTTAATGAAGTACATTTTCCAGGAAAAGAGCATGGTACTAGGCTTGTAACTGTGGCTGTGGTTTATAATGCTGTAAGCCATGATTAACCAAAACATACTTACCCTTTTGTCTCATATGAATTCCAGAAGTGGCACCCTAGTTTTAAAGGATGCAAAATAATTCAGTTGGTGGCAGGAGGGAAGAACATCTGCAGTTACGCATACAGCTGATTTAGACAGTTTAATAGAGGATCCTCTCACATCTGCCTTACGTCTATTTCTCTGGAAGTACTAAAAAGCCAGTAAAAAGTTCTGTCCATCCCTAACATAGTATCAGTATAACTAAAGCAATGTCTTGCTAGTTCGTGTATCATATGATCTTAGCTGTTCTCATTTAGGTCTTGACTAGGTATAAAGTGAAGAAAATGGTTTTAATAGTACTGTTTTAGGTTAGTGATCCAGTAAGATGGTTGCTTTTATTTTAGGAGCTTGTAATTAGGCTTTTGTTAAAGTACACGACAAGGAAACAAATGAGATAGGTATGTAAGTTGTATTATTTTGCATAGGCAACTGATAGTTAAGGGATACCAAGCAAGGCATTATCTTGCTGCCATATAGCTTCCGAGTTAGTAGATGATGTGTGTGATACAGAACAGTCTAATACTGGAATTTTAAGGGAATGTATTTTTTTTCTATAGCTTTTTTCCAACTATTAAGTCAATTATTTTTCTTAAATGCGTAAATGTTTGCAATTTAATATGAGAAACTAAATATGCATTCTGGTTTTTATTGAATTTAGCAACATTTTTGGCTATGGAAATTGAGGGGGACACACTAATATGCAGATTTTTTTGCACTTTTGTAATATAGCATAAAAAAACACTAAACATGTTTTCAAAGTACAGTAATTACTGAATTTATATCCTTTGTGGTAATACTTTTAGAGATTAATTTGTTTGTAAATAGAAAAAGAATAAAAAAACAGATTAAGAAAACACTACAAAGCGTTTAACAGTTCTGTAGGTGAGTTTAAATAAAAGCACTGAGTGAGTATTTTTAAGTAAGAATGTCACGTATTAGCACTTGTGTTTCAGAGCTCGTCATAGCTTCCGGTGACCTGGGTCAGGTTCCCGGGTCCCCCGGCGGGCGCAGCGGCGGAGGCGACGTGCCCCCCAGCGCATGCCCCGCGGTGCTGCGTGGGCCTTCCCCTTAGGAGTGCCGGACCGGGAGCAGCCCTGTTCTCTGGGGCCCTGGGAGGTTTCCATCGCATACAACAAGGATACCCCCAGCCCCAGCTCCGATGTGTGCCTGTGTGCTCTTATTTAAGGCGGGCAGCAGAGCGTGCACGTCCTCAGGCTGGGCATACGCCAGCACGGGTGAGGTGGCTACCTGTGCAAAAAGTCACACAAGCAGAATTTCAGTTTTGGGGGGAAGACAATCATACGTTTGTTTATTTATCAGCGTGCTGACAACCATACTTTCATATCTTGCGTCACATCAGGTATTATGGAGAGGAATTTTAAATTCCGCTGTGAATACTGCTGATCGTGTCCATTTCTGGTCTTACGGGTATAAGTTCTTTTTGAAATTACAACTTTTTTATACCAGCAGTTTTCTTTGGCATACCTGTCTGATTTTGGATGGGTAAAAGAATTTACTTTGTTTAGCTTTGTCTCAAAAGGGAAAAGAGCAAATGCTAGAGTAAAAATTAATAGCACATCTTAAAATCCATTACAACATCTCCCTTTTTTTCTGACTAAAAGTGAGTGAAAAAGGCCTCTCTAGAGGAAATAAAGAAGAAGTTATTACAGCTTTCACTTTTTTGTAGAGTATGAAAAAGCTTTCTGTATGTTAAACAGTCTTGTGGACATCTGGCATGATTGGTTTTAATCTGCTGACTAAAAAGTCAGGATTAAATCTTGCTTTACACCTCTTTGTATTGCAGTCAGTAAAGTGACAGAGCTGCTCTGAAACAATGGCACTACTTATTCCACCCAATATGCCATGTGGTAGATCACCCCCTTTTTCAGCACCACTTCTCTGCAAAGACAATGAAGCATCTGGTGGGGTTTTCCTGTGTCCAAGATATTTTTTGTCAGTAATTTCACTCAGCCGGCCTGCTTAGCTCTCCCTTGGTGCTACTTTTTGAGACAGGGTTTGCCAAACCCAGTGGCAAGAGGTCAGGAGGCCAAAGTGATGAATTTTTATGTGCCTGTTTCTTGTGTTTCTGCTCAGTCATGATTCTTTGCGCGCTGTACTGCCTCTGAAAGGGAGCCACAGTGAGCAATTTGTCCTCCTGGGCTGGAGAGAATGGGGAGGCAGATGAGTTAAAGTAGCATGTATGACTCCGGACAGAGACGCACACAAATGTTTTCTTATGGCGGAACAGAATACTCCTGTCACTATTCAGCACGAGAGGGGCTTGGGAGATTTGTAGCCTGTTGGCTTTCGATCAAGTGACAAATGAATTTAACAGCACTTAAAGATACAGCGAAAAGAAGAGCACTTCACTAACTAGTCCACAGCTGTTAGCTTTAAAATGATGTTGCGTTAACACTTTCGAACCTGCATTTTTCCTTCTCTCTGCGTAATTGGGAGCTCTCTGTTTATCTCGGCATGTTTGAATCCTGGTTTGCTTTAAGGAAGAAATTTTCATCTGTGTTTCAGGAACTCTGTAGAATATGCTTTCTGGTTGTCTGCCCAGTGGGGCGCCCATCCCCTCCAGATGGATCATTGATCCGTATGAGCAGGAGGACCGTGGAAGCTGCATTTCTGGCAGAGCTTTCTGTCCTCTCTCGGTGGTGCTCTGTAACAGCTGGTGGTGTCAGACAAGCCGGGGATCGGCATTCGTCGCTGGGTCAAATCCCTCTGGATCCCCAGCCAGTGGTGTGAAGTTGCTGTGCCTCCAAGTCCTCCTCTCTCTCTGATCAGCCATGTCACTCTAGTTGGTCGAGGGCTGCGTTGCAATTTGTGGTTGATCAGCAACTGAGCCTGGGACCGTTCAGTGGAGGCGGTGTCCTGGAGGGAGTTCTGAGTGTTGCTGTAATGCACAAATCCTTCATTCTTACACCATCGGAAACCACACCAAAGAGGACACAAAGCTACCTTACCGTGGCTGGTGAAGAGACGCAGTCAGTAGAACATGCCACCCTATTTCCTGCTCTCCACATTGACTATTTTACCCCAAAACTGTTTTTTATGTGTTGCCAGTCTTTTTATTGGGTGTGGTGTGTGTCTACACATACTGCTCTGTCAGTCCATCTTACTGTTTATCAGGGAGAACATAGTAAACCTTGGGTCCACACCTTGCACAGTATTTTACAAAGATATCCTTTATTCCTTTTATCTGAAAAGCATTTATTTTAATGTGTGAATGAGTGTTCCTGGAAATAGGTGAGCTCCATAATGGTTTGCATCTTGTTCAAGAAGCATAAGCCTGCCGTTCAGCAGTGCTTCCTGGGGGACCTGCTGCAGCCCCACAGCCCGACTTCTCAGCATCGTCAGAGTTGAGGTGCTGCTGCAGCCAACTGCGTGGAGGCTGCCTGACAGCAGTGGTGGGAGAGGAGGACAATTCAGCAATCCCACCTCATGGTTCTCTGAGCTATTTGAACATAGCTAGATAAAAAGGATTATTTGAACTTACAGGCTGCTGGACTCATATTCCATTTCAAAAGTGAATAAAGGAGCAAATGATGTGGAACCAGACGGGGAGTATATTGATGAGAAATGAATGAGATATGGCAGGATGAAGAAGAACCGAGTCGAGGCTGGACAGAGAAAGGGGGAAAATACAGTAAGGAAATCGTCCATGTCTTATCAGCAAGCCATCACCTCGTCAGCCAACTTTTAGTCTCACCATAGCACTGCGCAGCACATTCCGTTTACTAACACAGTGAATTTCACTTCCCATTCGGAAAGCTTGTTCAGGCCAGAAAACCAGATACAGTGAACTGGAAATTATTTTCCTGTCACATTTGCTCCCTTAAAAAGTAAAGTTAACTTACAAGAAGGGTGTTCTTTTCCCATAGAGGGGAAACGGTGGAAGAATATGAACATCTCTGCCACTTTGCCATACGTACTTGTGGTCATTTGATGAGATGGAGGGTGCACATCCATCTCACAGTTGTGCTTGGACTTAGCAAGAACACAGGCCTGAGGAGCTGGCAGCCCGGAACGCACTCATGCCTCATGCAAGTCACTTTCCTGTTCCAGGTCTCAAATTCTCTCTTTATTTAAGGGACTAATTATTTTTGCTATTATGCATGATAGGAAGAAAAAAACATTTTGTACTTCTCTATATTTCTCACTTTGTGATTAAAAGTAGCTAGTGTCTGGCTAAAAGGATGTAGATTTTAGGTAGATTTGTGGTTTGATTTCAGAATCGCCCAACACTTCATGTTTTAAAAGTCAGCTCCAATTTTCATTTCTGAGGATAAGCTTAATAGAAGTCAAGTGCAAAAATACTATTGAACAGTGTATTTCGTGTGCATCATATATTACATAGATGATACCTGCTGTTGTAAGTCTACTCTTTGGAAGCCAAAGGTTCACACTCTTCAGAGGCTAAGCCTTGATCTTGAGCCGTGTCACGCCATTGATTTTGTGCAAAACTCCCCATTAATTTAAAGGGCAAACTCCCGAATTTACTCTTTTTGGCAGTGCTAGTTGGTGGAACAAAATACTGCATGGGAGTGTTACTGAGGCTTGCTGTTTGTTCTGAGTGAGATAACATGGAAATACTTCACTCTGCAGAGCACTTTGCAGCAGCGGTGATCTGGCAGTGGACGCTCTCGTCCGTCCCCAGCAGGCTGGGTCGGTACGTGTGCTCCCTGGAACGGTTAAAAAGCATAAAGCTGACAGACTCCAGTTATTTGGAACCCTGCAACGTCCAGTTCTGGAAGTGAGTCAAGAAGCACCAGAGAATTTTGTTGGGTGTTGCCTTAAATTTTTGCTACTTCATGTTACTGCTCCCATGTTTCCTTTCTTACAGTTGTAAGAAACCATTAAATATGGAGGTATCAGAAACAATAACACTATCAGCACAGAGGCAAATGTTACCACTCAAAACAAAGGCAATTGCAAGGCTCACAGGAACAGATGGGGTTCACGGGTTATGTTGCTTTTAAAATGAAAAGAAATAGAAGGTTCTTTTTGTGAAAGTTAGATAAAAGCAAGCTTAGCTATAAGGAGAGAAGCTGCCTCTTACTTCATTCCTCCTGAATTCAAGGGAGCAGAGGGTTTTACACTTCTCTACAGAAACAGATTTACATCACATATCCTGTGTGCTTCATCAAAGTCTTTGCTTAACAGAAACAATACATACCGTCCTCTGCTTAGTCAGCTGGAGCAAAAAAAGGGTAAGTACTGTGAGGGTTTCCAAAAATGAATTCCAAAAGGAATTTTTCAAGCTGGTATTGCTGCTTGGCCAAAGCAGAAAAAATAATGGAAGAGAAGTAATAGAAGAATGTCTGAATAAATCTCAAGAGGTTCACACATTATGGGACAAGGCAACATACATACAAAGTATTTCCATAGGAACAGTTGCACTGTTCCAGTTCCTGTAATTGTGGAAGATCAAATCATTGTCTTTGAAAACTCCCCCAGGACCCTACTTGACATCAAGTAGTGATGCTAAACGACTAGGAAGATGGACAGGAGGAGGGAAGGGATTTTTCTAGCAGACTGCTTCAAAGTTCCAGATCTTCTAGTGGTGTAGGGTTTATCCAGATATAATCAAAGTCCTGAATGCGTTTGAAACTCATTATCAATGTCAGCAAGTGAATTTAAACTGAGAGCTTAAAAAGGGAGCAGGAGAACCCTTTATCTGAAAACTTCACCTTTGCCTGAAGAAGCCCTACAAAGTTTTGTGTTCCTGATGCATGCAGGTGCCATACAACTCAGGATAAATTGTTTGTGAATCAATGTGTAGATGCTTAGCTGAACTCAGACTTGGAGATCATAGTCAGGAAACTGAAACAAGAGAATCCAAAAAGATGTGGAACCTGACCAGAAGGAGTCAGATAGAGAAAACTCGAAGCTAATCACCATGCAGGTGTGATGGAAAAGGAGTTCTATCCTGATTTTTGAATTCTTGCAAAAATTTAGGAGTGTGAGAAACTATTATCCCTTATTCTTTCTCTTTCAATCTATGTAGATAAGCAAGTAGTAATTAAGTTCTGCTATTTGATGAGTACTAATGAAAATTTTAGAATTAAATCACCACATACGAAGTAACAGCTAACTGAACAAACTGCTTGGTTTCAGAAGAAAACAATGTTTAGGATAGTTAGCCAAAATTAGGAAAGTCAGATTTAAAGATCAGAGGTTTATAAATTAAGCACAGTGTCTAAGTAGCTGAGTTAGGTTATGCTGAGCATCTGATAAACAGATTGCATTTTTTTGCTGCTAAACATGTAACAAATGCCAAGAGACATTTCATTCCAATGCCATCAGAAGTATATGTTCCGGGTGAAAAAGATGCTAGGAGGCAGCTGATAGCTGCAATCTAGTGGTCCTGTCTCCTGGGACAGAGCTGTAATAGCACATGCTTTCCAAGAACGTAAGGTTGGGCGTTCGACACTTTCTTCAGGATCTGTAATCTCGGAGAATCTTAGTGGCAAAGGCCTTTTGGACTTAATTCAGATTCTTTTCTGAAGAAGAGAATTAAAAAGAGGGCCGTCATTGCCACCAGCTGTTGGCACAGAGGAAAAGTGCAGAGGCAGGGAGAGCACAGACAGAGCCCCGGGGAAGGGCAGGCTGTTCTGGGGCGCGTGGCTCCGGCCCGGGGAAGGGCAGGCTGTTCTGGGGCGCGTGGCTCC
>JASVER010000017.1:14957933-15009758 GCA_030449065.1 Oceanodroma leucorhoa
GGGGAAGGGCAGGCTGTTCTGGGGCGCGTGG
Organism: Oceanodroma leucorhoa; assembly: GCA_030449065.1. NCBI lineage: Eukaryota > Metazoa > Chordata > Aves > Procellariiformes > Oceanodroma > Oceanodroma leucorhoa. Next base: position 14,957,965 of record JASVER010000017.1, read on the forward strand.
CTCCGAGCTGGGGAAGGGCAGGCTGTTCTGGGGCGCGTGGCTCCGAGCTGGCCGCCCCTGCCCCTTCCCCGCCTGGGCCGAGGGTGGACTGGGGCCGGCGGTCTGCAGCGGAGTGCGCTTGGGACAGTGGCCCCGCTGCCTCCTTTGAAAATGCAAACTAATCTCAGCCATTGCTGCAGAAGGTAACTGTAAGAACTGGGTGTTGTTTTCAGCAGTAATAGAGCAGGCCAGAGAGTATCACCCCCAGAGCAGGCAGTTACATGTACCGCCGGACAGCGGCTGTGCCATTAAACTGGTCTCTCGGTACCTGAAAAACTAATGGAAATGGTTTTTCATTGCCTAGTGATACACTTTGATAACGTTGTCATGAATGATCGAAGCTTCCGGACAAGAAATGCATTTCACGATGAACTTAGTGCAGCTAATGTGAAATTGAGCCCAAAGAAACGCGAGTTGTTTCCACCAGGGATCATTTATTTTAGGGACGCAGGAGATCTTTGGTAGAACATGAGCATGAAGAAAGAGTCTTAGTGCTAAGTTTTTTTTTGTCACAGGTGCTACCCAAAGAGGTTTTTTAAAACCAAAATAATCCCTTTGCCACAAATCACAAAAGAGCCACGCGGTGGAGACCGGAGTACTACTGTAGGTCTTGGGCAGCTTCGGGGCCAAGCTTTCACAGGCGGTAGAATTGGTACTGCTGTAAACTGCCTGTGACATTAAATCAGTCCTAAAATGAATACAGGCAGCAGTGTCATGTAATTTGCATTGATTTGCCATCAGAAGATGGACCGTACACGTGCTACATAAGCACTGAGAGGAAAGATGGGAGTGGTGCAGGAGGCTTTCACTCTGTCCCACCCAGCCCCTCCACCATCTCTGCTCCCCTTGACATGAGCTTACTCCTGTGGGAATATTCAAAGAGAAAGTAATTTCTCATAGTGATACTTTAAGTGGCTTCTGATTAATACTTTTTTATATTTGTTCTTTATTCAACTAAAATTTATCTCACTGCTGAGTTAAATTCCTGCTCCTAGAAGCTTATTAGTATTAAAAGCATAGTAACTTCTCCGAGACATTATTGCTATTTCCACACAAAGTTAACACGAGTTAATATATAGTCTAAGGGATATTTTTTCAAGTAAAAGTGTATGTTCTCTCAGATGGGTTTTGACTGCGTCATGTTCAGTAATTTAGCCCTGTAGTTTCCCTAATTGTTCACAACAGCTGTATGGCCAAATACCTCTGCACAGCTGTGAAAAATTAGCTAAAATAAGTCTCCATTTCAATGGCAGATAGAGTTTAAAAGACACAATGTTAACTATACTGGTGTAGCTAAATGCACAACTTCCACTGACTCAGAAAGTTACATTTAACTTTGTTTTTCTCACTTGCAAACTTTATTTCTCTTACATCACATAATTTGCTGAATTTACTGTTAGTATATTCCCAATAACTAGGAAATCATATCACCCCCTCAGAGGTAAGGAGGAGCCCGAACGAGACAGATGTTCCTGTTATTCCCAAAGTAGCAAATCTTTTACCTCGCTCGTTGTTTCAAATACAATTTGCATCCAGATAATAATAAAAAAGCATTTGATTATCCTAATTTAATAAGTGTCAGATTGATTTTGGGTTTTGAGCAGCATTTCAGAAGAAGTCTTTCCCTGTCATAATTAGATGATACATGTACCTCTGTCTTTTCTATCCTGCTAGAATCCACAGAGTATGTAACTGGAATAAAATGAAATCTCTTGAATTCAATTGATTTGGTTGCTCATGTGCTCAAGACCTTATTTCAACTGTCTCATGTTAGCATTCTTCAGACTCTGCCCTTCTCTCCTGGCACTTTTAGCAACAAACATTTCTGTTTTAATCCATGCAGCTTACCGGAAATTGCAATTGCAACTATTGCTGAACTTTTTTAATTATAAAGGAGCAATGATTATATTCTACTTTCTTTTTTTGTAGAAGAAGAATTCAAAGTAATAATAAGTCGTAAGAAGAGTATTAAAATCATTGGGAAAAATAATACATATCTTTAGGGTCAGTAGACAGAGACGATAGGAAAGTTTGAGTCTGTATGTGCTTGGTTACCGCAATTTTTTCAAAAAAATATTTGTTGAAGTAATTGCAGGCATGCAATAACTCAGCTCACACATCAAGAGGTGGACTCAGGAGTCTAAAGGATGTTCAGAAAGCAGGAGTGCAAAATCAATGAAAAATCAGCTGCAATTTTCAACAGAGCACTACTAGCAGGAAACAGTAGTACAGTTCACAGCTGTTCAGAGTGTTTCCATATAATATAAATATATTTTATATATATGCAATATAAACTGCAACTGCATTAATGCAATATAAACTGCAATACAAAAAGCAGTTATATAATATATATTATAGAATATTGTGTGTGTATGTTTTATGTATATAACACAACTGTTTTAACGTCTTTATCCCTTCTTACTGTAAGTATGCAGAAATATAGTCTAAAACTTTTGGATATGTTGTATATATATGGGAACAGATGTATTCTGAAGGTGGCATTTATGCTGTAAATCAAAAGGCTTTCAGGTTCTGAGGACTGCAGAGTTTAGAAGAAATTCCAGATTTGTCTCTTGTCAATATAAAAAGCTTTCACTTCTAGCTTTACATAATTGTACATTTTTATTACATTCCAAGGCAATTATCAGAAAAGTTATTGCTATGTTTTACAATTCAATACACATAAATTATCACAAAGGATTATTTAAAAAATACTACGAAGCATCTATCTGTGAGGCCAATGTATGTGAAAACGGGAATAAGACACATCTGTGTTTGCTAAGTAGAGGCTGAATACTGAGTTCTCTCTCAGCTCTGAATACAGCTCTTCTGCAAACTTTTTAACCAAATCTTGTTTCCAAAGAAAAGAAAAAAGATTTTTTTAAAAAGATAACTTGGATAGAGGAGTTTTCGTATCTGATTTCCCCTCTTCTGACTTTGTAAAAGAGTACCTTTGAAGGAATACCCAAAAAGAAACAGTGTGTTTTCATAGCATTTTGATTTTCTTTACCAGCCACAAAAAATCCCTTCATAAGTAGACTTGTCTAAAAAGGCACATGTTCCCGAAAGTTTTCTGCTTGGGTGACTACGACTTTGTAGAAATTGAAAGGAGGAGGAAAAAAGGAGTGCTCCAGCTTGTATAAGAAATGAACCTTTGCCCAATCACTTTTTGTCTGTGAATAAGGTAACTTTTTGTGTGTGTGAAATTTGAAAGCAATAAGGTATGTGGGTCCTTTCTCTGTATTAGTTCTCAAGAGTCGATCGCGGGTTTTTTTCTGTTAGAGCGGGCCTGAAGCTGTGAGATAAAGCAGCTCAAAAAAAAAAATGTTCTCAAGCAGATGCCTTTAAGAGACAGAAATCATGAATTTCTTGAATTGCAACCACTCTGGGGGTGGCTACAATGACTTTTTGACAGTGACAGTAACTCTGCCTTGTCTTTTCGAGCCCTTCTTTGGCCCATTCACTCTGGAAAGCTGCTTAAGCGCACTTAAGCGCATTAGCATTTGGATGCTCGGGGACCGTATTGACCCTCATTTGGAAAGTTTAAATGAGTGAAAGATGGAGCGATTTGTTAGGGCTTTAGAAACCAGCTTTAGAGAGCGGCGGGTTTTCCGCTTTGGTTTGTTCGGGTGCTTGTTCTAATCTGGTGCGCTGTTTAGAGGCGACCAGACTGATTTGTGACACATGAGCCCAAAGCGCTATTTTTTTGGGCTTGACCCGATTAGCTAATCTGTGCTTTGAATTTCAATAGCCGGCATCGGAGGGAGCGCACGTTGGGAATGGCTCGCTGGTGGATTACCTCACCGGTGTCCGCGTACAGACACAGATGGCAAAACGGTAATTACGTGTCCAAACAGAGAAAACGGATCCTACGGTACATGGTGGATGCGAGGGAGAAGTTAGTAGGTCTGTGCTTAAAACAAGTGGTACCAGAGGTGCAGCTTCCCTGTCCGCCTGGTGTGCCTCTCCTCCTCCCTCCCAGGCAGAGTTAGGTTTAACTAGCTCCTGCCGGCACCTTCCCTCTCTTCTCCCAAGCCTTTCAAAAAAACACCCTAAAATTCTGCAGAACAGATGGAGTTCTCAAAGGGCAGCCTACAGCTGTGTCCGTGTGACCAGTACTCCTTTCTCCAGTGGAAACTATGATTTCACAGACACCTACAGCCGCGTTGGTGCCATGACTGTGCCAAGTTTTTTAGGATAAAACCCAGAATTGGATGTTTGTAATCTATAGACATGGCACTGCTTTTTGAGGGGGAGGAAACAATCAAGAAAAATTTGTCAGGGAGGGACATCATTTATACAGTAAGATGGGGAATCAGCACCTGTTCGGTTCACATATTTGAAGAAAAAAATCAGATTGGTATTTTAGTTTTACTGAATCACACTCAAGTTATCCATTAAAAATGAAATTGCTTAGCTCGTTGCTTTTTGTTTGTACTATGGCAACACACAGGGGCCTTTATCAAGGATCATTGTTTAATGTCTTTCTATCAAATGGGGGCAAAAAGTCCATTGACAGATTGTTTCCATTCTAGCACTGGTAACCTCAGCTGAGATCTAAAATATTTGGAAGCAGATGGATTTTTGTTTAAATACATGTTTGGCATGTATTTCTTTCTTCAGAAGAAATTCAGAATGGGGAACTGAGAAATAAGCTGTAGTTTCATGGCATTGTGTCTGATAGATACTGCACTTCTAATAATGAATCCCAATAGAAGTATTTCTATTTGTGAGAGAAAGAAGCATGTAGTAGGATATTAAATTCTATTACCCTGTTACCACAGAACATATTTATTTTATAAGTGAATATTATGCAAAATGAAAATCTGTTGTCTGGCCATTATGAAAAGGAATGGAAAAAGCAGAGCCGGGAAGTCACCTCTTTGCCTCTTCTTGACTGAGTTCTTTTCTTTAGCATGCTTTTGTTAAGAACCTCTAGCAAAATAAGCTTTTATTTAGAAGGATAGTCTTTGCCAATATCCTTGTCCAGGGCTGTGCATAGATCCTATCAGCAGCTTGTGCCTCGGCGGTAGAGAAGGATGCTGACCTGCCTCCCAGGTGTGGGTGCACATCTTGGCCATTTTCTCTCTGCCTTTGAGTAATGCCAAGGTTTTCTCAATTCCCCTTTCTGTCTTCTGCCTTGTGGTTTCCAGCAACCCAGGCAGATGGGCCGGGGTAGCATTACGCACCATGCAGTAGCTTTGCCCAAGCTGGATACCTACAGAGCACTTTGTGAAACCTGGCTACCCCACAGTTAAGATGTAGTCTATTTCTGCATTTCAAAGCACTTAACATACTTAAAGCTTCACTAAAAGTATAGGTTCAGTGAATCCGAAGTATGTTCTGAAGTTAAGTGTATACCTAACTGCTTTGCTAAAAGCTCCGGATTTTCACCTGTTACAGTGCAACACAGCAAGCCCTTTAAACAACCTATTCTGTGTTATTCTCTAGGTCAGCTTTGATGGCCACTGAAACTGGGCCCCAACCGGGCAAATGGCAAATGAACTGAGGCCTGACACCTCCTCGGAAATTCATACCTCTGTGCCTGATAAGGGGTTGATTTATAATATGTTTTAGACACCCAGTCCTCACAATATCTAGAGATGTGATGTTGCCTCTTATTTAAGAGGATGATGCGTGGGGAATTTGCTATCCAGAGTAAACTGTGAAACTTATTGTCAGATTGTGTAAGTGTTGCTTGGCCTTTTAAATTATACTTGGAGCGTTCATTCACAAGGCAGAAGGTTTTGCAAACGAGAGTTAACCCACAGAACTGTAGTGCCAGTGTAGTTATCAGCTTTTAAGAAAGCGGTACAGAAACCAGTAGGGCTGTGGAGTCATTAGCTGTAGGAAGTGGCTTTTGAGGATGTTTACAAGTAACATGTAATACAGTGTCAGACCTGTGAAAGAACCTGTGTGCATGGTAGTAAGTTAAATGAATATTTGCCTTATCTGATTGATACTTGCTTAATATTGCCTGTTTCTCTCCAAACGGTAATTCAGTTTATTGTTTTAAATCCATCATGAGTGGAAGTGACTTAAATTAGCAATGCTTTTTATTTTGACCTACAGCAAATCATATTTTCAGGTGGGCATTGAAGATACATAGACTGATAAAGTTCAGTTAAATGTGGCCTTATGTTTCATATAAACTAGTTTCCCTTTCTCCCTTTGTGTTTTTTATTAGACACTATGTGCAAAGGCTACAATGCAGACTATCCGAGCAGCTGACACAAATGAAGTAGTCAAGCTAATATTTCGTGAATCTGATAATGACCGAAAGGTAAACAACTTAATGCCCTCTGTACCCTGTGTAAATAGAAGCGTTGTTGAATGTTCACTTTCTTTTCTACAAAGCATGAATATAGTTGTTTCAAACTGATAATTTAAAGGGAGGGGAGGGATATAGATTGTCACACCTAATGCTCAGTTAATTGGATCTTTTTAAGTGATTGCCAGTCAAGCAAATGGGCAAGCTGACAAGGAGCTTTAGACATGTAGAAATGTCGTGTAGTTTTAAAGGGTTGCATGTCTCTAAACGGGTCACTTCCAACAGCTGTGTATTACGTAGCTGAGTCCAAGAGCTTTGCTGACCTTTCTCCTCTTTCTCCTCTATTTTTTTTAGGTTATGCTACAATTAGAAAAGAAGCTCTTTGACTATTTCAATCAAGATGTATTTAGAGATAACAATGGCACTGCGGTAAGTTCATTGCTAAACACTTTTGAAGGAATAAGTTGGAAACTCGCATACATGTGTTTCTCTACCAGCCCTTTATCCTTATCAGCCCTCCTGTCTACAGAATGAGAAGAGATAATTCATCTAACACAATAACGGCTCCAAATTTCCTCCTCACTTAGCCTGTTATTTTGTGTACAACTTCTTAAATTTGGCATCTGTTTACCTTCTTTTTCATAGAAAAAAATGTAAATTAAATATACATGACAGTTCACTTCTCTGTCCTCTGGTCTGCATTTCTTCAAGCATCCTGTTTCTTTACTAGCTCTTCACTGTGCACTGTAGTAACTTAGGAAAAGCCAGCTGGTCTGAAAATGTCTGGGTCTTCTGAGTGTACAAAGAATGATAGAAATACATGAATAAATAGAATAGAAAGCTCAAACCCTGCAGCAGAGTGGCACTGTTTGGGCAATCATATAGGGCTTCCGAAGAGGAGGAAGCAGACAGGGAACACTAACGTTCCAATTTGTAATGAGGACTACGATTTTTCTGTGGAGAACAGCTTTATATCTTCTTTAAGGTGATTTTATTTCAAAATGTAGCCACTTCATTTTGGAAAATCTCTGTATCACTGCTTGCAGCTTTCTCAATTTCGTCTAAGGTTCCTAGGAGTTATGTATCTAAAGGAAAAACATTAAGCATCCAAAAAAAAAAAAAAGTTATGCAGAGATAAAAATGAGGAATGTGCATATTGTGTGTAGGAGCCTTACGGTGGATGTCATGGGTCAGACCCTCTGCTTGTGGAAATTGGCCCAACTTGACTGACATCAGAAGAGCTACGCTAGCTTGTGTCAGATCTTGACCTGCCTATGTGTGCCTAAACTAACAGTATTCGTATGTTGAATATTCTGAGCTATATAAATAGGTCAGGCTACGCTAGACAAAGAAAACCTTCAGGAAACTTTGTGTCTTCCGTGGAAGCTGTGTGTGTCAAAGGCGTTTGTGCAGGCTGACAAGCTAGCCAAGGTTCCCCTCCTTTCTTCAGTCCTTTCCTCAGGGTGACTGAATTTTACCTTCCCTCCTCATACCCAAAATAAAAGAAGACAAGGGATTAATCTTCTGTGTCTCAGCTTTTTTGAGAACCCTTTCATGTTTGCCCCAGTCCCCACCCTCGGTGTTGCCGCGCACTACCAAATACACAGTGTGCCTGCTCACAGAGTGTATTGCTACTTCTTGCGTAGGGATGGGATGTATACAGGATCCATGATTCTCCCCTCTCCCTCTTCTTCTCTCCTACCTACGGCTTATTCTCTTGCTGTTCATAGAGAACTGGGCTGTTTGGGGGGCTGTCTGCAAGGATCCAGGGCAAGGAGGACAGCTAACATGCTATTACTCTCTCTTTTTTTTAAGTTTTTAAGTGGACTTACACCTAGGAGGTTAATTTCATGTGAGAATCTGAGATCTCACTCATTTCTTGAGGTCAGAAGAGTTTGATGAGTCAGACTCATGTGGAAAGTGGAGATCTGTTTCTCCTTTAGCATCTGTTGACGTCCATCCTGTTCATTGGGACTACTGTCCCTTCTCACAGCACGTTTTTCATGTGTGGCACGTGTGCTCACCACGAGAAATATCTGTGTAGGCAACATATCTTAAAAACACAGTTACTGTAAGATAAGTTGGTTTCGGATTTGGGGTTTTATTTTAATTTACAAGGTGAGTGCGTCCTTGGGAAATACATAATGTTTCTTTCACTGATGTTTTGCAGTTTTGGGGACATTTAATTTAAAGTAATAACACTAATCCCAATTCCTGTTTCCATACTAATCTCATTCCTGTCCCAGATTTTCCTCTACGTGTATTATTATAATAATTTTTTTAGCTTTTTTTAAAACAACTCAGATGTTTGTCATTTTTTTTTCCCAGTACATTTCTGAAGCTGAGCAAAGCTATTCTCGTTGCTGCCGTTTACCACATCCTAGTGGTATTTCGGGTGACTGCTGGTTGACTTTACATACGTGGACGTGGTGTGTGAAGGCATAGGCAGAATCCCACTTAAGCACATTCCGTTTCAAAATCAGCAGTCATTTCATTCATGCATCAAGAAGTGGGAAATCTTCCAGATCAAACATGGAAGGAAAAGATAAACGATATAATGAGCCATTGGAGATAATCTAATCTTCATGGTCTAGTTAAACACGCAGCACCATGATCACTAAAAACAAACTACCTATCTAAAAGGATAAATGTCTCTGTGCCGAATTCAACCCAAAAAATCCATCGCATCCTTCATCAACCGCCGGTCTTGTACCAGCCTGACAGAAATTTAATTCAAGCTGGCTCCTGAAAATAATTATTGTATTTTAAGAGTAGTAATCATTGGTCGGGACATGATTGAATGTGTCCATGCCTATTGACTTTTTCTATGATTTATAGCTTTGTTTAGTCGATATTCCCATCGAAATTGTATAATTAATTATAAGTGGGGCTGTCAGGTCTGCAGGATGGAGTGCCCTGATGAGTATTTGGGAAGATTAAATTTTCCTTAGCTGTACCAATGCAAGGCTTGGGAATTTTCACAGCACTATGGCTGTTGGGTAAAGATGTTTTCTGTGTGTTTAGCAACTGCTTTAGCTCAAAATCCATTGATTTTTCTGAGGGTATTTTTTTTTATCAGTGTGGTGTCTCTTCAGTAACATTGGAATGTGTACAGATGTGACAAGACCTGACAAATATTTATTATCAACAGGCTACTTTATCATTGTCCATACACAGTTATTCCTTCTTTTTCACATTGTAATCAACAAAAAGCATCTTAAAATATATTTCTAAAAATGAGTATTTTTTATGAAAAATCTGATATAGATACAAATTACCTGTTCAAGAGAAATTCAGTTTGAAATGCATACAGTAATCTGTCAGGTCTAATTTTTCCAAACTAATCTGTAGCTTATCCAGACTTATCTGTAGCTTATTCCAAAGTTAGCTTAGCAATTACCTATATTTACTACCTCGAAGTGCAATGACCATTCTGTATCATTTTGTTTCGGAAGGGAACACCCAGATTTATCCAGCTGTGTAGTGATAGAAAAAAGAGGAAACCTATTTGAAAATAGCTGTAGCAATAATGCGAAACTGTCTTAATATTTAATTCATATGTTCTGAATTGCACATCAAAGTTACAGTACATCAGATGGACTAGGGTGTAACTCCCGTAACTACAACAGAACTGCCGTGTCCAGGTGCTACAGGGAGGAGCGGCAATGAGAAAGGTGGGACAAGAGGAGGTACAACACGTAGAGTTTCACCTTACTGTCAGACAGGTTCCTGTTTAAGTTGTTGCTTTTGAATTGGAAAAAGCTTAACACCTTGATGGTAGGATATAGCCAAGCTGTGCTGTACAGCACCGTTGTGTCCTCCTGCTCCAGAGACGCCCGTGAATGGTGGGCAAAGAACAAACGAGGCTCCTCTAATCTGAACTGGTGGCTTGCACCCTTCAAGGGGCGGCAGTCCCCACTGGGAACTGCGACCATATCTCCGCCACCCCTCTCTTGTGCTCCTGCTCCTCACCCAGCCACAGAGCATGAGGAGTCCCCGCGCAAGGCGGGACGCGGGGAGTGCCCGGGTCTGCTGCGTAGGCTTCCCGAGTGGGTCTGCTGTGCTGGCCGCTCTTCGTGACCTTACGTTAACTCACCAGTACACTACTCGCACAAAACTTGGTCGTAGCTTTGGATTTGCCAGCGCTCCGGTGATAAAAATTAGCATGCCGGTGCTTTCAGGAGAGTAGCAGTGCACAGGGAGTTCTTGAATAAATCTACACTTTTACCATTTTTTTTTTTTCAAATTCCTTAATCATTTATGATAAATCAGGCTATAAGTGTTTTTTTCAAAATATCTTGTGTTTGGGAGTTCCCTGTTAATTTCAAAACAATCAGAAGAAAAGCAAGCCAGGGATAATTATTTAATGAAAAAGTTACAGTCGTGTTATCGATTTGTACAAAAGAACCACAAGCTAAATGCTGTTTCTTCAGTAGTCAGTTAAATAAATATATAGTAAGAATCTAAAAACTCTTAATGACTACAGAGGAATGATTTAATCATTAGGAATCATTTTATAATCTTTAACCACAATCGGAAACGAGAAGTGGTGCATACATTCCTATCTTTCTTATGAACCATATTAAAGAATCAGTGCAGACAGAAACTAATGTACTGTCCTTAAGATTTTGACTACAACTGTGTAATAAAAGTAACCAGTGAATTAATTGTCTTGAGAGTTGAACCTGATGTTACTCCTCCTAGAATCAGAATCTCTTTTCTCCACTGATGTTCGTGGGAACTGGTGACTAATTATATAGCTGTGCTTACCCTGGTCGTCTCTGCGTCCCGCTGCCCTCGGCTGCCCTCGGCAGCGCCGGCCCCGCTCTGGCAGAGCCGCCCGCCTTGGCAGTCCTTCGCCCGGGCTGCTCCCTGGCTCTGCTGCCTGGGGCAGGAGGGGTCGGACCAGGGCTGCCAGCCGCTCGGGAGCTGCTGGATCATCGGATGGTTCAGAGGGCGCTGGTATGGCTACCAGCATTAATTCCAAAACAGGTTCAAGACAGTTGCGCAGAAAAGCCCAATGATCTCCAGCCTAGATATTCATGAAACGGAAGTGGTTCCGTTTCTTACTTTAATTGTTATTATAATGGGAAAAAAAATAAGCAAAGAGCTTCACATTGCTATCAGTGGTCCTTCAGCAGTCCTCTTGCTGCAGAGAACAAACAGTAAACTTCTACAGAGAGCACATTCTTACTCAATTTCTGTGTTTTGAACAGTGAAATCAACCTTCGAGGGTAGATTCCCATTACTCTGTGCGTCTGTTTAGCTTCAACTGATATGGTATGAGAAGAAAATTGTAATGTGCTGTAAAAATTGACTGAGTTATAAAGGTCTTGTTCTCCCTCTGCCAAGTAATGATTTAAAGTGATCTGTTATCATGCTAATTAACTTAGAGGTGTTATTCCAAACAGTTCAGGCAAACATACTTCTAAATTACGAGTCATTTATTTGTGTTTTTTTTAATATTCCCAGGAAATCCTGACATGATATGCAAATTGAGAAGAAAGGTTTAGTCCATGAGGGACCTTTATTAAGGTTTTTGTGAGAATATGTGTGCTCATGAAGGTTAAGGATCTGGCATCACTGAAAATGTATTAATCAACAGACAAGATATAGTACAATGCACTCTTCCCAATGGCCTTGCCTCTGACCCTTTTAAAGATAATGGGAATACTGTCCACTAAGAACTAGATTAGGACGATCAAGTGCATTTCATCAGGGTTTGACTTGAACCATGATCCCAGAGGTGAAAAGGCAGAGGTTTATCCACTGAGCCAACCAGCCCCTGTCCAGATAAAATCTTGAATATGATGTATAAGGGCAAATTAGGATAGAGGAAGGAAATTGATTGCTTAGGACCATTGTTACCTAGGACTGGTCGTAAGGAAATCCTATGCATCCTGAAACTGCCTCTTTTATTTAAGGTGGTCATCTGAGATGCCTGATTTTCATAAAGTACTAGTATGAAAATGGCTTCGTGCTCTATTCCTTTACTCAAAAACAGTATTCCATGCTTGGAATTGCATTTGCTTAAGTTAGTGGTTGGTTGGTATTCCGTTGGATAAACTGCAGAATGAGGAATGACAGAGACAGGAAATATTACCAATAAATTGTTCTCACTAGCAAATCTAAATGTAAAGCCAGATTGCAAGCAGGAGTCAATCCAGATGTGCTGGGTTAGCTATTTACTGCCAGCTTCATGTTCCAAATAAATGAATTACTCTGGTGTAGACTTTGCCCATATCACAAAGTTACAAATATTTTTTCATGACCTTTTGTTCCCCTGTGCTTTCTACACGGCTGTTGTAAGTCCTAATTCAGGTGTACTGTGCGATATTTATTTTTTTAGACATTGGTCATTATTTAAGTATAGTCTAAAGGGAGGTCCAACATCTATATTTGCACTCTGTAATCCAGCCTGTAGTCAGTATGATCTGCTAACATGCTTTGGCCTAGGGGCACCCTTTTTAACCTTTGTGACATGCAAGAGGATATCCAGAGAGGCAGTGTTGGCCCCCGTATTCCAGTCCTCAAGAGTTTATGGATCTCACCATCATCCCTTACAGTTAATATTTGTGCGTATACAAAGCACCCTACCTAGGCTTCCACATCTTACCTGAAGTCTACGGCAATCCAAATAAAGTTAGAAAGGTGCTTAATTTTTTTTCACCAGCTCTCCGCAGTAGCCCAGTCCTTTTGCATTCTCCACATGCCCCTCATAACCTCACAGATGGATGCCTGCGTGCACATAGGAGTGCACACACGCATATAGACTAGCAAATAGTAAGTTTAACATGAAACCTAATACTTAAGGACACTTTCATACAAAAAGTACAGCTAGAGATGAGCGTGGGGTACTCAGCTGCAAGGATGCAGAGACATGGGTTCCGGTCCCTGGTCTTAGGACTGTTTGTGTATTTTACATTACATAGGTGTTGAAAGAAAAACAGTATAGGCAGCAAAGGCTGGAACCCAGATCTCCTCTCATCCCAAGAGGGGCCTCCAGTGTCTCCCTCTGCCCTGCTGCTCGCGGGCGCCTGCGTGCCGCAGCCCGGGCTCGGCGGAGGTGCGCCCTGCGCTGCCGTCCCCTCCCAGCACCCCCGCCTGCGGGCGCCCGGCAGCTCCAGAGAAGAAGGGGTATGAATTTCAGTCCCCTCGGGAAACAGACACCTCCAATTTTCGGTGTCTGGAAGCTTTAGATGACCTTTCAAGATGCCCGATTGTATGTGGGGGAGACAAGGTGGATGACCGGAGCTCGCCACACGCCCCCCCGGCGTGGGACGCCCGCGTTCAGGTGCCTCTGGGGTCCTGCCCGTTCCCCAAAAAACTCGTCTCAGCCAAGCCTGCCTCATAGGCCTTGCTCAGGGAAAGCTTCAACCCACAGTGGGAGTTTTCCCCAAGTAAGAAACATGAATCGTAGTCTTTCTTCAGGAAAGTTCCATTTTTTTATCACTCTACAAGTAATACTAAAACTGTATTCTACATATTTTTATGCTTTTGTCAAATTGCAGCTCACAGACTGACAATTTGACAGGACAGTGCGTGCTGGTTTTAACTCCCTAATGGTACAAATTCATGTTACGTTTCACAGTAACAGACATGTGAAGTTTAATGAAATAATCGACTGAATCTGTCACATTTGCAAGCAGGATATTCCTAATTAAAATATTTTCTTTTTCAAGTTAGCGTCCACTCAGTCATTCTTGCCATTTTGAATGAGCTATGTTACAAGCTGTTGTGCACAGTTTATGAATTAATTACAATGATGTTAAAGTGACTATTCCTGTAAAGTTTTGAAAAAGGCGATTTGCACGAATGCAGTTTTGCAGAGTCAAATTTTTTAAATCAAGGCAAGCACAGGAATCCCAGGAGAGTGAGTGAGAAAATCCACTTTGTGCCATGAGAAAGCAGGAAGCATGCGTTCAGACTTGGACCAGCTGGTAGTCGCTGAGAACCGGCACTCGCCAAGAGGTCCTCCTTGCTTCCCATTAATGTACTAAAGAGCAAAGAACATTCGTTGGAGAAATCAGGCTGGAGCGTAGGATGGTGGGAGCTGTAGTCCCTGTGTTTGAAAGCTGTCAGTAGTTGTGCTGCAGTTCAGATGCTTCAGGCTCTTCGTCGGGCACTGTGAAGCGGGAGGGATGGGATGCGATTTGCTTCTGCAGAGCAGCGTTTTGGCAAGGAGCCCTTGGGATGTGAAAGGCGCTGCTGTTGTCAGCAGAATGTTAATGCGGGTAGCTGCTGCTGCATGAGTGAGAGTCTATACTTAACGTGATTCAGTACTTTTAACTTCCTCACTAACTAGTTCGTTCTTTACATATACTTAAGTTTAGTCTCCTTATTGTGAACTAATTACCTGAGTAGTACAACAGGATTCTGATTTATTTTTTTGTCAAGTAACAAAAATATCCCAGGATGAGATCTGGATCCTCTGCTGCATGTTGCAGATCGGAGGGGTGACTGAGCCCTGGGGAGCTGCCAGCAGGGTCTTTAACTTCCAGCTTATCCATACTAGTAGTTTCAGCCCAAAGTCCACGGACTCGGATTGAAAGGATCCACACAGGGCAGTTAGGAAAACCAAGATTACATGCAAAATCCGAGCGTGTGAAATGTCTGAAAGGGCTACAGCCTCCACTGGAAAGATGTAAGGGGCACATAATTGGAAGAGTTTGAAAGCACTGTTTTATCCAAATCAGTGGTCAGGTGTGTGTGTATTACAGGACCAACAGACATCGTAAGGCAGCAAGCGTCTTTCAGACTGAGAAATACTGCAGCACGTGGCCTCTGAGAAGTGTTTGCGTTAGACCCTGAGTCTCGAGCACATTCCTCTGCAGCGTGCTGGGCGCTCGCCCTACCCTGCCCCACACTGAACACGTCACCGCTTCGGGAAGCCGGTACCGCTTTACGGCGGCGGGTATCGCAGAGCTGTTTCTCCACTGGGAAGGGACCTGTGCCCTGTGGTCCTCGTACTCGGGCTCTGCAGCTGCAGCCACCTCCACCCCTGCCTGGGCCCGGCAGCACGCACCGGGCTCGGGGGGTATGAGGAGGATGAGAAATGTGGGAATGTGAGAGATCAGGCAAGGAGACAGAAAAGGGAGCTCTAATGAGACAGAGCCACTAGTAGTCTCCAGTAATTACTCTAGTGATCAATAGACATCAAGGGAAAGTGTGGTTCTTTCTAGACTTTTTAAGCAATCTAAATATTTCTGTAACAGGAATATTATTTTTAAATGCATTTTCCAGAGCAGTTTTCTGAAAAAGTTGGAATACTTATTAGAAAATGTTCATGTCCTTTAAACCATTGGAATGTCTCCTGAGAGAGAGGGGCATATTGTCAAAACAAAAACAAAACAGCATTTTCCTGGGGGAGCTTCCACTGAAATCAAAGATTTTCTGAATTAGTACAGGCACAGGGAGCTGTCAGTGCTCACAGTCTCATACTGCCTGTGCCTAACTCTTCTAACGCTAAGAAAAGTATATTTGGTGCAGTTTCTCTGTGTGCCATATATCCACATTTATGCAGGAGGTTGTGATTTGTCAGCACTGCCATTCAGGATGTATAGACAAATTCTCAGAAATATGCAGAAATAAAATAATATACAAAAGCAGTGTAAGTGGTGCATTTATATTCAATAATTTTGGCTTTCTTCTGTGAAACGTGATTTTAAAGAGTGGCTTTATGAGAGAAAATTAAGATTCAAAATATATAGTAATGGATCATTTTACAAAGTCTTAGCTAGAGAAAACAATAGCTTTAAAATAAGACCAGAGCAGAGTTGTGTATGATGTTTTCAGGGATAAGTGGGAGGGATCAGCATTTCCACAGACCTTTATGTGAAGTCAGTAGACTGCTGAATCAGTTTCTAAATATTTTTCTTTGACTGGAAAGCTGGATAAAATTACTGTATTTCCGAAATCTCTTGAAAAAAATCATGTGCTATACAAGACTGGCAAAGGAGGTTACAGTGACCAGTGTCCACATATTTTAATTCTCTAAGGTAATTTCTGTATGCTCATCTCCTCTTTTTGTCTGAAACTTCATTTCCCTTTCACAGCTGTGAATTCTCTGGTGGGCCCTGCAGATGGATTTGATAAATGCTGCTAATATCACCTTCTGATCTACCAATGCTCTGACTTTGGTCTGTAGGTCTTGATGAGTAATTGCCATTGTTCTACTCCAATGACTGAATTAAGTTGCCCTGTTTTAAAGGGTTCATATGTGTGTGATTTTAGCCAAGGTGGCCCATTGCAGCATACCGATGCACACTGACCTCTTAAGAGTGCCCCATGGCTTTAAACTGAAGCAAGCAAAATTACCTTGATTTCTACAACTGCCTGTGGTGGTGCATTCCCCCCCCTCCCCACGATCTCAGAAACTCCCGTTAAACCTTGGCCTTGGTGAAATGAGGTGGGCGGTGAAGCGTCCCTTTACCGTATCAAGAACTCTTGCGTAGCTGAGGTTGGGGAATGTACCGATCGTACCAGAAACTTCCGCTGCCTGGCCCAGGTGGAGGACGAGAGCGGGGAGAATTGTCATCCCCTGATACCCTTATCTGAGTCGTAGCTCGAGTGGAACGATACCGTTGTTACTGAAACCTTGAGAGTTTTGACGGATGGCTAAAGTCAATCATCTTGCAACCCTATAAGCAGCGGTCCCAAGCGAGGCCCTTTGAGCTCTCCTGGACCGCAGCGGGCTGCGCCCAGCGTCTCCCTCTGAGTGGAACGCTCCTCAGAGTTTGCAAACTCTCGAGTTTGCGATATTTGGGGGACCGTCACCAGCTGGCACGGGACCTGGGCTGCAACGCTCCTTGAGGCTCAACCCTTCGCCTGTTGAGAAATGCCAAGACATTTTACGTATTTCACTGAACTCAGGGGGGATTTTTAACAGATATATCTTTGTATATTTATCTATCTTTGTGCGTGTGTGTGCGTGTGTGAATTGATGGAAGTACCTGCTAGCAAATATAGTTTGCTAAAATCTTATATTCTGTCTTAAGATTGTGAATGAACCTTAGACTGCTGCTAAACACATATAATCCCTTAGACATATACCACTGACCGAGTTTGGGACTGGGAGTAGATCTAGCTGGGTCTACTCTGAACCTTGTGACTCAACAGGAGGGTCTCCCTTAACCTTTTTGTCCTCGGCCTCTGTATAAATCATCCCAACTCAATTCTAACACAATACCCTGGTTTTGGCTAGGATAGAGTTAATTTTCTTGCTAATAGCTGGTATAGTGCTGTGTTTTGGATTTAATGTGAGAATAATGTTGATAACACACTGATGTTTTAGTTGTTGCTAAGTAGTGTTTACGCTAGCCAAGGACTTTTCAGCTTCCCATGCTCTTTTCCTTTGTATGCTTCATCCATGTAGTAAGTGATAGAGTGAACCTTGCCATCGAACTCTGTTAAGTCACACTTTTATAAATTTCTATTAAAATCACTTTCTGCTAATACTGTCAACAGTGATCCTTTGAGCGGCCTCTAAACCACTCATTCGCGACACTGGCTAAACTCTTATAATCCTTTGATTATTGTCAAGCTACATAGTACCGAAATTTAGTATTCCAGATAATTGTTGCCTTTGACCAAAGCACACACTGCTTAACCACATAGGGCCCCATGAGCTATAGGGACAGTGAAGTGCAGCCCGTACTCCAGCCCTGGGGCGAGGGAGCTCGCGGGAGTCCCCGTCGGAAGGACTGCACAGTACTGGGACCGTCTGACCAGCCCTGCTCCGTTTTTTCTTGGAGTGGCGTACGGGTTGTGCAGACAGTGCCTGTGCAGAGCCGCATGCCCTGGTATCATGCATTGCCTTCTCCTTCACCCTTGTACGTCAATGCGCTTGAACGTCGTAGTGCTGACAAGAAAAAGGGAGGAAAAAACGAAACTCTCTTCAGCAGCTTTCACAGGTGACACAGTTGCCTGGAAAAACAACAGTTTTGATAATTCCCTTAGGAGGTCATGGGCACTGCAGCTGATACAGGCAACAGCCCTAAATGCTTTTAATTCTACTTAAATTACATAGGGAATATCTTTTACTGCAAATGCAGCCATTCTTTAATTCTGTGCAGAGAACTTCATTGATACCAAGCCAATTCCCAATTCAGGTCAATAGGAGCTTGAGTATACAAACTAACTGAAGCATTTGGCTCATGAAGTTTGCTAAACGGAAATACATAACTTCAGACTGCAAAATCCTGTCAATAAATTTAACCTGTTTTTTAAAATCATATTCTGCCCTATGAGCTTTTTCTCACAGTCACAGGCCAGTGGATGGGTGCTGCATGCCTTCTCACACATGCTGCATGGCTGTACGCCCCGAGGCGTATTATCTGTGTCTCATGGGGTATTAGCTAACTGTAGATATGTTACTCATATGTATCAATGGTATTTTGATTTGGAAGATGTTAATCAAACGTTCATGTTGGGCTGGTCACTGGACATTGTAGGGCAAATATGTTGACATAGTATCAGCAACTCAATGGTTACAGCAGATAAAACATAGGCCCTCCATCATCCTTGCTATCATTTAGGTGTAAATACGTTGGTGAAATTGAGTTGGGGAAAAAAAACAGTCTTCTGAACTGCCTGTGACATACAGTTCTGGAATTAACTTCCAGCCACAGTATTTTAAAATCTCTGTGTAATTGCTCAAATTACCCCAGCATGTCATGTACCACCTTAAAAGATTTGGTTCTTAAGGATGATCTTATAATGAGTAAATTAAATAGAACAATATATTGATTTTTAGGCTTTGAACTTAATTTCTTTGTCATTTTTAAGTCATTTAGAGTGGCAGACATACTCATGTTTACTGTGACAGCAATGACATTATTCACAATGCTGTTTAGTGTACAATATGGAAATAAGTGAGCAGTTTGTGCTGAAAATTGCCATGAACAGAGTATGTTCCTGGTGGGGTTTTTTTTAAATACAATGTTATAGGCTTTAAAAATACACACATTACCCTGAGATTCTTACTGCTCCTCAGTATCATCTGGCCTATATTAATTTTCATACAATTAAATGATGCCCGTGTCAGGTCCTGTTCCTTCTCTTACTAAGTTGTGTAGAGGGAAAGTGACATTTGTAACTGTTTGTGACAAGACCTAGTGAACACTTTGGTTTTTCACCAATAATCTTGCATTTTGAGATTACAGGCTTAAATGAGAACCCAAGTGCTTTTAATACCAAAAAAAAGTAATAGTTAAAACATGCTCTTCTACTGAAAAATTAACTGGCGTTTTCTCAAAACGCACAGTCCAAGATTTCATCATTTCTCCCCCTCATCTCCCCCACTGTCTGCAGTTCTACCAGGTAAATAAAGAAAAGCTGTTAGGTGGGTTCAAACTATGCAGTCCCGAACACGCAAAGAACTTGTCACTGCCCTTCATAAGAATGAGCAGATGTCTGTTTGCATGGTTTGTGGACACATTTGAACAGAAGGTTACAGATACTGTAACACAGTCACTTAATATCTAGGAAAAAATAATTTGTTAAAATTAAATAATTATTTAAAATGTAGCACAAAATAAAAGTTTGTGCAAATAATCCAGGGAAAATATTTAACTGTTCTACATGTGAGGATGAATTGCCTACAACGAGCATTCCCTAAATATTTCTTCTAGGCACCTCGTTGGGCTTTGACATCCAGCTGGGTCATCGTGAGTTTTTGGCTTTGTCGTTTCAGGTTAAAGATATCTCTCTACCTGGGGAAACTTGGGGAACGGATAGAGAGTAGAGCACACAATAAAGTCTTGTTCCTATTATTTGTCCTCTCTGTCACCAGTGTCAGCAGCTCATCTGCATAGCACAGACACAACTAAACAAGCAACTGCAGCAAATAAACACATCAGAACCTTCTTTGGATAATAATGCACGTCTGAATGCATAGTCCTCTAAACCCCAGCTTTCATTTAGTTTGCAAATATCATCATAGCAAGAACAATCTGAATGTATAAAATTTTGAAAGTGTTAATTGGTGTGAGAGAACAATGCATCCATTTAACATCACCAGCCCTTGGAATGCCCATGAGTAATTTATACCATTGTGTTCTATGGAGCATTGTTCTTTTATTCAGTCCTTGCAGTTTTCACACTTCAGAAATAGCCCTCTTTCTCCTGATGCTTCCACTTTCCTGCTCTGGTCTGTTTACTTGGCAACAGTAGGAAAAATGTATTTGTACTGTATTAATAGGCATATATTTCAAAGAAAAGTTTTAACTGGGGATGGTAGATTTTTTTCTTATGCTAGATTGACATTGGGCAGATAATATCTTTAAGGTGGAGACACATGGAGCAGGAAAGGGATGGTAACATTTGTTTTCATAGCCAATTTGTATGTATGTATTGTGGCTACACTTCTATCTATACATAAATATAGGATCACAGTCTGGAAGCATGCATGATAAACCATTTTTTCCTGAAGTATGTTGAGACTGCTTCAGTAAGAATAGTGGCTGAACCATCCCAACATTTTTAGGATTGAGCATATTATTAGATACATACCGTATACCACACCGATGTTTATAAATATTTATCCGAACATCTTGGATACTCGGGCTTTTGATCAGATGTTAAAACATGTACAAATTACCTGCAGTTATTTGTATTGCAAAATCTTTTCCAGCGTACCATCACAGCGTTTGGTGTCAGATGCACTAAAATAGGAAAGCTGCCCATTATTTGGCATCCTCGTGTGAAAGTACGTACATATAGCAACAACAGGGCAACTGGAAACTGAAGAAAGCCGGGTGGGCCTTAGAGAGGTAGCTAATCAGCAGTGCAGGTGGTTCAGGTAGCTGCTTTTCACACAGATAATTAATGTGTACAAGTAGCTGCTAATTGCACGTTTCAGGAATGATTTATGAGGTGGCAAAGGGGAAAGAGGGACACAATCTAATTTCTTTGGGAACCTCTGCCATTCATACAATGGTATCAGCACAGCTGTGAGATGGGACATGATTAATGAACAGTGGGCAAACACGCCACCATCCTACGGGATGCTGTTTGGATGACACGCTTGTCAAAATAGAAAGTGGCACTTAGAGCGATGGCCAGTAACAGTGCAGATTATGAGCTTTTTGTCTTGTAACTCGCTAATTCACTCGGACGTCAGGCTCAACACCAGCCGTGGTTCTGAAATAAGGTTGTTTATGTCCATCAGAATAATTATTGGTTTAATGTGGACGATTATCATTGACTTGTTATGAGTGTGTTTGTGTTTATGAACAAAAGACTGCAGATACTTATTTTCTCGGTAGAGGTCCAGGGGAAAACAAATTTGGCAAGGACTAATATTTATACAGGACATTAAATCTAGACTTACGAACATCTCTGTTAAATATCTGCTTCTAGTACTATATCTTGGCTGCTGCCTGGGAACACATTTTGCCTATTGTCACGTATCCCTCTTTCTGCTATCTGACACGCACCACCCAAAATAGGTGTACAAAAACACTGCTTGTCTTTGCTTAGGAAGAGTGATGTGCACATCCTTGTGTTTATTGTACCTTCTTATCTGAGCTAAAGATAATATAAAGTAATATGATACTTTTTGCTGGCATTTTTGTGGGCTGATTAGCATATCAGTTTGCTGTACTTTTTTAATGCTAGTCTGGTTTATCTTTGAAAAGAATGCTAATAAAATTTGAAAAAAATTAGCCATCTTGAAATAGTAAGTGTACATATAGGTCACTGCTGTAAAGAGCCAGTGTTACGTGTTCCACCAAGATGAAAAGAACATTTTGAACACCATTCTCAATGAACTGTTCATGTATCAAAATAGTACTGAGTGTTTTGCACTATGTTTTAAAAACTATTATATGAGGGATATACCTCAAGCTGTGTAATCAAAGTCTCTGTTTATTTCCTTTTATATAATGTAGTATTTTTAGATTGCTTCAGTTCAACATTAAAGAGTGAATACATTTATTTCTATCTTTTATAGCTTTTAGAATTTGACAGAGAGCTGTCAGTCTTTAAAGACAGATTGTATGAACTGGACATCTCATTTCCTCCCAGGTAAGATTCATGTATAATCCATTTATTTCACTAGCTAGCTAAAACATAATTGTTACTAGCACTGTAGGTAAAATGCAAGTGTTCCCATACATATTGTAGAAATGATAATGGTCTTAGTTCCTTTCATAAATGTTCAGTCTTCCCACATCCCCTCCATCACTACATAAACAGTGACAGTGCAGTCCGCATGCCGATAGTGCTCTATAGCTCATCGTTTGGATTCAGCTGATCCTGTCTTTTATAGCTGCTCTTAAAATAGATCTGACGTGATTGTGTGCTAAGAGATGTGTAGCTACTTTTAAGCACTGGACCCAGATAACCTGTTAAAATACTTTATTGCAACCATAAAGGCAGTCTTTGCCTCAGGCTGTTGAAAACTGCCTAGCAATGGCACGCCCTAGGAGTAGACTCGAAGTGGGGGTGCAGAGCCCAATGCCATTGCTCATGGCGGGATCCAAGAGGAGTATCAGGAAAGAGGACAGGAACTTAGATTCTGCTTATTCAGTTTCAGTAAACATGTTATATAACGGTTAAGACTATTAGAATAATTTGGCTTTTTTAATACACATGCATGATTTTAATCCGCTATATCCCTTAGGTGACTTTTAGCTGTGGATAGGCAAGTATTGCTATCATCAAAACCAAAATTTTTGCAAATGGCAGTTCTGTTCAGGAGAAATCTATGGAAAATTTAGTACAGTTTTAAATGTGTATGGCCCCTTTCCAAGAATGAAGAAGTCAAATCTCATAGTTGCTTTTAAGGGAAAGAAATACTGCATTCGCACAGAAAGTTAAAGTTCAAGAAATCATACGTAAAAACATACTTTTTATATACTTTTTTTTAATAGATACAATATTCTTAAATATTGCTATTTTGTCCTTTATGGACAGATAGAAAAGTATGATGTTTTGGCATACACTAAGAAAAAATTTGGAAAGCTTGCCTTTTTGTTATCAAAATCTCATTATTTCTCACCAGCCAGCTGCGATACTGATTATATTGATCCCTTGGGACAATGGAAGTATGCATGGAGAGGTTACCGCTGCTCTAAATTGTTCTTATTGATTGAGTATGATAACAGAAGACCAGTAGCGTGTACATCTCTGAGTGTATTTCATTAGTTGTGTACCTGGTCAGGGTAAAAGGAGGTGAGGGGAAATAGATGAGAATCTTTTACCAGAAATACTCTTCTACTTGATTTCACCAACATTAGTGCTTTCAGCCAGAACAAGGTTTGGCAAAAATACGTTGTTGCATGAATGGTTTGCAGATTCTTCAAACCTTTCTGTCAATATGGTTTGGTGTCATTCTGCTTTCAAGCAAAGATCAGAAATTTGCTGTGAGTAGTCTTTGTATCTAAGTTGTACTTGTGATCTGTCTGTGAAGCGATGTGAACATCTGGCCAAGGTCTAAACCCTTGAAAAATTTCTTTTCACAAATATGTCCAAATCTCAGTGGAGATTTCCATTATTATTTCAGTGGTTAAGCTTCTTGCAAATTACAGCTAGACTGGATACAACCCAGGATTTTCCTCGCAGCTACCAAGGGCCATCCCTTTGAGGTTGTGGGCAAGTATCAATGATCTGGACGAGGGGTCGAGTGCTCCCTCAGTAAGTTCGCAGACGACACCAAGTTGGGCGGGAGTGTTGATCTGCCTGAGGGTAGGAAGGCTCTGCAGAGGGATCTGGACAGGCTGGATCRATGGGCCGAGGCCAATTGTATGAGGTTCAACAAGGCCAAGTGCCGGGTCCTGCACTTCGGTCACAACAACCCCAGGCAACGCTACAGGCTTGGGGAAGAGTGGCTGGAAAGCTGCCCGGCGGAAAAGGACCTGGGGGTGCTGGTCGACGGCCGGCTGAACATGAGCCGGCAGTGTGCCCAGGTGGCCAAGAAGGCCAACGGCATCCTGGCCTGTGTCAGGAATAGTGTGGCCAGCAGGAGTAGGGAGGGGATCGTGCCCCTGTACTCGGCACTGGTGAGGCCGCACCTCGAATACTGTGTTCAGTTTTGGGCCCCTCACTACAAGAAGGACATTGAGGTGCTGGAGCGTGTCCAGAGAAGGGCGACGAGGCTGGTGAAGGGTCTGGAGCACAGGTCTTATGAGGAGCGGCTGAGGGAGCTGGGGTTGTTTAGCCTGGAGAAGAGGAGGCTGAGGGGAGACCTTATCGCTCTCTACAACTACCTGAAAGGAGGCTGTAGAGAGGTGGGTGTTGGTTTCTTCTCCCAAGTAACAAGCGATAGGACGAGAGGAAATGGCCTCAAGTTGTGCCAGGGGAGGTTTAGATTGGATATTAGGAAAAATTTCTTCACCGAAAGGGTAGTCAGGCATTGGAACAGGCTGCCCAGGGAAGTGGTGGAGTCACCATCACTGGAGGTGTTCAAAAAACATGTGGATGTGGCACTTTGGGACATGGTTTAGTGGGCATGGGTGCTGAGTTGACAGTTGGACTCGATGATCTTAAGGGTCTTTTCCAACCTTAATGATTCTATGATTCTAAGTAATAAATGAGCCTTCCTCTCCTCTACATCCCATTGGAGCAAGTAGCAGCGGGAAACTTCCATGAATGAAATACAGGGGGAACAAAAGCCAGAACCGAAACTCTACAGCAGCCGACTGGTAGCTGTGCAGGTAAGGGCATAGCTAGGGCTCAGAAGGGTGAAGCCTCAGGCCAACGCTGGATCTCCAGGCAAGGAGACCAAGACTTGCAGAAGCAGCCAGAAGAGGAAGGCTCTAGCAAGTTAGCTGATGAGAGACTAGGACAGTGAGACAGGGCTGCGGAGGAGGGAGGACTGGGCAAAGATGATCTGGAGTACTGGGGGAGAGTGGTGCAAACCGTAGGAGGAGCGAGATGGCCGCAGGACACTGCCCATGGGACATGACAGCGAGTTGGCCTTGCCCTTCCCAGGTGAAAACAGGTAGCTGGGAAAAAGATTTTCTGTGTCCCTTCCTAGCACTGGTCCACAGAGAGAGCGATAGACTGCTGCTGTCAGATGCCAGATGCTGGAGTACCTAGGAATCGCTGTCAGGCGGAGGTAACGCCACTTCTCCTTGAGGTACGGCCGGAATGGAGCTTGAAAGTGGCGTAATGTAAGACTGTATAAAGAGATAAAGAAGCCTTGGGGGAAAATGGAAGATGTTTGACAAAAGAATAAGTTAAACTGGGAGTAAATAGGAGGGCTTGTGAGAGCTGTGACTGAGAACTGCTGATGTTGCTATGAAACCAGCAGCGAGCTTTGGGGGGATGGATGGGGAGGACCATACGAACAGGAGCAAGGGAGGTAAATTATTAGTCAAGTGCATTTGTGCTCTCTGCTGCCTCAGTATCTGAATACTTTGACACAGAGCATTAACATCCAAATTATGTATTTCGATACCATTAACGTTTTAAGCTACTGTATCTACTGTATGAGTCTATTATTGTCTAGAACAAAAATATTAAATAAATAAATACACTGGAGATGAACCCCGGGTAAAAAAATGCAAGACCAGGTGAAAAGGTTCCATCCCAGAAATCCCTGTGGATGAAACACAGATTTTGACTTTGTCTACTTTATGTAATGAGTGAAATGAAAGAAATACCCTGTAATATGAGCTAAGTATCATCTCTTCTCCCCTCCCCTGCCCACATGCTTGCAGGTTTGGCTAGGGAACTGTAAGAGCAGCTCTCTGAGGCCATAGCGTTGTCATCAAGGAGGGCAGTCACCAACTTCTGGTGGCAACTTACCTGCTGTCAGCTCCTTCTTTCTGAATTTTATCACTTGTTTTTGTTTCCTTGCAAAACCGAAGCCAAATCTAGCTCGTATCCTTGTTTTGTACCCACCACGAATATTAGAGATTAAATATTTCATTAAGTCCGATTTTGGCTTGCAAAGTTAAAGCCGAGGCAGCTGAGCCCTAGCTGTCGTTGATCAGCATGCGATGGACTCAGGTCCTGCCTTCAGTCCCCTCAGTCCCCAGAACAAGGGGCTGTCATACACTCCTCTCACTGTGACGCCCGCTGTGGGCATTTGGGTATGGCTCTGCAGGAGGTGGCACCCTGTCTTCAGAGCTGCTGATGAATCTTGCCAGCAGTCACATCGCTCTTGCTTCTCTTGTCTTTCAAATAAGATGTAAAACCAAGATCCTGACCACTTCTTGCCATCTAAGATCCCATAACATTTTTGCAAGAGCACAGACGTCTAGACAGATGTTCTGGCCAAAGTCCCAGTAATTGGATTCCACCTCCCCAAACGCACTGTTACTTTAGTTGAATTTGGTGGTATTCGTCACTTCCTGCCCCAAACCGCCGCGCAGCGTGCTGGTGCCGTGCTGATTGCTGCTGCACCGCAGCGCCGAGGGACGCTGGACTCAGCAGTTGCCGACAGACCACAGCTCTTTAACTCGCTCGGATGCTTGCAAAAAAAGATCTGCACTACCAAGGTGGAAGCAGACACTTCTGAGCAGGGACCCTGTCCAAATCTTGGGAAACGGCCATGAAGGGTCGTTTCCAGCTTCACCCATTTGCCTCTCTATTCCCACTCAGTTCCCAACTTCGGGGCTTTGTGAACAGCCTGGGGAGTGGGAAGGGGGGTACAGGGTAACGTGGGAAACCCTTCCTCGACCTCCAAAGGCCCACAGAGAGCCAGCCCTACGGCTGCTGTTCTCGCCTGTGTCGAAGGGGAGCAGTGACGGGGATAAACAGGCAGCTTTGCCTGCTACTCGCTCTGTTTCCTTCTTACAACTAAGTAATTATAACAATATATAAGAATAATTACAATAATAAATAGTATGTTATATTACTATAAAGATATACTACTATAAATATATATTCTATTTATATATTATTATATTATTATTTTATATCATTAATAAGATTAATAGAATATATTATATAATTTAAAAGGTTGATATTATTTATATATTAATATCTAATATATTGTTTTATATTATTCATATTTATATATTATTGTAAATATATATTACTAATAAGTAGTATATTCTATTACTATAAAAAATAGTAATGAATTTTTATATACTGAAAGCTGGCACTTCCTTTGTGGCATGGAAGAGATGCTAACACTGACTTTATATAACTGAGTTTATAAAATTTCTTTTAACTTAAGTAGAGAATATTGATAAAATAGGAGGATTGAATATGAGAATATTGCTAAAAATACAAGATGTAAAACCAACAAGCTAAAGTCATGCATATACAAAGAGCAAATTGGCTTTAAGTTAGGGTGCTTTTTTTCACCCATCCTTCCTCATGTTCTGGGTCATATGGCAAGGGAATTCTGCTTTCCGTTCTGTAGTCCTTGCACCGGCACCACGCTCAGTAAGAAGTCTTGCCTAGGTGAAGTACTGCAGAACTGCATTCACGGTTGTTAGAGTTACTGCAGGTCAGCGTCCTATTTTTGTTCATGAAACTAAGCACATTGATTTTCCTGGAAGAAATAAGATTATTTCTTTTTCTTTGTATTGAAATAATGACCACAATGTGCTATTAACCGCAAAAACAGGTATTTTGAATAGGCAAAAAGCAGTGGTTTTAATGTAGGATATTTTCTTTTTAACTTACAACCTTTTCACTCATGCAAGAAAGAAGTTAGAAATACGACCTAAGTGTCTTGGTTTCACTTCTTAGTAGTTTTTCTTCCATTTTTCCCTCATTTTTTCTTTTCTTCTGGAAAAAAAAAATCTGTAGCTTATCATGACTTAGCTGCTTTTATATACTGTTTGTAAATACGAGCTTAATATATAAGATACTTGTCACATATGCAGTCATACTAGGTTTTGTATTTTTGACCAAAGGAGGATATGATCAGTCCTGTATATTTAGAAACTACTTCTTTAAGCTTCTTGATATTCTTAGCTGGAAAGTGTATGGTGCATCCGTTTGTTCTGCAAATGCATCAAACAAAGCCTTTTTCACTGGAGGGAGAGACAGAGAAAGCTCTAGTCACTTTTTGTGTCAGGCTTGTGGGCTTAATTAGTGAACATTTGAATTTAAAAGGAAGTTGTAAGCAATTGTAATGATAGCCTTAAAGTAGTATTTCAGAATTTGGTTTATACATGATCTGTTAATTATGGTCCATTGATTCAGTCTATGAATTGCTCTCTACTTCTGCTCTTGATCCATGGTGTTACGGTCTTACATCGTGGGATGCTGGCCAACAATTGAAGACAGAGTATCTCGGGTAAAATGGTACTGAATACATCTAGTACTACATTTCACATCTCTCAAAAAAAGAAGGATCAATTAGGACAGATTTCTCTTTCTTTCATTTGCTTCATCATTTGTGCATACCATTAATTGCCCGATTCTCACACAGAGTTCTACAAATCAATAGCACAGTTGCATTCCTGTCTTACTTGTAATTTTTTCCCTCAAAACACATGCTTGAGATTCAGCGTACTCTTGAGATAAATGGAAAAGGTCACATCCCTTTGAGTTGTAGCAGACTAAGTTACTTATAAATTCATTTTTTATCAGCATAAACTGTTTATTCTCTGGACTTTATCATGAGATCTTATTGATACACTACCATAGCTGGCCTGGGTTGAAAGCTTTACTCCTTGGAGTCAGTGGTATTTTTGTGGTTAGCTTCAGTGGGGCCAAAATTTCACCCCTAGCAGTTTTCTTGGTTTGTTTTCACGCCGCTCCTAGCGCGGCATTACACTGTGATCCAGATACCTCAGGTATAAATACGGGTAGGTAGGAACGTGCTGCACTGTTACTTACCCGAGTTTTACCTTGCTTCCCTGCGTAACACCGACTGCAGCGTGAGATCCTGGTCCCAACCTCCCAGCCCCTGCTGACTGGGGACCTGATATGTCCAATGTTGGACAACCAACTCCAGTTTTTCATTGAGGGCTTTGTTTTGAATGAAAACCACTGGTTTTGTAGGATAAAAATAAGCAAAGTCCTAACTGAAGTAGTATGTAAGAAAACAGTCTCTTTTTATGGTACCAGGCGTTGCGGTGAAGGCATGAGAGAGAACACCTTTCTCTGAGGGGAAAGCCTTGAGTTAAGCTAGCTCTGATCAGCGCTTTCATCGAGAACCGCAGGCAGTGAACCCACTCCTGATTTCTCACACCTTATTCCCCATTCCTGCTTATTTCAGCAGCACCATCACACGCTTGTGCACTGTACTTGTCTCCTCTTCAAGGCTGCGAAAACTTGTTTATATACAGAGGGTGACCAGAATTGTTTTTCTCTAGTAGTATTTTTCGCAGTTATGACGGTACAAGTATTTCAGAATTTAATTTTAAGTCAAGTCTGTGGTTACAAAAAATGAGGGTAAACTATTGCTGTTCTAGAAAGTATTTGGAAATTTTGGTGTCCTCAAAGTGCTTATGTACTTAGGAGTACGAACTGAGAAAATAATCAACTCTGATTTTTACATATTCTCAGTTTTCATTTAAAACTATGAAAGAACTTCTTCTCTTGTAATAATCTGAATGGAGAGAACATTTTTGTACGTTTCTGTATTTTAATTGTTTTATATTAATATATCTGCATCTTTTACAGTTAATTTGTCTGTCCCTCCTCCTTAATTTCAAATGAAGCCACGACAGTCATGTAGACAGTTTTACCATATAAAAATACCATATATCTTTATACTGGTAAGAATTTTTTTTAAAGGAAACCGCTATACTTTGCTCTTTAGATGAACCTCTTATAAGCAAGTCATTGTCCAAAATTTTCATACTCCATTTTAAAAGTTATAATATCTTCTCGTAAAGCACCGTAAGCTCATCGCGTCACGATGCTGTGCTGTTCACTGGTTCCCGTCTGGAGAAACCGGCAGTGCCTGGGCTCGGCCCTTGGGCGCGGGCTGCCAGCAGCTGCGCCAGCGGCACGCCGGTGCCTCGTGCCGTGCCGCCGAGAACGGACACAAGCTGTGAGTTCGTCTCGCTTTGCCCAAGAAGCTGTCCGTGGGGCCAGGCATGACGAGCGCGGGCGCTGCTCGCCCCCGTGATGCATTTGGCTTCCCCCTGCTAGCGGTGGCCCGGGGCCGGCCAGGCGTGACACCGGCCTGGGGAAGGGCTCGCGGCCCCGCCGGGCGAGGGGCCGGGGGCTTGTTTCGGTGCAGGCGCAGGACACGCCTTGGGACACAGAAGACAACAGTGTGCTTGGTTCTCAGGGGAAAAGAACTGCTACGTTGCCTTAATATGTTGACAAAAATCTCCCATATTCATAAACGTGCAGGAAACTGACCTTCCGAGAGACTTTACGGGAACGATAGGGAAGAGTTACCACTCTTGCTCTCTAGGATTTAGGGAAAATAGTAAAGAACAGATTAGTAAGTGAGAAAAACAAAACAAAAGGCATTTTTAATGTGCTTTCTCATAAAATACACCATTTAGAGTATGAAAAAATGCAAATTGTCTGTTACAAGAAAACCTGCGGATTCTTCTTATCTTTTTATTTAGGGACCTAAAATCCTTAAGCTGTCGGGCCTTCTTGTTTCCAGTTTTTCATTACATTGAGAAGCATTTCAATATAAGTAGTAATAGAAATGTTGACTTCTTGAGTAATTTTCTAACTACAAAATGCCATAATGAAATGATGACATGTTGTAATATTTCTCTGGTTTTTTGTTCTTCTTCACTGTATTTATAGTTGTCAACTTCATTATGCTCTTCAAAATTCACGTACAGTGTGCTTTTCTATAGTTTGTTACCTTTTCAGTTGATTGTAAACTACATTCATTGATCAGTGAGAGCACTTAACTCTTACCACTTGCTAGAGAAAACATCTCAGGAATTATTCACAAGTCTTGGCAAAAAATGAGGTCTTTGTATATTTCTAGCTGCTGGATCATGCTTTTTCATACCAGCTTTTAAAAACTTAACTTTGTATAAACCTTTTCTTATTTTCTTTGTCATCCCTGTGCTAATGGTTCCTAAAAGCAAAATTTTGATGTTGTAATAAGTATCAAATAAAAAGTTACTTTTTAATTCTGTAGAGAGTGGAGACCATGCACTGAGTCAAGAATACTTTTAAATTATTTTTTTTAAACTGCTGACTTCTTGCTTGTCTCTAAGCAATAGTACAGATAATTCTGTAAAGAAATGGAAATACCAGAGGCCTCTTTCCTTGCACTGCTCTATTTGCCAAGTCTAGACAGCCATGGAGAAAAGAAGAACATTGCTGTACAGCTGTCTTTTCACCGTTTGGTGTTTAAAAGAGAACTGAAACTAAGCTGATGCCCTCCATAACAACCTAATGCAAATCTTCCACACTTTTTGATCCTTTGAGTGAGGATCCACCTTTGTTTAAACCCTCTGTTGAAAGGTGTGTTGACTATCCATTGTGAAAGGCTGCATAAAACCCCCGTGTAGCTAAATTAATATAACCTTATAGTCCTGGCTTAAATTACTAAAAGCCAGGACAGTCAACTCTGTATTTAAAAGAGCTATTTTTCAAGCCTTTATAAGTTTGTAATGAGCATTAAAATTTATTGCGAGTTGAAACTTGACATGAGAGGTTTCAAAACAAGAAGTAAAATGCTTACTTCCCTTTGGTTCACGGCAAGATTTGAGAAGAAAAGCACCCTGTCAGGCATGAGTATTTGCCTACACTATAGCATATCTACTTTGGGCTATTCATTTTGAATACAGCAGGCACAAGGTCAAAAAGACAAAGCACAAAAGTAGAGGGTGCCAGCCAAGTAGAAGGTCACGCCATGGCCAGCCATTTGCCTGTAAGTGGAGGAGCAGAGATGAGTTCTGCTCTCAGGGTTGCTTCTGCATTTCACAGGAAACAGTCACTGGACAAAATATGAAAAGCAATTCTAGGAGTGGAGACCAAAGCCTTGGCATGGCTGATAAGATGGCAGATGAATGAGGATTTTCAGAATTACCACTTTGGCCTTAGTTGGGTATAAATTAAATCAAAGTTCGGTTTTATCTAGCCATTAATCCACAATTTGACTGTATTTCTGTCCTTTCAAAACAGTAGTTCACTTTTAAGTTTTCAAACTACTAAGCAATATGCAAATGGCATTTGTTGGATTTTATATAAATATGTTAATATTTTCAATCATACATTAATTTTGGTAGGTATAGATCATAATTATATATATAATAATAGTTCTATGAGAAGTTATAGTGTATTACAGTTATAGTGTGTTATAGTTACAAACTGAATTTGAAGCTATAAATGGAATGGTATTAAGGCAACACAGTAAATTCATGTTAATGTATATGCAAGTGAGTTTCCACAAGGTTTTGGTAGACTCTGTGTTAGTGAGTGTTAGCTTCAGGACTCTTTCCAGTCAACTTTGTATGTGGGAAGGCTTCCAAGGCACTTCTGAACTCTCCTACCAGCCACGTCTAAAAATAGCATTTCTGTAGGCATACTTACAGAACTCAAAACAAAACAATTGTCCTTCTCCAGTGAAAAACTGTAATTTAGTTTAAGACCATATGTCTGCTTGATGTTATGTGAATTCTTCATCCTACCCTGCTTGACCATCCTGCTGTGGCACGGAGGGAGTGGTGGTCAGGCAGTCGCCCCTCAGAAATGTTCAGGACAAAGCCTTGACTGAGCATGGCACTTAAAGGATCTGCTTAATTTGCAAGGCTGTCAGTTATCTCCTCTCTGTTCAGCAGGGCACTTAATGCCTAGGCATTTTTCTAAATTCCTCTTCAATTCTGAGTTCCTTTTAATTTTTTAAATCTGTACTTAAGTTGTATCATCAGCTTACCATGCTTTATAACCCACGCATCCCAGAGAAGCATGCTAGTGATGCAATGAATGAACTTCCGAGGAAAAAAGTCTTAGCCCCTAGCTCTCAACCGGTATGTGCTGAAGCCGTTTTACCCAAGGTCAGCAGCCTCTGCCCACGGGGGCTCCCCGGCACATTCTTGCACTTCACAATCGGGAATGCCAGGAACCTGCCAAGGGAGAGGTGTCTGCAGAAAATGCAACCATCTCTCCCAGCCAGCGGGGAAAACAGTCGGAGTCCGTCATTCCTCTCCCCAGCCAAGAGGTTAGCCTCTTCAAAGCCCACCCCTTACCTCATTTGTCTTCCCTTCGGCTAAGAATAGGAGAAGTAGCAAACCACACTGCCTTCTGCAACAGCAAATCCTTCCTCAATCCTCCTGAAATCTGCCAAAAGCAAAGGCAGGCTGGAAGAGGAATCACAGCTTAATAAGAAATCACAGGCTGCATTACAAGTCTGCTATCTTTACACAGAATATAAAGACCCCTTCTAACAGAGTATTTTTCAGACATTATTCACCCATTCCTATACTCCTATATTTTGAGGCCTTTTACTTTACATAGTGAATATTCATGTTTTCATCTCATTACCCTTTGTAATCTAAAGTAGCCCATAGCAACCTTAGCCATTGGAGACTAAATACAATTCAGAATTTTAAACTCTGTAAGCTCTGTCAGTCACGGGCTGAACAGCCTGGCTATGAGCAAACAGCAAGCCCAGTGTGAGGCTGAAAAAGAGTTTGTGGTAGTCAGCAATCATTGCAAAAGGCGGTAGGTGTGAAAAAAGAAGTAACGACATTGTGGTCAGTCAATATACAGGTGAGCAATTGTTACCTTTATCACTGCTCTCCATTAATTATTATAATTATTCTTGTAGCTGTTGTATAGCAAAGATAGGAGCTGACTTTAGCAAGGGTTCACACCCACCTACAAGGTTTGCTTTCTGATAAGTCTGCATGCACAGTAATCTCATGTATTAATCATTCTCTTAAAGTGACCTATTCTTGTTTGTTGTTGCATTAGGCTGTCATGTAATTTACCGGTTGGACATATGTTTGTGTCCTAGATATCCTCTGTGTGATATTTTTCTCAAGCAGACCTTCTGCATTGGCAGTATCTTGGCTTTGACACCTCTTACCAGGAGACAGGTTGAATCTCATTTACTCCTGGAAGAGCGTTTCTCCTTTGGAATTCTCTTTGGCTCTGGTCCCTTATTCTGCCAGAATCCTGTTTAGTCTATAATCTATTTATTCTCTACCCTTGTATTTTGTCCCATGACCTTTTTTTATTCTAGTAGGTTGCACAACGATATATACATTTTTTCTAGTCTACTCTGCACTAGTGAGCCAGTCTGCTCTGCATGAAGCAAAGCCATTTTCAAATGCGCTCACTTGTTCCTTCCCTTCTGCAGAGACCGTGCAGAGAACAGCTCTGCCTTTTGTACCCAGCCCTGTGGGTGCCTTTGTACATACCCCAGTTGTCGCCCTTGGGTGCAAAACGGGAAGACAAGAGGATGGTTTAGATTTCGACAGGCTGCCTTTACTTACCAGTGTCCTCACCAATTGCCCTGCATGTTTCCAGAGTATACAAATCATCTGCTGCCACGACTGGCGCAGTACTCCTGAAGCAAACAGGATTCCTGTTTCTTAGAACATTACCTCAGTAACGCTCCTGGGTCCTGTTGTCTCACAAAAGGGGGAATTAGGCACTCAAACAGATTAAAAATTGTTAAAGCCCTAGATTATTTTTATGCTTGCTTTATCAGTTACTTTTATAACACATGGTTTTTCTGCCAATTAAGTAGTATTTTCCACCAAACAGAAATACTTCATACTCATTCATGCACTGTCAAACACCCTCCAGGTATGAGGTATCTTAAATCACCAGTGGATCCCCCAGTCCCTGAGAAACAAATTCCCACAGGACACTGTGTAGTTGTCCAGGTTCTTCCAGCATCTAAGGCTGGAGCACAGAAACAGCTTCCCAGCTGGGAGCAGAAAAGACAGCTGTCATTTCCTCCAAAACAAATAGAATTTAATCATTAAAATGGTTTTCAGACAGCTCTTATCCCCATTTCTGTCCTCAGATTAAACCACTACAGCTCTCACCATCATTCTCAATTAATTTCCAAATTAAAATAGGGTGTTTCTTTAATGTGGGAGGAACTGGATAGAATTACCCAAGCAGTTCTGTTTGTTTTAAGGAATTGTGGCAAAGAGGAAAAGAGAGGAAAATCAATGAAGTAAAAAAGTTTCAAGGACTGAGCATTCCTCTGTGCCATGTGTAAGGTGAGGATTACAAACTATGCTGCAAGCAGCAAGTAAAGCAAATTCTAAACAGATTACGGTCTTTGCTGTTAACCAGGCCGCTCATTGTATTCTTGTCTGAAAGTGCTGTTGAAAAGCCCGGTAGTTTGGAACCTGAACCCTGTCCCACCTGTTGCCTCAGCTTTGCAATAATTTTTTTTCCAGTATTAGAATTTGTAAATTATAGCCCAAAAGTAACTTACTCTAAGCCAGGCACGTTCCCAGAAAAGACATTTAGCTCAATCACAGACAGATGCAGTAACAACAAGCCAACATAATTCATCATTACGTTTATCCACTTGTAATAGTAGTGGTATTACATACATTTAGCGGAGTACAACATTATTGTTATTAAAGCAATAGAGTGCGTCTCTCATTGTCCACACGCCGAGGCTTTAGTATTGCTGAGTAATCCATTTTTGTTAGCTGGGCCTCTCCACGACGCTCGTGTTGAAGGGCAGAGCATGGCATAGCCATTGCTGGGAGCCGCTGTCGGCCTCCGGCTCCCGGGGGGGGAGACACCCCACCGAGGGGCACGGACGGCCGCGGGACGGCGCGGGCGCTCGCGCATGTTCACGTTACCGCCGAGGCTTAGCTGTAGGACATTCGGCATCAGCGAGGGGAGATTTTCTCTATGGGGAGCATTCTGGGTGGAAAGTAAAAGGCCAGTTGTTGCTTGCTGGAAAAAGAAAGGGGCTCCGGGTTTCTTTTTTTTTTAACTGGAAAAGGCCCAGAGTTACACTGATGATACAGAAATGAAGCATATTACAGACATGTATTTTCCAAAGAAGTATGTTAAGCCAAAAAGCAATATGCCCAACATAAATCCATAAAAATTCAGAGAAAAACATCGTGTCATTAACCTTCCTGTTTTGTGTTGTGCCCGGAGTTATGGCTTGAGACCTGTTTACCCTTCTTACCCCTTGCTGCTGGATTGCCTGGGTGACCCCCCTTTTTATTGTCACCTTTGATTGTTGGTGTGATCACCATGGAGTTAGTGTAGCCTTTGCGAGCAGCAGCTGTTTAACGCATTGTACTTTAACTACTGTGTTTGCAGGACTGTGTTTACCCTCCTGATTTGGCTTAAGTGAGATGCGTATCGTGGCCAGTTAGCTCGGCAGAGCATCATGAAGGCTTATTAGTATTTTGGTACATATGAAGCAGCTAATTTAATTCAAACAGCAATGTGTCTTATTGCTTAGCTTTAACTATCTGCTGCCTAAGATGAGCATACGAAGATAAATTACATGGGGTCATTTGTTAGGAAGAGAACTAGGGAACCCAAATCTCCCTTTCAGATTCAGGGAAATATAAAATGGTAATTCAATTCAGAGGAAGAAACTAACGATCTGGAAGCTGATGAAAATTAGATGTCATACTTTTATTTCAGTATATTTTTTTGAAATCACACTCATGTACCAGCTCACACTGATGCTGAGTTGGGACTTTGTCAATTAAAAATATCAAAATACTTTTATTTATATCTTTTGCCTTACAACTTTCGAAGCACCCAAAGCTTGAACTGGCAGCCTACATTCACTCTCCTTGCTTCTGGTAAAAGCGTCTTAGACAATCTGAAAGTGTGCCAGAGCTAAAGGTAAATTGGTCCAACGTTTTCTTACAAAATATGAAAACAGTAAATAATTTTCTGATGAAAAGTGGTTGGGTTTTTTTCCCCTTTTGAAGTTCTCTCTCAATATCGTATGTAAATAGGAAGACTTAAAGGTGAGAGAAGGTTTAGTAAATGTGAGGACTCAGACCCAAGTTCAAAAATAAAATGGACCAAATCAAAACTGTGTCTCAGCTCTTCTCTTAAAGACCTCAGTTTTCATCGATGCTTTATAATTCCATTCCATCTCAGATCTTTTGTATTAGAAACAATTCAGTGATACAAAACGTGGGGACAACTAATAGATGAGAACAAGTGGTCTTTGAATAGGAGGCATTTCCACTCCCTGAAACATAATAAAGTTTGCCTAAACATCTGCATATGAATCTAGACATAGGATGCACAGTTTTTCAGAATGACCTTTGTTGTACTAAAAGAGATTACATAGCTTAACTTCTCCCCACTGTTGCGTAGTGGGTGTTGTCACACTTCCTACAACACTCCTGGAAATATCTTGACCATAGTAAGCAGAATCCCTAAAACACCACCAAAATGTCCTGTGAGCAGCAGGGCGTACTCCCCGTGTTCACTATGTGCAAAAATGAGCTGGAAAGCAGAACTGCGTGTGGCAGCTTTCAAAGGGAGTAACGCTCCAAAGTGAATTAATTGTTTCCTGTTAGAAAGTACATTTCACCCATCTCAGTAGCGTGTTTTATCTGTTCTTACACAAGAGAAGAGTTCATTAGGAGCATTTTTCCTGACTGGAAATGCCAGTTAAGGAGACATTTGTATACACAGTATTGTTGGCTTGTGTTTCGAGTTAAGACACTGCTGACAGGATGGTTTATGATGTCAGAAGAGTTTTCACCCTGCAGTAAGTATTTTTGTAAAGGTGTCCAATCATCTTTGACAATACCTGTCAACGGCAGTAATGCAGTAATATTACTGACGCTCTTAATGGTTTATTTTCCCCAAACAATTGCCAAGTAGCTCTCATCCTTATTAACTGTAATACCAGCAGTTCATTGGACAGCCTGTTCCTTATTAACAGAGTTAGTTAACAATTCCTCGAAATGTTTGGTTAAATTTTGACAACACTGAGCATTATATTAATGATGTTGCTTTAATTAGTACCTTTTGGAAGTTTTATGCAGAAAACCCACCTGACAGTAATCCTTCTAGTTAAATAAAATTAGCGTAAATGAAACAAAAGTTTGTGAAACAAGGTGGAAAAGAAGCTAGAAGGAGCATCTTGAGAAAAAATAAATCCTCAACAACTGGAGATAAATCATACAAGCTTCTCGCACCGATGCTCCAGCTCCAGAACTGCCTGTCTGTCCATCATCCAGAGGCATATACAGTCAAAGTATATTTTGCATAACTCTACTGGCTGGCATACGCAGAGAATAACAGACTATTTTGGCTATTAGTTATTCAGCTAACGTGAATGGT
This sequence comes from Oceanodroma leucorhoa, assembly GCA_030449065.1. NCBI lineage: Eukaryota > Metazoa > Chordata > Aves > Procellariiformes > Oceanodroma > Oceanodroma leucorhoa. The sequence goes on from JASVER010000017.1 coordinate 14,996,381, forward strand.
TAAGGTCCTAAATTTCAAGTTTGCCACTGAACAGGGCAGAAAAGTTGGTCCACATGGAATTCCTCATTTCTCCATTTGTATTTTTCAATCTATATAATACAGTTTGTGTAAAAAAAAGTCAGTAACCATACTCAATACTAAAGTTAGGAAGTGTGTACAGTCTTTGCTTATCTTAGCACCTGTACATGTTAGCATTGTATCTACTTACCATTTATATTTCAGTGGTACCTAGAGGCCTTTATCTGTCATCATTTTTACATGAGCACTCGCTATTCATTCTTAAGATCACTGTTTTCTGTACATTGCACAAGATAGATTGTGATTGAGGCAGAATGCTACTGAAAGGAAAAAAAATACATTCTTTCCTGTCTAGTCATGGGACTGAGCTGGTTTTCCCTTTTTCTCTGCCACAGTCACAGTTCTGATGGTTAAGACTAATAACGCATGCACGGAAAGGTGGCGTGATGCTTACCCTCTGGGAGATTAATACTGGAATTTTTAACGTTTGATTATTTGGTGTAGAGTCCTTAAAATTATTTTTATCAAATCTGCAGTTGTTTTTATCAAGCCTGTAATTGTTCATAAAATTCATAGATCAAAATCTTTTAACTGGAATTATTAACTGAGTTTTAAATTAAGAACTGTGAGTTCCTTACTTGCCTGGAATGGCTGTGTTAAAAGAGGCTGGAGATGTCAGCAAAACAAAGCTATTTTAATGTGCTTGATAGTAGACAATCTTATGCTTAATGTCTTTTGGAAGATGTGTATTACAAGAATAGTTCTGCTTTTTGCATGCACACAAATTTAAATTTACGTTATTCTTTAGAAGAGACTATTTATGCTTTATTTCAAAGAAGCAGGTGAGAAGTGGGGTTGGAAAGAAGGAAAAGAGGAGATAAATCGTGAAGCCACCCTGGAGAGAACAAAAAGTTAATAGTCAAATGGAAGCGTGTCTTAGCATACTTGTGTCTTGGTTAGCCCATTGAAGTCAGTGGAAATATTTTCCAGTTTCTTGAGTACCATCTTGAGTCTGTGCTATCTGGGCAGTTGCTGTATTGGAGGAAGCAAAATGAGTGTCATGAGTTTATGTCCTGCTTTTTCTGAAATACATGCTCTCCTGTTGGTTATCCTGTTGGGCACTCTGCAGCCTTCACAGTTTTGGGGCCAAGTTTGCCAACTTCAGGAGACGTGTGTTTGCAGGGAGTGCAGGAGCACACCCAAAGGCTGCATTCTGGTGACAGATTTTGTGTACAAGACTGAAATTGAGAGCTGTTGTGTGTGGCAGTTCTGAGAACTTGGGTGTTTTCCTTGTGTCTTTGATTTTTGCAACATCCTTCTGTTATGGCAGCACCAGAATCATCAGCCTGGCTTCCTGAAATGCTTATGCATCTGTCTCCCTCCGCTTTCGATTGCTTCTACTGACTGGTTTTAAATCCCATAAGCTGGTGGGAAGGCATCTGAAAGAGGTAACATCACATAAGACACTGGAGTATCCGCAGGGGAGAAAACCCTTACAGATGCTCCAACCAAGCAAAAGCTTCAGCGTTCACAAGAAGATGATTCAATTCCTGAAGCAGTCGCACTATTTTCATTCCACTGTTCATTTAACTACGGAACAGGATGATGGGGACAACTACTGGAGTGTATGTTGTTTGGAAAGTTTTATTCTGGAATAGTATACATTCAGCAGTATGTTTCATGAAGATCTTTCTTCAGTGACAGTCTTATTCCAGAAACCTCTAACAGAGCTTTTATTTGCAAAAATCTATTTAAGATAAATGGCATATAATAAACTAAACTATCCTGTCCCCAAAACCTGTTAAGTCACAAACAAGAATCCCTCCCAGCAATTTTGAGTCACATTTAGTTATGATCACTTTTTGAGCCCATCTACAAAAGAAGCCTGCTTATTCCAAAGTATTTGTGACCCTTCTGGAGCATGAAGGAGGAGAGCAAGTAGTTTTCCTTATTTTTGGGGGTGTATCTAGTTATTTTTTATTATGTCTATGTCAGCATTTCACCGAGAGTAAGACTTGCCAAAGAGGCAGTGATGGGGCGGGAGAAGCCGTATTCATTAGGGTGCAGCAAGACAGAATGCTTCCACACTTCTGGCCTGAAGGAAGGATGCTGCCTTATAAAAAGAAGAGCTTGCCCCACTTCATTGCATTAAATTATTGCCTACAGATCACTTTGTCTGTGTAACTTTTGCAGCATTTATTTTCATCTCTGTCCCATCCATTAGAAATCTGATTTGTCAAAGATATTTGTAAACTACAGTAACTTCTTGACTGGGTGATCAGCGCTAAAGACCTTGAAAAATTGGCAGAAGTTTTCACCCTGTGAAAACGTTAAGATCAATAAAGCAAATTGATAAACACCATTTCACAGAATATAGGCTCTCGGATGAAATGCTCTAACACATAGCAGTAACAGATCATTCCAGGTACAGAACACCATACTTTAAAAGCCATATAGTTAATGCTGTAAAAGGAAGGACTGTATGAAATGTGATTGATTCTTTTACCTTATGTCATAAAAAGTAGCTTCAGTTATGTGGGGTTCTTGAGTAACTAAAGTAAGAGGTTACCAGAAAAAGTCAACCCTTAAATTGCAGACAAAGAGCTTCTATTACCAATAGTATTACATCATCAAAATATTCCACATACACTCAGAAATAAGCTGTACTTCTGTATGTCAGTGAAGCAGCAAATTGAATTCTCATAATATGTTTTGAAAATGAGTCTTGTTAGGTTTGATGAGGTGGAAAAGGTACTGAGATCACTGGTTTGTTCCAATACATTCAGTACGCTTTTCTTGGATGTTTGCCATGGCTAATCTTTTTAATGGCAGTGTAGCTTGTAAACCCATTTGGTAGAAAGCTCTATGTCTCAGTTTCAGAGTACCACACCAGGTAGGGTGGTAAATAAGTTTCTCTTCAAGCATGCAAACCCTTTTGTTACAATACCAGAAATGTTATTTTAACACACATACCATGAAAACCTCAGTATTTCCTTTATGAATTCAGTGATGAGCAGAATAAAATGCAAATGTCATTTTAAATACACCCACACATACATACGTAGATAATATGCACCAGCCTTATGTTTTTTGTTTAAAGACTTTTATCTGGGACAAAGTTCAATTCATTCACGCCCAATATTCAAGAAATTGAGCCTGTCACAAACCCTCTGGATTTCTCCAAAACCCCTCTTTGGCTACTTACCCATGCCATTTTGGAAATGGTCTGGGAAAACAGCGGGCCTCACAGCATGATGAGCCATCGTCAAATTCAAAGTTCTATCATATTAAACTAGTGAGAACATTTGGATAAAATGAGGAAAACTTTGGCCTCAGCCAAAGTTCTGACAGTTGATCCAGAGGTTGCCACTTCGGGTGCTTTAGACAACTTCAGCCTGTGGGCTCACACCGGCATGTTGAGTTCAATTATTTTAGGCTGTTCTGTAGGTTAAAATAAACAGTTTCTGTTGCCTTTTAAAGCTAAGTTAGAATACACTGGAGATCCCGTAGCACATTTATAATGACCCCACGGCATAACTACCATTTAATCAGCTTCCATTCCAGATGTCTTTACAAAATAATTTACTTTTTGTTAACACGGTTTCCTATAAAGGTACAAAACCTTATGTAGTCAGCATCATTTTCCTTAAACCACATTCCTAATTCCTTAGTTCTGAAGAAATCCCCTGAAAAGCCTGCTTTCTTGTCATATCTTCCTTGCTGTCAGCCTTAGAGAATCCGTACAGGTGGGGTTTGTGTACAGCTGCAGAGATCCCAGTGCTCTGAACTCTGTTTTCTGTTAAATTATTCCTAGATAGATCTCCTTGAGAGAATCATGCAAAGAAATCCCATGAGATGAACCTTTTTTTCCCTAGGTTTCCTTTTTCATCTTCTGCCTATTCATTTTCCATAGTCATAGCCAACAGCCTACTCTGTACCTGAGTTGTTGTTGAACTGATTTTCATACTTTCACGTAGATCAATAGTCTGCTGTCTTTAAACACTCACGTGCAAAAATGCAAGGTAGGAGGTGAGAGTTTTCAAACTGTATGTGTCTTAACACGTTGGCCTAAAGTAGGATTGTAGATATGAGAAGAGAAACAGAGAAAGAGCACATGAGAAAGAAAGGGGGAGGAGAAAAGAAAGGTAAGTAAGTATGAGAGGTGTCTAAAAGAGCTGCTTTTTGCCAGTTAGATTTTTTAATTAGTGTGGTCATTTGAGCCAAAGGTTTCAGGCTGCTTTGCAAAAGGTTGCTGATGGTTGGTTGTGATTTGTTTGCAGTTATCCATACAGCGAGGACTCTAGCCAGGGAAAGCAGTACATGAATACGAGATGTCCAGCCTGGTGCGACAGAATCCTCATGTCCCACTCAGCCAAGGAGCTCATTCTGAAAGTAAGTACGGACCTGCAGCCACCCGGCTGCCTCTCTGTTGTGTTTATCTTCAACAAAGGTAGGTAGGGCTGATAGACTCCTGCTTGTCCTTGAGTTTTCAGCTGCCTGTAGCAAACGCTCGCCAAGCTGGAGACAGCGTACCATGGCAATAATAAACTGTTATGCCTCCGGTGCTTTCCACCCGAGAATGTGGATTTGTCCCCGTTAAGCCGCTGGCAGTTACCAAAGCACGAGCTTTCACAAACGCTTCTTTTGGTATCTGAGCTGCCAGCACTGGCTGCCTGTCATCTCTCCCTGCTTCTGTACTTGTTAGTGCTATACTGGGATGTTTGTGAACCAGACTGGGAAACTGTGCCTGCTTTAAAAAAGAGTAGCAAAAAATAAAAAACCTCCATCAGTCCCTCAATCCAGTTGACTATACAGTAACGTAAGTAACAGCACTGCCCTTACCAAGGATTCGGCACAGATGCAGACAGAAGTAACTAGGAGTGGCTGCTGACTGAGGAGTGATGCTGTTGAAAGGAAAACCTGTATGGCAACAGCTTGAGGTGCCCGAGTTACAAGCGTGGTAGATTTAGGTTTCCTCTGTTGCTGATGGTGAGAACTAGATTTCCCAAGAATATGTCAGATCCTAGATGGGCCAAATCTCCTATTGCTGTCCCCTGAATGAAGACAGTCTCATCCAGCAGGTAGGCTCCTAACTTCGGTACACCAATTAAGTGCCTAAATTAAGACATTCCATTAGAGCTTTAAAAATACGATTGTGCAACATTTTCAGAACATACAGTTCCTCTTGGGATTTTAGTGTATAGAGGTAAGGTAAACTTGGTGATACTCTACCCAAGGTTAAATGACCCAAATACAGTTCAGGAGCCTTCCAATTTTCCTTTTCTCTCATTTTCTCTCTCTTCTCCTTACTCCGCTCTGCTCTCCTCCTTCCCTTGGAAACACTGAGCCAGGTCAGCCGGTTACGTATGCCCACTTACACTGCCTTTGTTTTTTCCTGTGTGCTTGTTCATGGCAACTGGAGACCCGTCCTGTTTATGCTGGCTATCGGTTGTTCTAAAGGACCAAGAGCACATCAGGAAATCGGTGTATAGTATAAGGAGATCTCACCCAGGCCTTTCTGCTCTGAGCTAAATTTTCCCTGCTGTGCTAGCCGTGGCCATGAGTGCAATGCAAGAATGAACGTGCTGTGACTTTTCAGCACTGTTGCATTGAGGTTATCTTGCTGACCAGACTGTGTGACTGTCTCGTACGTAACAGACTTACCAAACCCAAAATTGCCCGAAGTCATGTGTCTGTCTGTATGTTCCTGTAAAACTAATACAGTTTAATGGGAGTGAATTGCAGAAGATAATCTGCAAATAAATCCATATTCTACAGCTTCATAGGTTGTTTTTTCCTGTTTAAGTTAATGAAACCCTTGAAACTTGCTTTCCTGAAGTTTTTAACCTTCTGTTTCTCTCTCTCATCAGGGTTATTTATCTCATGATTAGGCTGTTTGCTTTGCAGTATATAACTCACTGAAAGGCTAAGAACATTTTTTCCATAGCTACTCAAATGTCAGTTTGATGTACTTCCTCACACATTTTGATGTGTAAGAAGGGTCTGCGTGATATCTTGAAGTTTTGCCCAAAATTTTAGACAATGCATGTACTGCAGTATTTAATTAAAAAAAATGTGAAGCTAAGAGAAATACAGGCTTTATAGTAAAATAGTAATGTCAAAAACAATGTTATTTGATCTTCTTATACAGAAATATCATATGAAAAAGTGAGACTTTGCCCATAATATTACAGATAGTACTTGGCGCCCATGAAATTCCTAAAGAACAAAGGATTAAAACCATGGAAAGAGTGGCCAATGAGGGAAGATTTTTTTTTAAGCTATGAATAAGGAGATAGAAGTGTACACAAAGGCTTGAAGAGTGTAAACAGTACAGAGGGAAAGGAATTCTTTCAGATTATCTAGGGGGGTATAACTTGGATATAATGGGAGAAAATTAAACAAAGGAAACTAAGTTAGAGCATTAAAGAAATTTGTAGCTATGAGGGCACTTGGCCCAATTCTTAGTCTCCGTGGAACAGAAACCCAGTCAGTTGGATCATTCAAAGCTTACATTTAAAAAATGTGTATAATTTTGTCTCTGCAGCTTTGCATTTGCAAATTATGAGCATGCAGTTTGGGACATCTCCAGAAATGCATATGTAAAATTACAGATGCAGATGAGGCCAAACTGGCGTGGTTGTTCAACTCAGTGAGTCTATACCAATAAAGGACTTAGCTTATCCAACTCAAAACCAAACTAATTCTGGCCCATAAAACTTAATGAAAATATTCAGTAGAAAAGAATGCTGAACTGATAGAGAAAAGGGCAAAACGACCTTACAAGTTTTTGTGGTTCTACACAGTAAGCAGTGTTTGCCTTGCCATTGAGAATTTATTCCACTGCAGAGACTTACGCTTTGAAACTTTAAAAGGAACTGTGAAGAAAGTAAAAGCAAATTTTAATTAACTGTTTACACTGTAACAAATCCTTAAAATATAAATGCATATGAATTTTTAAAGAATTTCTGCATGTAACTAGCTATTGAGAATTCTTATGCAGGTATTATTTTCCTGTATTAATTTTTCTTATAGGCAGATAAAGAATTTATTTTTCTGTCTTAGCAATTCTATACTTGATTTCAAACAAAAATTGTAGTAAATCTGCATTTTAATCCTACGTAAAGAAAGGATAGTATGCACAAATTACCACACTGTACAGTGTGTTCAGCTACACAGTAGGCATTACAGATTGTACAGACATGGGGCTGTAAACAGCTTTCATGCAACATCATCTATCATGCTATGGTCGGTTACCTCACCATCATGTTATTTTATGCTTCCTGAGCCCTAAAACACCAAAGGTTGCCCACTGCTAGGGAGCTGCGTTGATGCCTGATAGCATGAAGTAATGAATGCTCAGCCAAGTGTATATTGTTTCTGCTTGTGCACAGCTGTAATTTGTTTATCTGTCTAAAGATTATGCAGTTGAAAATCCACAATTTTATGCTGCCTTTGTAAATTATCAAGTCGCTTTTGATGAATGTATCCCCACTTCCGATGCTAGTGGCATTATGATCTTGAAATATTGGAAAGTGCTCATGCATACAATGCAGAAGGTTATGTTTTTATATTTTTGGCAGACAACCGTGCTATAAAGTAAATCTGACCTTAAGCTTCCTTACTGCATTAAAGATAATTCAGTTTTAACTTTATAGTCCTAAATGCTACTGTTTATATAAAGTTATTGCCCAGTCAAACTTGACTGATTACAGATGAGAAAGTCTTGACTGTTTCATACAAAATAAATTAGTATTGCCAACTAGTTTAAAGCACATCTATGATTGTATTCAAGACTTGAGAGTGTGCAGATTGCAGATTTAATTAGCTGATAGGAATTGTTTAGCATAGTAAGAAATTGTCTTGTATGGCAATGTTGTATTTGTATTTATTCCTGAAGTACTGTGCTAGAGAATCAAAACAGATTCTCAAAATCACGTTTATTGCAAATGGCAGAAAGATGAGTACATTTTATTATTCATTGAGCTACAAATGCTCAAGGAGTCAGTGTATAAGAAGGATAAAGTTCAACATGGAACAAAACGAAAGCGATTCATAATGGAGACTGGAGGAATGTCATCTTTTATTTGCTGCTGATTTTCTTAAAATCACTTCATGCTTTTTTTCAGATGAAGAAATATATCTCATAGAAATGGTTAAAGATTATACTCATAAACTGTGAATAATTCATTCATCTCTCTGAACATTTAAAATCACCTATATGATCAAATCAAATGCTCTTATAAGGCAATGTGGATTGCATTTAATTCGAAGAACAACATACATCCCACCTAATTCAATAAAAATTGTGCGTTGTTCTTAAAAAAGGACTAGCCAAATGTGCTAGCTGCATTTCACTGGCAAAAGGCTGGAATGCAATCACAACTGAGTCACTCGTTTCATCTATCCAAGTGTTACTCACTAAAATTTCTTGAGGTCCCAGAAGCAAGGAGTAGGTGCAGCGACCTCATGAGTTATTTTACATGGACAAATTGCACAAATTACTGCAAGCAGTACTGGACATAAAAATTCATTCTACGTGGTCTTTCTCTGGAGAAGCCAAGCAAAGATGTGTTAATATCACTTCATTCAGAAACTGAACTATTTGCATAAATTATTTCCATATTTCTTTCTGTTTCTGTCATGCGGAGGATATTTGAACTGACTAGTGTTTTGTTGTGTTTTTTTTAACTAGTCAGAAAATGATGAGAAGATAGTAATATATGACCACATTGGGCCAAATGTCTGCATGGGGGATCATAAGGTAATTAAACATCTTAATATTGTATCTTGTAAGTCTTTTTTATTAGGAAGGAGAATGTATACACTAGTTTCTCTTAATCTTATATTTAAGTCAACTAGATCTCTGTCCTATTTTTAATTTAAAGCTTCGAAAATGTTTTAAAGTTGAAGTCAACTTAAATCAGCCAGTATATTAAATACTTGTATGAAATCAAATAAAGAACAGGATGATGTCCGCTAGAATGAAAGCATGATACAATACAAAATGAAGAGGAGCAACTGTCTGTGCACTTATGACTATTCTTGTAAAACAAAAGTATTTTCATTGGGTTATCAAAATTGCTTCCAAAACATAGTTTCAATTAATTTGGTGCCTAGCTTTGTATTAGTAAAATAACATATTGGCAGTTCCATATTTAAGCAACAAGTGAGAAAAAGGATATAGAATTCCATAAATACCAGTTGTTAAAAGTGAAGAAAAAGACATGAATTTTATAAACAATCTCCTCTGCTGAAGATACGAGATGGAAAGCTAAGTTAGAAATACAGCAAAATTGAGTATTTGCTTTCTTTGGAAAAAACCTGATCGAGGAGTAGGAGGTACCCTCTGAAAGCCTATATAAAAAATATATAAAAATAAAACTCAGCTAGAAACTTGCAAAAACTTGTAAACTGTACGACAATGGTAATGTTACCAGTCCTAGAGACAGTGCTAAGGCTCTTGAATGATAATTCAGTGATGGATAATGGGTAATTACATGTGTGTATGCACATGTACACGTAAATCCACATTCACAAATATATCGCTATGTTTACTTTCATGGTCAGAGTTCTTGTGCGAAAGAGTATTGTTTTTCTAAGGAAGAACGCACGTACGATATTTGGTCCAGAATCATCCAAGTCAGAAGTTTACTAACTTCTCCAGTAAAACGAAAAGTTCAGTGTGTCAGCAGCTGAAGGACAACCAGTTCAGAAACAGTAATTTTTGTTTCCTTTGTCACCAGTGTAATTAACACAAATTTTTTTAGCATGGCACTTTCAGTGGAGCTAATTCTGTGAGAAAAGGGAGTTGTGCATGGGACCCAGTCCTCTTCCCACAGAAACGAGTGGCAAATTTTCCCTTAGATTTCAATGGGAGCAGAGACCCGTAAGGAGCTGATGTAGTTCTCTTGTGCATTTTGTAGTTAGAGTAATCCAAGAAATTATTGCATCGTTTTGTTTCCAGTCATAGAGGAATTTTTATTGTGTTTACTACTGACTGTAAAAAAAACTGTTTATATTTCAAATGTGTAACTTCTATTTTTCCCTAACTTGCTGCAGCCTGTGTTCCTGTCCTTTCGAATAGCTGCTGGGGCAGGTAAACCTATTGCAAATGTGCACAAGTGTTGTGTCGTGCAGTGATGTGGTGGTAAATATCATTTTTTTCCTTTACGTTTATATTTTCTACATCATTTCCCCTGTGTTTATTTTTCTTTTTAAAAAAATGCCAATTCTGCAACAGGAAAAAGATGCCTACGAAATGAGAAGATTTTCCGTGAAACCACACTGTAGCAAGGAGGGGAAGGAATACGCAGTATACTGAAATACATAATCGTAACAACTGTATTAATAAATCAAGTCCCGAGTGCCACATTTTTAGACTGCTGATCGTACACTATGCTTCAGCATCTGGACTCTGTTCGAGAAAAGCCTCACATACCTCACTGTCTTGTATGTTCATGTGACATCAAGTAGAAATGTGGAATTATTTTTTATATATATGTCACAATTCTGTTGCCAAAACTCTAAATAGACAGCAGAGATGTTATGTATTTTAGATTTCACAACTTTCAACTTTTAATAAGTGTTTGTCGATGTGGAAAAGCTATTTCAGCATATTATAAACTTTCAAAGGTGTCATGCCTAACATTATATATCTTTACCACTTTGGGGTTTTGTACATTGGATTGTATAGATAGAGATATTGATGGTTTTAAATGGTATTTTCTTTGTTGACCAAGGCTTATGGTTTGTGTTTTAGTTTTAGTATTTTGTTTTTCATTTTTATAATTTTTTCTCATGTTATTTACTATACTGCCATGTTACATGGTTTTTGAATCACACAGCAGCTGCTTTCTATACATACATATATATGTGTGTGTATATATATGTATGTATGTGTATATATATACACAGATATATAAATAATTTATAAACCTGACCAAAACTTACGCTAAATATACTTTCCAATATGAATGCTTGAGAGTGCCATATCAGCAGTTAGTGTTGGAGTCTTAGCAGGTTTAGTTAAGTGTACATCAACAACCAACATTTATATAATAAATAATATATAGCAGTGCCATCCTGGATACAGATATATAGCATACTATATAGCACATATATTAGCAGTTTCACTTTGTTACTCCTATAATCCCTTCTTTCTATGTAATATTAAGGATTGAATGTGAAGTTCTTAGCTAGGTTTGGGTGTAACTTTCCAGAATTTTGTAAACTGTTCTTGTCTGTCTTTTGTTACTGTTTTATGGTGCCAAGTATTCTATATTGAAACAATAACAACATGGGAGAAGAAAATAATAGTCTGCTTCAGGTAGCAACTGTATTGGACACAGACTGTATTTATACAGTGTTAAACAAAAAAAAAGACTGTAAATTTTCCTGGTTAGTAGCTCAGTGCAGCCTACAATATAATCTTGTTACGAACATTTTTCTCCCACCACTAAATACAACATTAAAAGGTGATTAGGGAGTCTGTTGATGAAACACAAATGTATGTTTTATTGATTTAATTTAGAACACTACAGAGTTCATGGACTGCGTGATGGCATTAGATTGATGCTTGATTTTGGTATAAATCACTACCATTGAAAATGATTTGATGTCCGCTTGCAGAATGTTTCTCAACAGTACAGTCTGGGTTTATATTAAGTACTGTTGCCCAAAGGGTGCCTGCGGCTCTGTATTGTTATTGTGCCATGTTGCATTATAACCACACAGTAATTCTATTTAAGCGAACTCAACTCATGATAACTTTGAAGGCCTTTAGAAATGAGTACTCTGGTTCTCAAGCAATAAAACTGATCATGGTGAATATGGCTGTGTCTGTCCCTTTAATGTGAGCATTGGGGATTACAGGGAAATTATTAAATTGTCACATCTCTTATTAATGAGGTACCTTTTAATCTCCTGCCAATTAACAGGGTTATTTTTCACAAGAAAACCTGTATAATAGAATGCAGTTCTAGTGTTAATGAAAACACAATAGGAACCGAGGAAAAGGCATTTCCGAGTTTGTGTTAGAGTGCTAATGTACAGAGAGTAATACAACTTTATGAGCTATTCATGAGATGCCAGTCCCCAGCAGTTCAATAAATATGCCACCATAAACTCCTTCGTGATTATCTCTGGTGTTAGAAAAAACCACCGCCTTTTCAAACTCGGAGTGAAGCCTCATTTATAGATAAACTCACCAGAGCTATAAACTGCAAGACCATAAATAGCCCTAATCCATCTAGAGGCGTTAGTTACACAGGTGACCTGTCAAGGTAATTTGTGAGGAGTCGCAGATTTAACCCACAGAAATTCATAAACGCAGCTTTAGCATTTAAACCACCCCCAGAGGCGCTGGCTCGGGGGGGTGCGGGGCTGTTCCCGGGCGCCGTCCCCGCCTGCGGAGCGCTGGAAGGGGCGGCGGGCGGGGGCTCTGCCGCCGGGAAGGCTCCGGCTTCCCCCCGGTTCCCGCCGGCCGCAGCCCGCCCGCGACCTGCGGCCGCGTCCCTGCCCTGGCACCGCCGGGCGCGGCCGGGCGGCGGCGGCTCCGTCCGCGGGGCGTTCGCTGCGCGGGTGCGCTACAAAGCCACCTTGTTCTGTAAAAAGATACTCATCACCGAATATAGATTTCCGAGTTCCTTGGGGCACATTTCATTTAAAGAAATATGGAAAGGAGCAGGTGTGAATAATCCCACTTTCAAGTGCGGGTATTTTTTTATCCTGTCATTTTCCCTTAGGAGGCAGGAAAACGGCTCCGGTTCTTCGCTGCGGTTCCAGCGTCGTGTCTCAGTACGTTCAAAGCCGGGGCGAAGATTAATTTCTAAACTTGATTTACTCCGTCTGTAACCGTGGTACAACTCGAGTGAGGTCTCGCCAACCCACTGCTTTCAGTGAGGAAGAATTTGAAGGACCCCCCCACCCTTCCCCTGAAACGAGGAGCTGCCTTGACAGAAAGGCGAGGATCTGCTCAGATCTGAGCGAGATCAATCAAAGCGAGCCCAGCGCATGGCCCGGAGTGGTGGCACCTGGATCCGGGGGGGGTGGAGCGGCGCTCGGCGGCCGCCAGCGGCGGAGCCAGGCCGAGACGGCTGCGGGCGGCTCCGCCGCGGGGAGGCCCCGACTCCGGCCCCGCGGAGGGGCGCGGAGCGCAGCCGGGACCGCCGAGCAGAGCCAAAGCCAGAACCGGAGCCGGTCCCGCGCCTCCGCGGAGACTCCGCGGCCGCTCCCGCGGCGGACCCGCACCGACGCCGGCGAGGGGCGCGCCCCCACGTGCGCGGCAGCCGTGCGATGGGCGAGGGGCGCGGTGCGGGGCCGCGGCCCCGGGCAACAGCAGCACCGGCTGCGGGCCTCG
>JASVER010000017.1:15012297-15252951 GCA_030449065.1 Oceanodroma leucorhoa
CCTTCCCGCCGGCCAGGGGGGCCGGCACGCCGGCGGCAGCAGCCCGCACCGGGCGAGAGGCCGGAGAGCGGCGCAGCCGCCGCTGGGCAACCGCGCAGGGAGCGGCGAGGCCGCGGGCCGCCCGGACGGCGTCGGGGAGGGGGCCTGCGCTGAGACGCTCGGGCCATCCGCCCGGCTCATCCCCCGGGCTCATCCGCGGACGTCGCCAGCCCGAGCTGTGCGACAGTAAAAGCCGCGGTTTCGCGGAACAATCATCTGTTGAAAACTGAACATGGTGGCCAGAAAAATACGTACTGCTGGCTCCCAGTGCACTTCACTGCTTCGGTGCACCTGAAGTCTTTGCTAAAAAATTTGCGTGGTTATGCCAGGTAAAGTTGTGCCAATTACCGGACACGGTCTCCGCTGGAAACTGACCCGCTCAAAGCAATTACCTGCGGGGGGCTTTTTGGTTTGGGGTTTGGTTTGAGTTACTTTAAATTATATATATTTTTCTTAAATCGTTTGCAGCACAAAGAACTCTAACCACAAAATAAGTTACGCAGAAATTGGCCTAAAGTCTATCCTATATCCAAACGTAATTTAAAATATAATTGAGTTTAAAAAAAATCCCTGTACGGTTGTACAGTTGGTGGCTGTAGATAGTCGCTGATAATTATTGCAAAAGCGAAACGTGACAACGCTGCCTCGACAGTGAGCGGGAGGCCGCGGCGGCGAGAGCCCGTGCCCGGCCCGTGGCTCCGGCGCGCCCGCGGGGACCTACCTTCACTTGGCTCTCGGTCATCCCTAAGGAATAGGCGAGGCGGGCTCTCTCCGGTCCTGCCAAGTATTTCGTCTGTTCGAAGGTTTTCTCCAAAGCAAAAATCTGCTGCCCAGAGAAAGTCGGTCGCGAGTGTTTCTTCTTGCCGTCCTTGTCCAAAACCATCCCCGTCTGAGCTGAAAGCGGAGGAGAAACAGCTCCGTCAGAGACGGGGTCTGCATCGACCCCTGCTCGGAACCGGGTCTCCGCCCGGCGCTAAGGGGGGAGCGGGCTGCGGCGGGGCTGCTGTGGGCGTCCGCCGCCGCCGCTGCCACGCCGCTGGCTCTAGAACAGGATTCGGTCCGGGGACCTCCCGGCTGGCCGAGGCGACCGGCACCGGCCCGCCTTCGGGGCGCCGCGCCCGCGGCCTCCGCCGCGCCGTCCGCCCCGTCCACCGCGCTCGCCCGCCCGGGGCCGCCCTGGCTCCCGGGGCCGCCCTAGCTCCCGGCGCGTCGCCCGGCGGCACGGAGGGGTGGCCCGCGCCTCTCGCCGGCGGAGCCGCGCCGGGCCCCAGGCCGCCGGCCGGGAAGGCACCGCGGGCCGCGCTCCCCGCCGGAACCGGCCGCACTTACCGGGACAGGCGAGCCGGGGGTCTCTCCAGGGAGAGCCCTGCACCACGCCCGGCCAGAAAATGGGCGGCCGCCCTGGCAGCTCCGCTAGCGGCTTCGGGTAGCGGGAGACGGCCGCGGGGTTGAAGTACATCCCCGCCGAGGCCGCCAGTCCGTTGATGCGGGGCAGCCCGCCCAGGAGGTTGCTGGCGGTGCCCACGGGCCGCCCCAGAATGTCGCTTATTCCGTGCGGCGTTCCCAAGGGGAGCTGCGTGTTGAGTCCGCCCAGGGCCGGCGCCTTGAAGCCGGAGGGGTTTTGCAGGGTGTAGGGGAAGAGGGAGGTCTTCATCTCGGCCATGTTGTGCAGCGCGGCCAGCGGCGTACTGCTGAGGACGAACGCGCTCTGGCGATTAGCATCCATCTGCCCCACCGCTAACATTTGTGGTCATCAATGAACGCGGGTCCTTCTCCAACCGCGCCGGCGGCTGCTCCGCCGTAACCCCCCGCCAGCAGCGCCGGCCGCGTGCGGGACGGCCTCTTCTCTGCTTGCAGGTTCAAAGCAACAGCAAGTACCAAAGTTTGCTGGGAGTAGGAAAACCCCGGCGCTCCTCCGCCTGCCCCCGCAGCTCGGCGACGCGCACCGGGAACTTCCAGGCTGGAGCGCGGAGAAAGCCACGCCGGGGCAGCACGGCAAACCTGCGGAGAGGGAGTCCCGGGGAGAACAGCCTCCCGCCGGCGGAGCGTCCCCGGCAGGCTGCGGCGCCTGCACTCCGCGCGGGATCCAGCGGGAGGGGGGACGGGACCCCGCTGGGCTGGGCTCCGCGCCTCGCCGCGGCCGCGTGTCCCGGCGGCGGCAGCGGGGGACCCTCCGCGCCGCGCCCCGGGGCGCAGATAACCGCGCGGGCACCTGCGAGCTCCGCGCCCATTGGGCGGCCGCCTCCCCGCGCCGCCGCCGCGGCCCAATCGGCGGGCGGCGAGCGCCTCCACCCCGACACGTCACCGCCGGGCCGGGCGGCCCCCGGTCGCCGTGGGAGCGCGCGGAGCCGCACGTGGCCGCGCCACGGCCGACGGGACCCCCGCGCGGGCCTGGGCCCCGCCCACCGCGGCACCCGCCGGGGTCAGCCCCGCCGCCCCGGCCGCTCCCGGCTCGCTGCCCGCCGCCGCTCCGGCCGCTCCGGCTCGCTCCCCGCGCCGTCCCTGCCGCCGAGTCGGGCCCTTCCCGCCGGGCGCGCCGCCGGCGCCTGGCTGGGCGGCGGGAGCCGCCTCTGAGCCCGGCAGGGCTCGGCGCTGGGAGAGCTGCCCGCGTCGGCGCGGCCGGAGGGCAGCCCGCGGGGCCCGCCCAGCGCCGCCGAGGCGCGGGGGGACGGCGGCTCCGCTGCCGCGGGGCTGCGGGCGGGAGGGACTGAGCGTTCCTTCCCGGGGCCCCGTTGCTGTTCTGTCGGGTAACCGGTTCCGTCTTCGGTTGCGCAGCAGCCGTTCGCCTTGCGTTAGAGTCGAACGTTTAAAGCGCGGTTGTAAGGGTGGTCTGACGCCCTGGGAATAGCTGTTCCGCTCAGCTTCCTTTGTCGCCGGTTTTGAGATGCACTGGCGTTAGAGAGGTCCGAGAGCCGACGGGGACGTATAACCCCTGGTCTTTAAAGGGAAAAAAATGGCTGTTACACCGTCGCGGAACGAAGCTCGTTCGCACAAATAAAATTAACAGTGGTATTCTTCTGAATCGAAAACATGCTTACTTGTCAAGAAAAGAAGAATTGGGATTTGAGATTTTTATAGCAAATAATTCCGGAAACGGGGTTTATAGTGCGTTCTTCGCCTTACAACTGCCTTCTCCTACGGTTTTGATGCATTGTTAACCGAGGAAAATATTAACCACAAGTGGGGAATTAAAACTTTTCAAAGTGTTCACAAAGTAAACATGAATCGACTTCATCATATCTGAACAATTATTAAAACGCGCGTTCCTTTGGATGTAGTTACGTCTATCGTCAGAACCGTTTGCAGGTGAACAGGGTTTCGTTTAACCTGAAACAACAGCCCTAATGTAAAAGTAAGTTTGGGAAGCCATTAGTCGGGCTCGATCAATGATCTTTATTTTCAGTCGCTGTAACAGCCTGTGTGTCGTTATATGCATCCTCGTAAATAGGTTAACGTATAAACGTGAGATTAAAAACGACGCTGCCCTAAAGAAGTTTAATAAACGACTTCATTGCTTTTTCCTCTGTCTGTTGTAACCAGTAACAAAGCAAGCAGTAACGGGTTTATCCAGCTCTCTTGACTAAGCCCCGTCAGCTCTGGGTCCAGTGTCATTTCTGCAACGCCTGCGTATATTGGGCGGGGGTTGGCGAGTGCCATCCGCTCTCTCCTTCTCCGGCGCGGCTCAGGCTCACGGAGCCGCGGGCAGGTGTTGACGGCGGACCGGCGGCGGGGCGGGCCGGCCCCCGGAAAGCCGCGGACCTGCCCGGCGCTGCTGGGGCGCGGGGGCGGCCCGTCCCGGGGGGCAGGGGCCGGCACGCCGCCCCGCCCGGGGGTTGTCTCGGTCCCTGTCTGCCTGTGCCTCCCTCGGTCGCATGCCGCCGGGATCCCGCTGAGGCGGCCCGTGGTCCTCCCCCGTCCCGCCGCCCCCCCCGCCCCCGGTGGCGGTGCTCGGGGCGGTAGAGCGGGAGCCGGGCCAGCTGCGCGTCCTCCCGCCGAGCACGCCGCGCCGCCCGCGGGTTTTCCGCCGCTAAATGCGAACGCTCCAGCACTGACCATTTCGGCTCGGCTAACGGGAGGGAAGCCTCGCCGCCCGGCTCGGGCGGGGGCCGGGCGCTAATCCAGACACCGCGTACAGGCAGCGAGCAGTCGTTCCCCGAGGAGCAGGCCCCGCCGGGACGCCGTTGCCTCGCACGGGACCGATGGAACAGGGTAAGAGCGCGGCCTCCGCCGCCCCCGCGTCGGCGGGGCAGGACCGACCCCCCGCGACACGACCCGGCCGCCCCGACGGGCTCGTTCGCGGCCGGGCTGCGGTGCCGGCGGCAGCGGTGGGCCGGGGGCTCCCCGGACCCGCGCCCGCGGCGGGGCGGAGCGCAGTGCCCGGCCGGACGGCACGGGCCGCCTGCCCGCGGCGGGTGGCGGCGCGGAGCGCCCTGCTCCCCCGGGGACACCGGAGTGTCCGTGTGCGTGTCGCGCCTCCCCCCCGCTGTCGCGAGACGCTTCTCGGCTCCGGCGCCGGTCGCAGCCAGGAGCGCGCAGGGACCCGACGCGCGTTACCCCCGGCTGCCTCTGGCACCCGCGGCGGCTGCGTGGCGTCCCGTAGCGCGGCCTCCGTGCCGCGGCCCGGCCGTGCGAGCCCCGAGGGGTAGATGCGAGACTCGCCTCCCGCTCCCGTCCTCTGGGTTAAAACTCGCGCTAAAACAGTGCTCTGAGGCCGGCCGATAATTTATATCTGTCATCAGTGACGCTTGTTGCACATTAATAGTACGTTTGTCCTGTTCATTGACTTTCCTGCAATCTAATACCCCTATTTTTCCAGGTGGAAATATGTGGGGCTTGTCTCTGCAGACCCCGCGGCATCATAAAACTGCTTTTGTGTCTTTTTTTTCCGGCCCTCCGACAAGGGCGGGCACCGAAGGAAGCTTCCCGGCTCCCCGATGCAGGGGGGTTGTGCGTCCCCTCCTGCCCCACCGCTCCCTCTCCCCGATGCGCCTGGGTCCCCTCCTGCCCCACTGCTCCCTCTCCCCGGTGCCTCTGGGTCCCCTCCTCTCGGCCGGACTGCCCCCTCCCGCAGGTACGCACGGGGCGCAGGCCTTGGAGGCTGCCAGGCTGCTCCAGGTCCAAGCACTCCGTAAGTCTTAAGCAAACCCCGCTTCGGCTGCAGAGGCCGTGCGCAGCGGCAGGGCAGCCCCCGTGGCGGCTGCGGGGCGGCTGCACTGTGCACTCCCCCGGCCCCGGCCCCGGCCCCGGCCCCGGCCCCGGCCGGCTGCCTGTCCGCCGCCCGCGCCCGGCCCAGAGCCCGGAGGCCCGCCCGGTAGCCGCTGCTCTCGCCCTGGGTGATCTCGGTAAAACAAGCTGGGGCTTCGCCGCCTGGGAAATGGGCCGTCCCGAGGAGCCCGCTGCCCGGTGGCGAGCCGGCGCGCCGCAGCTCACTGCCGCCGGTGCCGGCGGGCATCACTACCCGCCGAGCCCGCTGCCTGCGGCCGAGACCGCTTTGGCAGACGACTTCCTCGAGCGGAAATAAAACGATCCGAGACGTTTCTGGTTACACGTACATTCCACTGCGGACAAGGGCCCTCGGCCGGATTGACCGCGGAGCGCTAAAGTCCGCGCTGGCCTGCGGACACGGCGTGTTCACTTCTACAAGACGCCGCTTCCTGGAGGTTTATCGCGGCGGAGGAAAGCAGGCACGGGCGGCGGGCAGCGCCGGGTTACCTGGCCGAGCCGCCCCTGCAGCCGGGCCGCCCCTGCAGCCGGGCCGCCCCGCGCCCGCCTCGCCCGGGCCCCGCCGCGCCTCCGCCACAAGTGACGGAGCGCTCCCGGGGCGCGGTCCCGCGCCCGCAGCGGGGCGCGGCAGGCGTCCCTCCTGCGGGCTGGCAGAGCGGGCCCGGCTGCCCCCCGACGCCCCCGCTCCGCCGCGCTCCCCCCGGCCCGGCCCGGCCGCCTCCTCGCCGTCCCGTCGCGGGCTGGCGGCGCCCCCTGGCGGCCTCAGGCGGCGGTGGCCGGGGCCCGGCCGGTGGGGCCGGTACGGGGGGCGGCCCGTGCCCTCGACGCGCTCCGTGGCGTTCCCGCCGTCTGCCGCCGGTCTGTGCCGCCGGCCTGCTGCCGGTCTGTGCCGCCGGTCTGTGCCGCTGGTCTGCCGCCGGTCTGCCGCCGCGCCGCTCTCGCTCGGAGGGCGGGAGGCGGAGGCGTCGCGCCGTCTCCCGCGGGCCAGTTGCCGCTTTTCTCCGGGAGCGGGCGCGTCGTGCCGGGCACCGGGCGGCGAGACGGGGCTCCGGGCCCTCGGTGCGAAGGGATCTGGACGGAGACCGGCACCGGGGGGCGGTTCAGGGAGACTTACGTGGTGCCTCCGGGCTGTGCCCTGCAGCGGTCCCCGCTCGCACAACACGGCTGCGGGGAAACGGAGCGTGCCATATAACGCGTTTCTGTTGGGCTGTTCTTGGTAATAGAGACAGCATTTCATGAACATATTTGAATGCAGTTCCAAATTGGGCAGAGGATTAATTTCCACCGCTTAAAATTAATGAGCGTTTTGTTTTGCCCCTGACATGAGTAACTTTCTTACAAAGGACAGGGAAGCAAAACTGGGATTAGTATCATCAAATTCATCTGAGACTTACGCATTCCGACATGCTCAGAATGGAGTATTATAGCACATTGTCTGGTATTAAATCCTACAGTACAAAGAAGTTCAGACGAGTTCTGTTTAACCTTCTGGTACTTCTTTTTGTCAGGCATACGGTCGAAGTACCTTTTCTTGTAGCTTCTGTGCAGCTAAAAATGTGTGACAGGCTATGTACTAAAATAAAATAAAAACCGAATAAGAATAATCTGTGTTTTACATTTATTGGGTGTAAATGCATGTGCTTTCTGTCTCACTTTATGGACTACAGAGAAGTCAGATGCGCAGTACGTGAAAGCATCCCCCACTGTGTTGTACATTATTCCAAAGTGCAGCTGTAAATGTCCATGTCAACACGGAGTGATTGGGGAAGGGGGAGCTCAGGGCAGCTCTCCACACACGCTTCCTTTTCTGAATTATTCTGCTGCTGGTGGAGGTAGGAGTGAAGCTAAGTAGGGGAGGGAAAACAATATTGTTGCATGGAGTTACTTAGAGTGTTAGTGACAAGAGAGGAGGAAAATCCATGTTGAGGCCCTGTAATCGTGTTGTCTCCCTGTGTTCCTGACAGTATGGATGCTGCTTCTTCACAGCATACCTAAAAGAGATCCTTGTGTTTAAAAATGAGGGGCGTTTTGGGCTAATAATGCAGTCACTAAAAAACAAAGTAATTTTAGACTAGATGATCTCTGTTGAAGCATCTTCACAGGATGATGTATGTTCTGGGAAAGGCCATATTTAATATTTTTCATTATGATCCTTGGCATAAAAAGTAGGAATATGTTAATGGTGCAGAGCTGAGAGTCCTCGTAGGTATAGAGCAGCACACAAGAGAAACTGGATGATCTTGAGAACAGAGTAACAGAAATGTGAAGAAACATAAAAATGCAAAAATGAAGTTATTGCCTTAGAGTATGTTATTATTGTATTATTGTACTTAGGGCAAAATACAAAACAACATTTCATACAGCTGAGGCAGAATTTAGCCTCACATTTAGAAGAGAGATTTGCATAATTTTTTTCCTATGAGCTTGAAATCGCAGAGAATAAAAATTCTTTGATGGTGCATGCCCAGCCATCTTGGCAGAACTGACCATTTAGGTGCCTGTCCTCTCTCTGCTTGAGATTGTAGTTCAAGTGAAGTTCAAGACAGAAGAAGAAAATCAGTTATGTAACAAGGGATCAGATTTAACAGTCTGGGAAATCCCTTTCTCTCTCAAACTCTCATTTTCTGTTTCCCCTTGTTACTCTGCCTGCTCACGTGCACTGTCCTGTCCATTCTTCCTGCTTTGGAGAGGCACCACAGAGCCCAGGACAGCAGAGGAGCAGAGAGCAGCTGTGGAGGAAATCAGCTTCTAACAGGGTACATCGCAGGTGGAAATGCTCTACCTATTCAAGTAGCTGAGGGCTTCCAGTGCATTCACTGTTAAGTCATATGTACCCAGTAGTTTTGACTTTTTCTTTGAACATTTCAGGGCGAAGTCTCATGATGGGTCTGCATGCAGGCGTAAGGCAGCCTGCCCCCCTCCCCGGTCATGTATTGCCAGTGTTAGCTCTATCATATGGTCTGAACAAGGGATAAGAGTACACAGCAGGGAGTGCTGGAAGAATCCAGGGCCGGTAGGAGTATGTGACCTTCCCAGCTTCCTCTGGCTCTCTGACACAATCTGGCATCTGTATGCTCACAAGGACATTTGCTGAAAACTGAATCCACTGGCAGAATAACCATGATGAAGACCAGGATGCACAGTACAGACATGCTGCTGGTCAGGGGGTCCTTGCATGCTGCAGTAAGAAAGAATACATAGAGAAATGTCAGCTGACCAGTAAAATTTATGGATACTGTACTTTGCCATTAAAGGGGGAACACATTTGCAGAGGAAATACATTTTTTCTTTTTTGTGATGGCCGGCTGAGTCATTCTGTTTGTAAACACAAAATGTATAATAAATAAACTTTCCACGATTGTGTGAAGATTAATTCTCAGAAAATATGGAAATTAAAAACGGCAACAATGTGTCCTCATTCAAGAGTTTGTGCTTAAGCTGCATGGTTTTTTGTTTGCAATCTGTCATTATGAACAAAGCAGTACTAAGTATCTCTTTTAACAACTGTCTGGTAGTCTGTGTTTTTATAGCTTTCTAATACACTGCTCCTAATTATATCCTTAAATTGGAGTATTCTGTTACAAGGTCATACAAATAAAGCCAACTGAGCACTCATTTATATGTAGACTTCAATTTGTTCTAACACTACATTTATTTTTCTAAGGCTGGAAGGAATCTTTTCCTAAACCTTATATTATTCTTCTGCTTAACAATAAATCATTACAGAGTCTCAGTGCCAAAAGCTAGTTATCCCCAGTGGTGTTTAAGCCTGGAATTCCTAGCTGGAAAGTTTGTGGTCTTGTATCCTTTGCCAGTGATATTTGAGAATTAATTATAGTGCATTAAGAAACTAATTTGCAAACTGTCTTACAACTGAGGGATGCAGTTCCCCCTCCACAGAATTTGGTCTCTGTGCTGTGCTGTAAAACTGAAAAAACACTCTGTAATAAAGATTTTATATTTTGTTACCACTCTTCTAAAATGTTACAGAATTAGGAAATATCTCTGCATTACAGTGAGACTATTGCTACTGTTCAGCCATCTCTATGATGGGCCCTGAGTGCACCTGAGTGCACACTGGCCCTAATCAGCCACACCTGGGACCTCCCTCCCACGCACCCTCTGCCCCTGGCCCAGGGGCCCTGGCTAAGCCCAGCCCCGGGCCTCTGCCCCTGCTTGCCTGGTTTGGGTGCGTGGGACTGTGCCCGGTCAGTGGGAGCGTTGCTCGCGCTGCACCCAGTGCATCTCAGCTCAGCCCGGTGTCCCTCGGCAGGTGGTTGTGCCGTAGAGACAGCAAAACCCCAAGCTGTGCCAAAGAGCTTGCTTTTGTGGTAGGTCATACTTGTCAGCACACGGAGCAGAAGTTTGGTTGCAAGGGTAAGTGAGATTTGTTTAGCTCCAAACAAAGGATGGAGTTATTTCCCATAGGTATTCTGAGCTGATGGGAAGGCACTACCAGATACTGTGTCTTTAGATAGCTTTTCTGAATGAATCATCAAATTCAAGTTTGATGGGTGATTTTAGAAAAGGAAGCCCCTGCTACATTTTGGTTGGGGAGAACATTATGTTTAAGGGTGTGATAAAACTGCCCTGACCATATGCACTGCCCTGCTTTGCATTCAGAGAGGGCGGAGTATGAAAGCGGTGTCTTTCTTAAAACTGTAAGAGGATGAAAAGCTTTCCCGGGGGTTGTTCTGTCTGCAGTGCATTTGAAATAGGCAGCATAATTAGTTATTTTGCCATCTAGGCATCTGAGTTTTATGATGCTTTCAGAAAGCCAAGAAATTCACGTATCTTCTGTCTTTTTGGAGTATCATCCCACTTCCAAAAGGTGTGCCTTTGCTGCAGTGGGAGCAGAGGCAGCAGCTAGACGGGGCTGGTAGGAGCCTACCCACAGTAGCACTGAGCTAAGAGCAGGTACAGGATGAGACCTCACCTGAGGTGTGCAGCAAGCTGAGTTGGACTAAATGCTATGCTGTTTTCTCTGGGCTGTCACCTTAACAAAGTAAACTAAGCTAGGTTACTCTAGCACTACTGTGACTAAGCACAGTTCGCTCATTCATCAAATTGCCTCTGTCAGAAATCTTAGGTTTGTTTCAAGGCTGTCTGTGAAATACGATAGATAGGTTGCTGGTACGAAGCAGAATTCAGGATGGTGATAGACTGGGGGTTGGCTGTGCCCAAAAGCTGGGAGAGGGAGCATGATGCCATGGAGAAGGACCACTTTTCTGTCCCTTCTTTGGTTTGACCTTCCCAAATAAGAGAGATTAATTCCCGAAATTGCAAACAATAGTTTTTTGTCATACTGCTGCCCTTTTCCTGACAAGTTTCGGAGGCTTTTTATGCTTTGCTTATTGCAAATGAATGGTTGTGGCTATGTGAGGAAGTTATTTGGCTTTCTAAGTTTTCACAGCATAACAAAAGAGCTCAATATAAAGCTATCAAAGCAATATCTTTTTTCCAAGCTCCTCTAGGCACATTTTGGCCTAAAAGTTGGATCTGCCTGCCTGTTCCTAATCCATACTTTCCTGGGAAGCCACTTAACCTCAGCTATCAGGCACATATATGAGACTGCCTTTTAATACTTTCTAGAAAGAACAAAAGCAAAAGGCTCAGTATGTATTGCAACCTTGTGCCTTTGTTGGGTTTACTCTCTTTTTAAGGCTTTAATCTCATTTTGGAGAATTATTGGGATGGAGGGAGCTATATACAAAGATCCTTTCAAAATAACTTATTTCTGCTGAAGACTAGAGAGTGATTTTGAAGGTATCATCAGGAAGTTTTCAACACCTCTGTGTGATTTCATTGATCTGCTTTGGATTTTAAGCAACAAGTTCTTGAAGCTCTGGAAAACATGAATTAGGTTTAAGGAAAGTATTTGACATGTTAAAATCACCAACCATTACTGTAAATACGGTCATTGCTGGAAAACAGCATGGGCATAATTATATATATTTTTTTAGGACAAGAAATGAAACAGTATTTTTGCAGGTTAAACTTCTGAGAGATTTAAGATAAGCAGTTATCAGCATTATTTTTGTTCTATCGTCTGTTGGGTCTCACGAGAGGCACTCTTAACAATGACAAGATGGGCAGCATTTTCTTGGCTTAATGTCCTTTTCAAAATGAAGGGCTTTTTCTCCCCCAGCGGAGCTGGGAGTCAGTGTAGTGCAGTTTGTGGTTGGCTGAATTGCCACTGGGGATTCCAGCAGATCACTGGTGTTGCTGAAGTTCCCAGGCCTTCAATTATACCTTTTTTTTTTTTTTCCCCTGTCTGGAAACCCTGTTTTACCTGTTGCTTTTCTTCTGCCAATGGCTTAGACTGTTGTTAGTGTAAAGAGCATTGCCGCCTTAGGTCAAGTCAGACCTGAGTGTCCACCAACCCTCTCCCCCTTCCCTCCTTCCACCAACATTGTTTTTTTCCTACTTGTCTCCACTCTAATAGTTTATCCTTTTAATGAGAGAAGGCTACAAGTTATTCTTTCTAAGTGAGATAAGCCCTTGTGAGCTCTATTTTATCTAACCAAGACTGGGAAATCGTTTGCCCTTATTTGTATTAAACAGATGTATATACTTTACCGCAAGTCATTAGTGCTGTAAAGAGATTGCCTTCCTATTGATAGCCTAGATGGGAGAATTCAGGAGTAAATTGCCAATAAATAAAGAGTGTGCTTGTAAGCACTATTGATTCTTTCTGAGCCATAGAGAAGTGTTTTGTTAGTAAAACTCTTCCTGCATGTGCAAGCGAGGTTAAAAAAAAAAGTAATTAGTGATTACTGAAAGCAGGGCGAGGGGAGTGGGGGACAACTTCGGGTGAGAAACGTACATTGTTTTTCTTTGAAGGGTACAGTTTGTAAAGATAGCTGCTAAAAATGTAACAGCAATTCTCCTGGCCACCCTCAGAAATCCTAGAGGCGATCATTAGAAATTTGAAGGATCAGCACAGAATTTCCTGTAACACATAACTTCAGAGTGGCAGGAGAGTTTCCCAAATCACCATGAAAGGAATAGAAAGTATCATTTGTATAGGAAATGAAAGAGTGGTGGGATTCAAATTCATTTTGTCCTATTTGGGTTTTGGAACAGTCTGGAAATTACTTTTCTGAGCTTTTTGGGGAATGCTTTAATGTATGCTGGTGGGTAGCTGTTAGGAGCCAATTCAGGAGCACGTATGAAGAGGACCAGAGTGTGGTTAAAAGCTGAAGGACCGCGGAGTCCTTCCAGTGGGAGCTGGAGGAACAGTACAGTAGTCAGGTCCATGGCTACTGTAACCATGGCGCTTGCTCTATCTTGTATGTTTCTTCCATATTCATCCAGCTTGCTGGAAATTGGCATTATTTACAGAACTGTCTTTCTAGAAAAGACAATAGGACAGAACTGGATGGACAATAGGACAAAGCTATGCTGCAGTGGTGTTCTCTGCTGAAACCATATTCAGTGATATGATTCCCATCATCTCAGTGCACATATTCCATGATGTAATTGATATTTGTAAGCTGACAGGCCATTCCTTTAAGAGTATCTCGATAGAATAACAGTGATTATACTCTTACAGAATCTTTGGCAAACCTTTTAATTGTGGTTGATTAGAGGATTCTCCTGTTGAAATGCTGATCTTCCTCACATTTATTTAAAGAAGACATAAAACAATGATAAATGCTGGGCATACAGCAACCATTTAGTTATATGATACACAATACTGGAATTACCCTGAATGTGGAGAAGTAGAGCACCTAAATAAAATTCATTTTGCATGGCTACTCTTAGTAACAAAAAAATTTTACTGGATTGATGCACATTAAAGATGCCCTACGTTTTCAGGAGACTGATTTCTTCAGACTAAATTTCTTCTGTAAGGGTTGAAATGCAATTCATCACCAAGGATTGAACACCAGAAGTATATTTTTGGCAATGACAGCCTTTGGAAGGCTCATTAAAAATGATGGTATGAATTCAGAAAGTTTCCGTTATATGATGAATTTGTCACATACTGTTTTATTGATGCATTTTTCCTCACCAGTAAGCAATATTACATTTGAATGTATTTAAGAAATTATAACACTATTTGGGGTTTGGGGGGTTTGTTTGTTTGTTTGTTTGTTTTTAAACACGTATCTTTGCTTTTGTTCTGAAAAGCTCTTACAGAATTCATTACCTCTTCTCCCTTCTGGTTTTATCTTCTTTTCTAGATCTCTTTCCTTCTATCCATCTTTGTTACTGTAATCAGTGATATGTTATTTAAGTTTTCTTTGGGAGATTTGTTAGATTTCTTCCACAGATTTTTAAAAATGAACAAAGAATGCTTTTCTGAAAATCAAGAGTTGTCAAAACACTCCAGAAAAGAGCCTACCTTGGAAACAAAGCTGCTTATGCTGTGCTCTGCCTTCCTCTGTAACTTTTTTCCATATTCATCCAGCCTGCTGAAAATTAGTATTATTTACAGAGCTGTCTTTCTAGAAAATAGGACGGAATTGAATTTACACCACCTGAGGGCACTATAATACTATTTCACTTCATTTTAAAGAAAAATACAAAAGGGTAGTGTTTGAAATGGTCCCCATTTTTCTTCCTCTCATGATTACTATCAACTTCTAGAACAAGTGTACCACTGAAATGAATGAAAATAATTTAAAAAAAAATAGATATGTCGTTGTAGGCAGGTATCTTGGAAACAAGGTCATCCTTCTCTCATGTCACTAATATGTTTTCCTTGTGCTTACTGTTGCATGATGGTAATTTTAAATACAATGCTATTATTATTTTAAATGATATGTTGCTAGTGTGGCAGTGATTGCTGTATGCCTGGTTGTGCTGCAGTTTTAGCTGCTTACATTTGCTGCCTCTTGTCTGTATCCAGAAAAGTGCGGGGCTGATGTAAAAGCACCAAACGATGATGCTGCATTCATGTACTTATACCACTTAACTGGAATGTGACAAAGTGAGAAATGGGAGAAGTAAAAAGCTCCCTACATGGACACTCCTGACTTGGCTTACTTTCTCGGTCTTGCCAGGTTTACCTTCTGTCTCTCATCTCTTCCTACACTGCCATCTTTCTTCCTTCTGCTTTACTGTTTTTCTTTCTCTGTCTCCTCTCTAGTCATTTGATTTCACCCTCCTGTTATTTTCCCTACTCTCTAGTGCATGGGGAAGGTCACCAAGCATAGTTCAAACAAGAAGGGCTCTGTGCAGGACAAGAGTTTCTCTGCCAGGAGGCAGTTGGGCTTCCAGCCCACGCAGCCTCCAGTGCTGGTCAGTGTTCTGACAGGGTAGTGGCTGAACTCTTCTAATTCCACTTAAAGGCACATCCTAGAGCCTTTTTGTTCTGTTTGTACAGCACAAAACACAGTGAAACCTTCACGTCAGAAACTATATAGTATTTCTAATTTTGTTAGAATAATAACCACGTGTGCTCCCACCGAAAGAAAACTCAATGCTCTTTGCTGAACCTACGCGGGAGGTTTCCATAGCTGTCTTACAAGGAGAAAGGCCATCAAATGTGTTCTCATCCACATTGGTTTTCTAAAACATGCGTCCAATTTGACGATGGAAAATGCTGCTGTGATTTTGTGCATTTAGACTTTGTTTTAGAGTGTAGCAACTGTAAGTGTTCATTTAAGAGCGAGTCATCAGTCAAAGTAGCAGCGTTCAAGGAATTAGAGTTGCATTCTCCTTGGGACTGCCCAAGCAGTTAACATAGTCCTGTGATGTTAGCAACACTATTTTTTTAGTTTGGTTGTTTTAGTGATCCAGGAGTACATTCAGGAATAGTTCTATAGATAATATATTCTTCAATGAACCAACTAGACTGACCCGAATAATACTTTTAATTTGTGCATACTAATTGGATTGACAAAGGAATGTTACTGTTTCTTTTGCACTTGAGGCCAGAAGTGAATGAGCTCGACTGGTTTTTCCATAACAGGATTTCTTGGTAGTACTAATGGAAAATAAATAGTTGTGTCAGATAAAGTAGTTTTAAAAATACACTGGAATGACTCATATTGAGGAATTATCCCGTATTAAAGAAAAATGAAAGTAATTAAAGGAGTTAAAAAGTTGCGTATTTAAACAGAACTCTACCTTTAAAAGTCATGGTATGGACTCTGTATTAGGGACAAGAATAGATACGTGGTTATTTAACAGATCTAAGCTTTTCCAACAAAGCAATTCCAATAAACCAGAAAAATACAAGAATATCTTGTATAAGTAGTCCTGTTGGTTTGTATGCTTAAAGTTATTGTTACAGATACTTAAGTATCTTGAAGCAGTGAGATGAGATTAACTTCTTGCAGAGGCTTTCCTTCCTTGAAATCTGATCAGTCCAATATATTATTTTCACACATTAAGGTCATCAGTAAGAAATACGTCTTTTACATTCCTGAAATCTGACTAGGAAGTTAGTTTTTGCACTAGTGAGAGACTGAATTATTTTGGAGAGGACATTTGGTGTGCTGTGAAATGTGAACCATGTGGGTAGAAGGAAGGCTGTACCTCATTTTAAAGTCCTATGGAAGCAGAGGTATGAAGTACTCCAGTGACTGGGGATGCCACAACTGGAGTGTGGTTGCCTGTCCAGCCTCAGTTCCTCTTCTGAAATGCTGGTCTGTAGAGAGCTTTAAATGCTGAAACGCTGACAAGATGAATAAGAGTGTTTTGAGGATCTCTGTGCCATCTAAAAGGTTGTGCATTTTATCTCAGGGGCCTGAGATGGAACTTACAGGTGAGAACTCCCTTGGCATAAGGTTTGCTAGTTAGTTCAATGGGTTTACTTTTTGGCTTCATTTTTTTAATTTTTAGGTTTGGGGTTTTGATGCTTTAGTTTTCAGTTTTGCCTCCGTGTAGTTGAAAATCACATTATAGTATCATTTATGGGGTTAAATATAAAAATAAACTAAAACTATAAGCCAAGGATACACTTACTCGTAAAAAATCACATGGAAAATGTGGAGAGAATGTAATCACAAAAGCAAGGCAGGGAACCAAGTTTTAAGTCCTTGTAACAGGAAAACAATAACCAGAGACATTCTTCCATGCTTGCTAAAAATAAAACCTCAGCTTTTCACAAGCAGATGTTTGCTGATCTAGTGGCATGTATTGATACAAATGAGAGATCCAAACCCTTTTGCAAAACTCTAGAGAATGGTGGTTGAGAATAGGAAATATGAAGCTAAAGATGCAGGGATATAAGGGTCCTTATTTCTCAGCTCAAAAAAAAACTTTTAGGAGGAAACACTCCATGTTCCATAGCAAGTATTTATTGAATGAAATTAATGTTAATGCGGTTTTATTCCTAGCAGATTTTTCCATATGTGATATTGGCAAACACTTGTCTTGTGATATTGTATCAGCGTGGAACGTAACTTTTTTTTTCCACATGTGCACCCTATATGTAAAATCACAAGGCTTAACTTCACTTTGACACAACTTAATGTGCACTTTCTATCCTCCCTCATGCCAAATGACCAATACTTCATTTTTTTTCTTGCTGGCATTAGTTTTTGCTTATTTGACATCCAATTTGCCAAATGAATGATGACAGTAATCCTTTCCTTCTGTACTGTTGCTTCACCTCATTCCACATTATGTATTTTGGTTTTCTGGGGTCATTCCCCCTCCCCGACGCCCCTTGTTTTGTGTTCTGTAAAGGTGAAAGATTGGATTTATTTATACTGATTAAAATAATTCTGAAGAGTTTCACGTTCATTTAAGTTCAGATAAACTGAATTGCAAATATTAAATGTAACTGCTTATGTAGAACATAAAGACTCTAATTGTCGATGGTATAGAAAAACTCTATATGAACTCAAGTTTGGAAGGAACAAAATGACTAACAAAATCTGTCACTAGAACAGGGGTTGAAAGACTAAGAAGCAGTAGTTATAAGAAGATATGGAAAGGAGGGTTCAAAAGGACCTTCTCAAAGGAAGAAAATATTGTGGAAAGATTTTATGTTATTTTTTTTCCAAACACAAACATTTAGAAAATGGCTACTTCAATAGTAAATGTAATTAGAATGGCAAATCAGACATCTGTAAATGTGAGGAAGGCAAAAAACTTCATGCATTTGGAAGAAAAAAAATTTTTTTCCATAAAGACAGTATTTCTCTTGAAATACATGAGATACTATTCTGTGGATACATTAGGATATTATCAAGTGAAAGGTGACAGTTAACTCTCCTGCTTAGTGCATGCCTGTTAGTGCAGTTAATATAGAAAATGAAATGTCTTACTAAGTCTGGGCATACCCAGCATAACGTAGGAGATAAACTTATGCTATCTACAAGCCTGCCAGTCTACCCAGGCCAGTTCCAAGCTAGAAGTCACATAACCGTGTTAATGCTAAATCAGATTAGTGAGATCTGCTTACTAGTCATTTCTCAAGTTGCATAATGTGGTGAGTTTTTTCCATGACTTAAGGAGCTTACTTTGTGCTGGATCTCTGTCTTACCCTGACTGTTCTGAGCGGACATTTATCTGTGTTCATGGCAGCCTGTGCTTTTTGCATCTCCCCGTGATCATACATGAAGATGATGTGCTGGGGTACAATACTTCTGATAGAAAAGTCAACAAGATAAGGGCAGTTATCTTTGTACACTGCCTTTCACTATGGCAAATTCACTGTTAGTTCACCCTGCATCCTTGCATAAGAAAGGCTAATCTTCTCTCTCAAAACAAGTTCTCTTTGCTTTTCTTCCCATTAACAGAGGTGTGGTGGGATTTCATGCACAGGGTGTCCCAGGCAATCTAAGTTTGTCTGCAAGCTTTCTACATACATTCTGAAGCTGTCCTTGCAATTACTGCTGTTTTGAACCTGAAGGACTGCTTAGCAGACTTCCATCTACAGTTTCACAGTACATGACTCTTCTAGGTTGGTGATCAGCTTTGAGAGCTGCTAGCAGTCACTCTCCAAACAGCATTCTTCTGACCGTCTGCTGGGTGCCAGGGCCAGGAGAGAGTGTTGCAATCTGTGTCCTTCCCACAGCAAAAGAAAGAGGTGGTGGCAGTGGTTCTTTGGTATATTCTTACCAATTCCGTGCATCCCATTTTCTCTGTTATAGCCCTGACTTAATGGGACTCAATTTTGGTGAAAGAATTTAATGGCATTTGGATCAGTCTAAGTCCTCCTTTTTATGGGCTGCAAGAGATGCTACCTTTTTATTTAGGTCTGCAATAAATACCGTGGTTTAAAAAAATTAACCCTGAACAATCTGATGCATACAGGATATATGTCTGGGGAGACATTTATGCTGGCAAAAGGAGAGTCACTGAATTGAGAAGCGATTGTTCTTTCTTCACAGAGCTTTATGTATGACGTACAAGTGACATATGGGCTGGTACCTTATATAGTACCTTAAACTCAGCAAAGCAGGTTATGGTTTTCTCTTAAAGTGGTATCTCAGGACATTTCACTTTCTTCTCATAAGTTCTCAGCAATAAATGCTCTTTCTACTCCATTACAACTACAAAAATAAAATTTATTAGCTAAAACATAATTCAGATGGACGAGTACATAAAAGATGCTATGCCATCAGAAAACTCTAATCATAGGCAATTATAAGCTAGGTGGAAGGTGGGAAAATTAATTGTGATTGACTAATTCTCTGGAAATACCTGCTTCAGCTTAAATGTAATACAGTGCATGGATCAGTGATTTCAAATAATAAAATGATTGGGATATAGGGATAAGCCCCATTCTGTTGTGAGTAAAGTCTATTTTAATGACTTCATCCATATGGAGCTACTTTATGTATATAATAATTAAAATAATATCATAGTAGTGTTGATAGAAGCTGGCAGCCAATACTTAAAAGTTGCTCTGTTCTTGCCATAAGTACATAACTTCAATTGCCTAATCACTCAAAATGGTGGTTTCACTTTGGGTGTCTCTTGCCTCTTTTGGGTTTTTTTTTCAACTGTTTCAGCTAAAATAATCTGATTCTGACTTGAAGGTAAGCAGATGTTACAACTGAGAAGCTGTAGAGCTTTGCTTTAAAGCTTCTGCAAATTAATATGAAGTTTATCAGGGAGTCATCACCTGAATGTAGGGTTTATTTAGCTGTAGTGTGTCTGCCTTGAGCTGTTGCCAGTAAAAGCTGACCAAATTTGGCAAAGTCAGTCTTTAAAGAAAACAAATTCCATCCACATGTGGGTATATTTCCAATTATTTTCTACCTCAACATTTTCTTTCCCTCCCCATTAAGTTAATCTCCCCTTTCTCCGAACACAAATTACAACTATTACTACAAGTTCCATATGTAGGAGGTAATTTTAGGTTACTTTGCTTTAACCAGTCAAGAACAAAGCACCATGACTTTCAGAGAAAACCTCTCAAGAGAAATCCCAGCATTACAATTCAGAGGCCCGACAGGCCGTCCTGTGTGCACATTCTGCTCTGAATAACTATATCCTGCAAGCCTATGTTCCTATCATATTTTAAATACTTTGAACACTCCCTATCAAAAATGGTGGTGGCCGTGGTTTTTCTGATAGTGACTGCTATTGCAGAGAGAGATGAAGTTATTCTTATATCTGTTCAGCTTGTAGGTACTTTGGGATTGTATTAGATGAAAGGCGCTGTGAAGTTAACTATTATTACGGTCAGCTTTTTGTTTGTGTCATGCCACGGGAATTTTGGCCTTTGACACAGCAGTGCTGCCAGCTTGTAACGTAAGGCGCTTAAGGATGACATCAAGTAGCAGGAGGGAGGATCCACTCAGGTAAATGCGTGCAGTTGTTATTTGTGGGTACTAGCAGTGTGGACACCTGCTGAGCAATGGAATGTGTATAACCTTCTGGTGAGGACAAGAAAACAGCTGTTCTACTTTTTTTCCTCTGGCGTTGATTTTTGTGACATTAATGTACAGGCTGTTAATACAGAAGAAGTGCTTGGAGGAAATTTGTTAGGTGGCACGCTTTCATAAAATAAAACCAGAAGTTTGTCAGATAGCTGATGTATAAAACCCAAGACTAAAATAGAAGAAGAAACCCTGGACACATTTTGGAAAGAAAAAAGGTAGGGAGTACAGGGAAAGCTGAACGAGAGCACAAAGCAAGCCAGACTAAAAACCAAAGCAGACAACAATGTTTTCCCACTAAAAGAAAACCTAAAAGGTTTTTCTGAGCCAAAGAATCTGTGATCTGAAACCTTGAAGAAGAAAGAGCTTCTTTCAGAACTCACTAGCTATGTTACCTTTTGACCGACTCTCCTTGCCTGTGGGCCTGTTCCTGCTGCCCCACTCAGGGCAGCTCAGCAGCACTATTTATTTCTTCCCAGCCCCGTCAGGGTTCCCAGACTGGGCTGAGACTGAGTGCCTGTGGGTTTTGGCAGGTTGCCCCAGTGCATCCCACCTGTGTGTGAGCATCCCTTTGCAAGCTGGGAGCTTGACACTGTCGCCCTCCGAGACATAGCTCCTTGGACCTACCTTTTACGCAGTAGCCTAATTTTGGCTTAAGATTTGGGATCTTATTTTTATCTTTTAGAAGTAAAGAATGAGCCTTGTTGATTTATTTTCAAGAATTATGATAGACATCCATCCTCAAAAGGAGAATCTGTAGGCCTGGAGGAGACCAGAGGTATTTTCCCACAGCTTTGAAGCATTGCCTCGGTATGCTGGCTATCCTGGAAGTCACTCTGACATGCTGGACGTGCCCCTTTCACTGAGTAGGGACTACACGTGTCTAACTCAGGGTCCTCAAAGCAGCTGCTGCTCCAGGAAATGGATGTATAAAACATAACTTTTAGCCTCTGACACTGTTTACTGCATGCAGCATAACATCTTTTGGCTTGTGGAGGGGCTTGAAATCAGTCTCTAACATTCTGGCTGTGTACTCAAGCTGCTGTCCAGTGACACTGGAGATATACACTGGGTATTTGGATAATAACTTCTGGTGCATCTCAAAAGGAGGTGCTCTAGAAATATCTCCATGTGCATGAAAGCATCCACAAGTGTGTTCAGTTTGCAGAAGCGGACCTTATATTCATATCAGCCCTAGCTGGGGAAACCTAGGAAAGACAGTGAAGCTTTGCAGCTGTCTGCGGAAGAGACTGCAATTGAGTATTTACTGATAGTGCAGGAGAAATAGAAAAGCCACTTTGATTTTTTTTGCATTTCAGACTGATTTTTTCAAAGTGGGCAGGAAGAGATAGAGGTATTTTATGTAGACTCTTGAATACTCTTAATAATATCCAATATTATTATTTAGAGCTGAACCACATATTAAGTTATGTAGGATCAAGTCAGGGTCAGCTCTTGAAGTCCATATTTGCAATTAACTTTCAGTAATGCCTCGGTTCTTATTCTGTTAAATTCCATCAATTTAATCAGAGGTGTTTAAGCAATGAACTGACAAATTCTGCCAGCATAATGATACAGCACACACAGGTCTTAATGTCAGTAATCTGCAGTCTTGTCTTTTCACTAGCTACCTGGGCTATACAGGAATTGTTTTGGTTAGAGGTAGATTCAGCTGTTGCTGTGAAGCAAAAAGCTTGGCTGCTTTTGTTTCTGTTGATGCTGAATTTCAGTCATTAATATTGTAGTGATGTTTAGTAGGCTTTCAGAACATTTTTCAATCTCCAGCTAATCTAAGTAAGCAAAATTAACTCCCAAAAGTTGAGCTAAAAGTAATGCATTTTGGGGCTAGGAATTAGCAGCAGAGCTTTGCTAAATATAACATGTATATAATTTTGAGACCCTTGTAACCAAAACAAATTCTAACATTATCATTAACGAGGCTTTTTATTTCTCAAACTTGGCAACTATTATAATGTCTTCCAACTATCTGAATATATTAAAATTTTTTTTGTTGTTGTGAGAATATTTTCCTTGTTCTATCTTAAGAGTAGTCCTATTTAGGTCAAGTCAGAAATAAGAAAGTATTGACTTATACATAGTCTTTCATCCTCATATGAGCTAATTTAACTATTTTCTTGCATATAATGAATTTAAAATTTCACATTTTTGCAGACATGGAAGTGCTATATAAAAGCCTAATGCAGGTGTACAAAACTTTCTCAGGAAGTCTGAATAGAAATGGCTTGCAACTCTGAACTTTAACAACATCCTCGCTGAAGCAAACAATGAAGATCTCGTGCAGGGAAGAATAGGCACAGCAGACTACTCGAAGTAAAGTCCATCACCTACAACTAAGGGAAAACTGCTGATGCAAAGCCACCCTCAGTCTCACAGACTGAATAGGAATTTTGATTGGGTGCATTTATAGTATATAAATGAGAAAGGCAAACTAGCAAATGTGAGTTAAGGCTTTTCTGAACCAAAAAGCGGTCTCTATGAGGAACCTGAGAACATTCAGTACATTGCACAATGAGATCCTAATAATCAAACTTGGATGTTGGTTTGCATCTATGAAGAGGCAGGAAGCCAGTGAAGGTACGTAAGTAAAGAATTCAGGTTAAAAAAAAAAAAAGAAAAAAAATGTATAACATGGTCTTCAACAAGTAAGAATTTTGTTAGGTAACTGCTAGCAAACCCGCTACAAAACTGCTAGTACAAAGTGTAATGAGTCCTAATAGCAAGAGGTGCATCAGTATTTACTAGCATTTGTGTTCAGGTAAGTAGACCTGAGGTGCTGACAAAAGCAAACATGGAATTGGTATTTTCCCATAAATCATGTCCCACTATTGGAATATTCTTAAAGAGGATAGTTAAAATTAAAATTGACATAGTTGTTGTTTGGAGAAAAGTGTTGTTTTTTCTTTTTTTAAAATCAACAGTGAAGGTTAAAAGCAGCTTCTGCTCTGTACCCTTCCTTTTCAAATATAATGAGCTTTGTTTTCACTCTCTTGCAACCCGAGTCTTTATTTCCCTTTGTAAAGTGCAATGGTACACACATTTACGTTTTGACTTTCAGAAACTATTACACAAAGTGGAAGGCTTGGCAAACAGGTCACATCATTAGTTTTGTGTTACAAAGTTTAGTCTACTAGAATATTCTTGAAGATATATGTGCGAGACAGCAGTTTGTTAGAACTGTGAACGTCCAGCACTGTTCAGTACCTTTTTACTTAAAAAGATAAATGCACAGGATTGAATAACAAGACGACAGACAATTGTGTAGCTTTATCTGGCTTACAAGAGCTGTTGATTTTAACAGTATGCATACCATGTCGTATTAAAAAAAATAATCAGATAAAACCAGGCAAGCAAAGCACTTTATTTCACATGATTTGCTCCCCCTTCTATAATCCTATCATAAATACTTTAAAGAGTCCGTAACTACTTCATGCG
The DNA here is from genome assembly GCA_030449065.1 of Oceanodroma leucorhoa. Lineage (NCBI taxonomy): Eukaryota > Metazoa > Chordata > Aves > Procellariiformes > Oceanodroma > Oceanodroma leucorhoa. The sequence goes on from JASVER010000017.1 coordinate 15,035,808, forward strand.
GTATCAAAAGAATACTTTTCTAACAATTCAGAGGCTGTACTCAGGGGTGGATATGGAACTTCAATTTCCTGAGAGTCAAACTGCTGCTGAAGCTGCAAAGAATGGAAACTACAGCATGGCCAGCGAGACCCCCCCGAGATCCCTGTTGTTACCCAGTGACTCAGTCCTGCTGCCTTATGGAGTTGACAGCTGGAGTCTTTTTTTTTGTGTGTTTGTGTGTCTCATGCTCAATTTTGCAATTATTGCCACATGGAAGTAATGTCTAAATTTAATTTGTGCACTATAATGAGTAGACTGCAAGAGAAATAGTTGCTCATGGTGTCATTACTTCACGGTAGCTGTCCACATTCACTTTGTTACTAAAAGCATGCAGGAAGAAGTGGACTCCTTTCTGACAGGTAAATCAGAGTTGTAAATCTCAGAGGTAAATTTCGCATGACTCGCATCGACTAGAAGATAAAACATGCATATTTTACACAGAAGACTGTGTCCTTTTGCTCACGTATGCAACTTCAGTAGTCTCACCAAGGTAAAGAGGTCTACTCACTGTGATCAATATAAGCATTTGCTTACGTGTTTGCAGGATTAGACCAGTAGGTTCTGATTCAAAAGGAAGAACTTCTAGTTAATTTAAGATCAGTTTTGTTTCAGGGAGTTGTAATTAACAATTCAAATGGGTGTGTCCCAATGAGTTATTTATGCAAGGAGTTCCAGGGATGTCAGCAGGATTGCTTTCATTATTGTGGAATACACCTGTAAGGATCTGTTTGCAGAATAGGAGCCATTCTGGTGTAATCAAACGTTTTTCAGCGCAGGTAGTGGTGTGGTTTCAACTACATGAGTTCTTCCAGGCCTTGCCCTGGTAGCCAGAGAGCAGTGGCAGCGGCAGTGGTGCCTACCACCAGTGGGACCCCCCCTCTGCCATGTGCCCCTGTCAGATCTGCTGGCACTTTTGCAGAGAGTGCTGCTCCATAGCTTCCTTCTGCCAAAACAATCCAATTTTTGGAAACACACTAAGGTGATTTATGCAAATCTGGACATTTTGAAAGAAGCTTGTTGAAAGGCAGTTGTATGCTCAGGTGTATCTATTAATTGGAAAGGGAAAGGCAACTTTGACAAAAACGGCAATGACTAACCTCTTCACAAAGATCAGAGGTGACCAGCACAGTGCATCAGACCGTGCTTGGAGATTCTTCTTTCATCCTCAGATTTTCTTTTTACATAATTATTTTGTCTTATTCTTAGGCTTCTTTTTCCTATAATGCTTTTCTCATCAGAATAAGGTGATAAATTCACAAAGGAGCTGTAAAAAGACCTACGAAAAGAATGAGAAAACTCTAAATGTCTCCACATAAGAAACTAATCCTTTTAGTGTTTCTGGCTGAAATTGGGTGGCAGGGGGAAGTGGTCGTGTGGACCTGACAGCTTTGGCAAGGAGTGTAGGGCTGAGGCTGGCCTTGTGCAGCTGCTCTGTGGCATGACAAATCCTGCTGCTCAGTGATGTCACTGAATACATTCACATTCATAGTATGCCCCAAATAATGATCTATTATGGGTCGTTTCATTGCATTTTCAACCAAAATGTGCTAATATTTTCAGAAAAGGAATGATTACTTTTCAGGTACCAGCAGTTAACCATTATGTTTTCTTTTTGAATCCCTGCCTCTTTCCATAATGAGACCTGTGCTGATTCATTGTACACTGCAAAAGTTGTGTTTGCCTGTATTTTTGAAGGAAACGGTCACTGTTTTTATGGTAGGAAGATGTGCTGTGCAAACAACATCAGGGTGACTGGCCTTGTAAGAGCACCAGTATCATCGCGGTGTGAACTAGGAATGGTTAGGGGACATTTCTTGTTGAAATTTCTTACTGAAAGTCTTCAAAATATGGAAAATTACTTAAGAAGAAAACATGTTTGTAGCTTTGCCCTATTAAGTGACTATTTTTGATGGTCTTTTGACAGATCTGCCTCAATCCTTCATTCAGATGCTGTAACACTTCATTTTAATATCTTGCCAGAAATAAATGCAATTTATTTGCATTTATTGTTCCACTTGCAACAAATTTCTGTCAGTGGTTAAATCAAATGATTGGTTCATTCATAAAGATATTTAGAAATGTATAATCAGGTAGAAAAAGTGAAAAATCTTTACTACAAATATGCACAAAAAGTAATCTTTTGAATGTAGCGTAGTTCCAATGCATCGAACCAGGCTCATCAGATCTTCAAGTGCGGTTCTATGTAGTTTGATTAAATGCAGTTCAGTCTCCATAGCTGAGCTTTAGATTGCTGCACCAGAGGGGCTGCAGTAAAAAGTATACCATGTCTGCTTCTCTGAGAGTGTAATCAAACCTAGTTAGCATTAGGTAACCTTTCTACCTTGCAGTTAGGCCCAGAGCTAAACATATTGTACGACCAGTTTTGACCAGAAATTGCCATCAATTTATTCCTTATCAATAATAAAAAAGTTCTAAGAAAGTAAGTTCTATAGTGTATTTCAGTAGTAAATTGATTTATTCAGCAATAAATCTAAAAGTAAATTAAGAAAATCTGTATAAAATACAGCATGGTGTTATAATGAGCATTTAAAACAGAAAATACTGGGCCTCACTCAAAGTATCATGATCCACCTCTATGGAGATTATTAATTTTCATGTGTTCAGGCTTCTCAAAGGACTTTTCAGTAGCAAAGTTACAAGCTTCATGTAAAATGATAAAATCCAGTGAAAGATGGTGAAATAGGGAATATTATGGAGGTGTTATTGCTTTGTGTTAGGAATATATTAGTGTATGGTGTATAAGCTGGGATAGTCCAGCTGTTGTCCAGCAGATCGTCTCTGGTTGTTGTGTGTTTCTGGAATGTTTCTATCTAGCCTGCCAGAAGAAATCATAGAAACTCTGGTAAAGTTTCAGCAGCTGAATGCCTCCTGTGCCTATGCACGGTGCAGTGTGGAAAAGGGATATGGTGCGGCTGCCAGGCCTGTGTAATAGAAAGATGTGGGACCAGGGACCTATTTTCTGCAGTGCTTGTTTGGTAAGAACATAGCCTGAGATTCTGCCAGGCTTTTGAATTTGCTCTTTTCGCCTTGGTCATAGCCTCTACAGCAATGGACTGTGACTGATAAGGAGCAGCTCTGACCACCCATGGATGTACCATTACGTTGGATAACTTTAGGTAAAATGTATTTGCTAGGGTTAGACCTTGGCAGTGCAAAGAACTGGAGCAGGTGCAGAATCAGAAAGTCAAAGGAATGAGGTAGGCAAACGAGTGGCACACACTCACGAGGAAATTTTGCCCTGGCCTGGGATGCTCACTTTGTCACAGTTGAAGTGTCTTCGCTCCTTGTCGTGCTTTCAAAAACTGACATTGTTGTGTGATACCCTTTCACAAAAATGCTTGGAGATCCTATCTCACTTTACATAAGACACAGGATAGCTGTTTGGTAGCAATACTTGGAAAGGAATTTTCCAAAGTACTCAGTTCCCTTTTGGGCTACTTAGAATTTCCATGTTATTTTTATTTACTAGATACATTGCAATAGCACCAATGTGCTCCAGTTATGCATTTCAGTACTGCTGTGCAATGAACAGTGGTCTGGAATATGTAGCTGCACAGTGTGTGGTGAGTCCATGGTGTCTTAGTGCAGATATGAATACTGTTGGTAGCGGTCATCCCTATTTCTTGAGTTTCGATTAATACTAACATGCTATAAGCCACGGAGAGAGAGATCTATACATCCGAATATGTGCCACACAACTCCTTTCAGTGTGTAAGGAATACATTATGCATAGTCAGAGTCTGCATTTCCTTCTCAAGCTAGATGGGCTGGATTGTTCCTGCTTCCAAAAGTGCTAGACTGCTTCTACAACTGATAGCACAGTGTTAGCTGTGTGTGTCAAGTTAGATAAGGAACATTAATAACAAATGGCAAAATAAAAGCTCTTTCACTGGCAGACTAATTCATAAATATAGATGACTGCTGAACCTAATACACCATCAAAACAGACATCAAGTTCCTCCTTAGCCACTGAAGTGGTGAATGTTTCCTGAGATATAAACATTTCTGCAGATAGTGCTGAAAATGAATCAGAAGACAAATCACAGGCAAGAGAAAATTAGCAAATTGGGACAAGGTTAACTTTGTGACACAGAGCCAAACTGTCTGATAAACATTAAAACCTTTAATTTAATTTTCATCATATTTTAGCAAGCAATGCCATTATACAAGGGACCTAGTTCCTACACTATAATCAGTGGCCATTTTTCAATTTTCACATCAAGACAATTTTCTTCTTTGCTTTGAATTTAATATTTCTATGAGTCCCTGATCATCAACTGCCAGATGTTTCTCCTAATGACTCTTCTGCTATACGTGAAAAAAAGTTCTTATTTCCAGTTTGTGTAGAGGAGAATAGAAAAGAGGCACATTAATGGCTCAGTCCTATAATTTTGTACTATATAAAATAATTATATAACTGTAACTGGAGAAAACCTTAGTTATAAAATAACTTGGTAAAAATCATTTGTGTTGACAAAATAACATCATGTTAGCCATAAGTTGATGACCCAGGCATGAAACTTGCTTCTCTGTTGAACAGAAAATGTGTTTAATAGTTGATCATGATTTGCCTGCCTGATTTTGGTCAGGATATTGTGATTGAACCCTGACTCAGCTCATTCAAGCTGCAGACCAGCTGTTTGGTGGTAGGAATACTTTGGCCAGATTTTTCTAATGCACTGAGTTCCCATTTGGGCTCCTTCATACTGCAGTGTCTGCAGGGGCTTAAGTGGCTTCTTGGCTAAGCCTTGAACTTGCCACAGAAGTGACTTACCTCACTGTCCAGTGTAAGCCCTGCAGCTTCTCTTCTGACTTAGAAGCTCACTTTCTTTTGTCAGCATTGCCAATAGGAGAAAGTTTGGGGCTCAGTCATGTAGATCTTCGTGCCTCATGGCCAACTCTAGCCTGCTGTGAGCAGTGATGCACAAACCAGGCTCACACCTCTCCTGCCTGTGACTTTGGAGCAGCTTTAAAGGCAGAAAGGTTGAACAGCCTGGTGGTCAGTTCTGTGTATGTTTTTGATTTTCTATACATTCATGAGCACTGATTTATAACAATATCTAGCTGTTGCTCAGCACTTTCTATCAATCAGTGTATCTAAGGCACTTTATAAGGGAGGCTAGGCTTGTTATGCCAATTTACGGAAGGACAAACTGAAGCAAGAAGTTCTCCCAGAGTAACGCAAAGGTATCCTAGAAGTAGACCCCTAAGACTGGGCTCCTGTGGGCTTTACAGCCAGCTACATAGTGCCAAAAATTGTTGACATTCTGCTCAAACAAAGACATTTTGTATCCTTCAAGCATCAGAAACCAGCTGGCTCTGTCATTGTCCATCCAGGAAATCTTATTAACAATGAGAGTGCTCCCCTCTCACTGCAGCCTAGTGCATTCTGCTATTGGTAGTGACGGGACGGATGTTATTCCTGAACCCCTTCCCTTCCCACAAAGTGCATTGCAGAATGACAGGGCTCTCCATGGGTCCCAGGGCAGAGGGTGATCCCTTGGAAGAGAGCTACGAGGATCAGTCTGAGCTATAAAGTCAAAAAGGGAAAATACTTGTATTGGGGGAAAAGGATTTTTCATTATTCTGCATTAAAATTCTATGGTCACAAATTCCTCTGTGGTAAACTCATTTCCGCTTCTTTTGTAAGAAAGCAGCCTCCAGTCCTTGCTGTGGTTTGTGTACACATACCTGAATTAGCTTTAAACTAGGTGTTTGAAGTGCTGTCAGAGAGAGTGCAAGATTTCAGTTATCGTGGAAATACCCAGGGCCCAGTTAACTGTAAGCCATTGAAAACGGTGCTGCTGTTATTAGTACCTGAGCTAACAAGCGTATCTGTATGTGCAAATCCAGACCTCTCTGTTAGACTTGAGATCAGTGTGTTTTGTACATATCACTGCAGCCATATGTAGGCTTTGAAGTTATCATCTTTACAGCAGTCGTTATAAATGCTTCTGAGCAGGTAAAATGTTTACCTGATTTATTTTCATTTCTGGATCATCTGAGATGGTCGCATTTATTAAGAAGCAAATAACATAACTCCTTTGCAAAGAGAGAGTGTGATCTAATTTTCTACAGCTGTAGGAAAGGAATCCTGGGGTCTGGTCTTTGCTCCCTGCTGACTCCATGTATCACCTTATTTGTTGGTTTCTTGAGGACTGTAGGGAAAAATCCATCCCCAGAGAATTCTCTGGGAGCCTCAGGGTGAGAAGGGCCTGTGTAATGCCAAACATCACATTATTTTGATTTCAACAATTACAGGTCCTTTTTCCAAATTCCTCTAAGGACATGGCTCATTATGGACATCACCCTCTCACTGGATAGCCTTTCCTTTCCACTGCACAGAAAGAAGCCCATGTCCCACTTGCTGGCTTGAACCTCTCAGTGACAACAGCTGTGCTGACCACGGCCTGATGTGACAGAAGCCCAGAACAGAGTGCCTAAAATAACTACATCATATAATCTCCACAGAAGTACTTACTTTTCAGTTGTTGGGGGGTTACAGTAAGGAAGGAGGTAAGCAGATGCATGGTGAAATTTTAGGTGGGTTTCAGCCAGCCTCCTAGTGAGGGCTCTGTCCCTGTTACCAAACAGATGTCTGCACTGGGATTGCTGCCTTCCAGTCCTGGAAACAGAGTCCTCAGTTCTTAATGCAACATCAGTTAAATGCATCTTATAATATAGTTTAGAGAGGAGGTGAAGAAATCACACATGAAAATATATATGTCTGATCAAAACCTTGCTAGAAATAAGTGACATGGCTCTAAAAGAGTAAGAAATATTTATGTGCGAGTTGCATCATATTCTGTGCAGTATCAAGTCAGCATCCCCAGATCTTTAATGAATATCAGGAGGATATAATTCAAAATAATGGATGCAAGTCAATATAAGGCTGAAACTGGCATATATAATTTGTGTGTAGTTGTATATGGACACCATAAGCTACCTGATGTACTTGTGCAGGACAACTTAAGCGTTCCAGAAGATGAGCAGGCACAAGTGATACTCTGCTGTCAGTCTGAGACCTCTAGAGCTCTACATCCAGCTGCTGTCACACAGGAGCTTTAAAACTTGCACAAAGACCAACACTGGGTGAGGTTAACTGAAATGCTTTAATAATGGAACTATCCTCCTCACCTCTCAGCTGTATTCTTGCTATTTTTCTCTGAATTCAAATCCCAGTGATCGCTCTCTTTTCCAGAGGATGCTCATTGATGGGAATATAGCAAAATGTGAGGTAACAAAAAAGGTTTTGCTACTAAAGCTCTCCCCACTTTCTATACTGTGGGAGTTCAACAAACACTTTAAAATCTCTAGATAGAGGCTTAAGGGACAGACACAATTGGCACCGACTTTCAGTGAGACCTTTGTGTCTAACTGCCCTTCATGTCTTTGAAAATCTCCCTTGCAGTGTACAGGTCGCTGCATGTAAACCTTACAAAAAAAGACAAAGCCGCAGATTTACAGAAGGTGAATAATAAGTGAAAAAGGCTTGGGAAGGTGTCTTTAAAGAGTTGACAGTAGTTAAACTGAAGTGTCTTGATGTAAAAAGGTTTTCTGCTTCAGTGTCCTACCAGTGAACACAAGTGAAGACAGAGGACAGTGGCTGAAGGGAAAACCAATCTGCTTGCCCTTAACCAGGGAAAATCTGAAGTGAGGGATTGTCCTTTGAGGGTCCAGTGATCATTTGCAATCTCACTATCGCTAAAGAGGTGGGTTAACTGGAGCAAGAAGTAAGAGGCATGTTTATATGGGAGCAAAGTCAGGAGGAATATACAGTACATAAAATGAGAAAAAGAAAGTTGTAAGGAAAAGCGCAAACAACACATCAGGTTTGTGTGATGAAAGCCTGCCACACGTTGTAGCATCAGGATACAAAGCAGCAGTAGAGCTAGCATCACACCCAGCTACCTTTGACTTTTCAGCTCAAAAGGCAAGGTACAAATTTCACAGCCACAGTGACAGGGAGTGGGGTACAGCAGCACTCAGCGCGACGCTTACGTGCTCGCCTCGGGCGGATGTTATCAGTACACCCAGCCAGTACATTGCTGGCAGGTAACTTTTTGTGGCTGGGCTGAGACTTTTGGTGCCCGATACGTCTTTCAGTTTCACCTTTCTGAGATTTTTTTTTCCAGATTCTTCCCTAATAATCCCTCAGTTGAGAAAATAAGGGGGAGAAGTCTCCTAGTTGTACTGAATTTTGTGATGACTGTCAAATATTTTTGCTGCCTTCTGGTTCCTTCCTTCTTTCAAGAGCAGCTGCTCCTCCTCATCCACTTTGTGGCATCTCTCATTTAACACTGACCAAAGCTTTCATGTAAAAATACATATTAGACAATATTATGGTGCTGTACAGCAATAGAAAAGATGCCAACACCAAGCCCCAGTGTTAGGTAAGCCTGATGTTCTGTTTCCTACAGCAATGGGGCCAAAAACCTAGGATGGCTTCAGGCATAGGTGTCAGCAGTGCGGCTGCTCTCCGAGGAGAGCAAGCCTGAGCGGGGGCAGAGGTCCTGCAGGGCAGCAGTGCTGTGGCTCAGCGGTCCTTGCCTGGTGCGGCCACCGCCTGTTTCCCTGAGCCTTTGTCGAAAGCGTAGGGAGTGCAGTCAGAGGGGATGAAGCAGTAGGAAGGAAATTTGTCCTTCTTCCCATCTGGGGAACAAGATTTCTGCTGGGTGTGGGGGATAGGGGTACTTAATTGACAACTAGTCCTTGGACAGGACAATAAAGACATAAATTTGTGTCCATCGTGAGGGTGGCAGAATTGAATTAGGCCTCTGCTGCTGAGAAGCCCAGAGTCACTCTTACCAGGTCCAAAAAGATATTGAATGTAGTTATGATTGTCTTCCACAGGAGCTGAGTGAGTGCACCACATCCTGGATGAGTCTCAGCGCTTTGCATCACCATGCGTGGTGGTTTTTTTTAATATAAGAGAGTTCCATTACGGTTGTTTTCAAGAGAAGTTTTGACACAATAAAATAAATGGCTGGCTCAGCTGTAGTTCATCAGAGAGCAGGTTTTTTTCAGTCAATGCATGCATAACTCATTTTCAAAAGCTCTCATGACCATTATTCATTGCAGCTTGTAAGAAAACATTGCTGTGAACCCAAAAGTGAAGACTTTGTTTAAAATTATTTATGACACTAAATGTACTCACAGCATTATAATATAGTTTGCTTAGAGCATTTTGTGGTAATTTTATTCGTCTGCATTGGGAATAAGCATAAAATTGAGGACCATTTTTTCATGTTTGAAAATTAACTAGTCTGAGCACTATTAATCAAGTTTTTGTACTGTTAAAGGCCTGAAATGCAGAGGGGGGTATTTTTCCTAATTATACATTAAATCTGAAGTGCAGAGGAGAACAAAATTCCTATCAGTTCCTCATGCCCAGGGTTTACATCAAAAGACCAGGAACTCCATGGATGGCGTGGCTCTAAGTTCACTGACCTCTTGTGAGGTCACGGTTGTGTATACATGATGCAAGGTTTTTGGTGACTTAGTGTTGCATGACTTATCCCTCCTCCTGCTTCCCCATCTCTCCTGTCTGTGCACTGTCTGCAGCTGAGCACCGTACCACCTGGCTCCCATCTCCATGGTCTCACCTGCATGGCTGCATCTCGGTCCTCCCTCTTGTTCTGTCTCCTGTGCCGTCAGACCCTTCTCAGGGACGCTTTGTCATGATACACTGGTAGAAACTACTGGCTGCATTTCTTATTAGTTTTTATTAGTATTATATGTATGGCTCCAGTGAGTTGTATCTAAACATGGTGTATTTGGGGACAAAGTGAACTTACTCAAATGGACTTTCGTCTCTGTTTGTCAACCCATATGATTACTGTAGAGCAAGTTAGCCAAGCTCAGGAAGGAAAGAGAACAGAGTGTCATGTTTATCACTGCTGCTCAGTAATGGCTTAAAACTCAGATGGAGATATGCAGTGTTGAGCCTTTGATAAAAGTTCAAAAGTCTTAGGAAGCTTGTGGCTCCGGATGAAAGCTCCTTTGCTTGCTATGTAACTATTGATCTATTTGTAACTCCTGCAGATAAGTACTTTGTCATTTGAATAAACACAGTTTCTTCGGCTTTGCTAATGTCATATATTTTCCTGAATTACTGTGGCCAGTTGCAAAATGTAACCTGTTTTTGTTTCCATAATTTTCCTCTGGATGGGAATGTTATAAATAAGTGATGCTTAGTTTAATGCATGTATTGAACGTTTTCTTGCACATTCTCCATAGACTGAGGCATGTGTTATCTTCAAATAGGTAAAGTAATAAGCAGTTATTTTTAGCCTGTGGGACCTGTGCCTGGTGATGGTTCAGGGTTGTGTCACACAGTTTTGTATTACTTGAAGTAAAAAATCTGTTTTGTGATTGTTGGTGACAGAACAGATTCCCAACACACAAAACCAGCCTGTATGTTCACCACACAAAAGCTAGGTTAGGACTTCTCTTCCTTGTACCTTGCTCCAAAACAGATTTAGTTACTGAGATCTCTGTGGACTATGTCCCTCAGAATTACCCAAGGAAAACAGTAATTTCCAACAAGCTAAAAGATGGGGTGATTTAAAGTATTTATCTACTGCAGACTGAGTAATGGTGATGATGTTGCTGCAGAATGCAGTGTGGGAACACTGGGCCATGAAAGCACAGTGTGGGCAAAGGATGCACCTGCCTATGTCAGCAAGTTGGTTACCTCAGCACTAATAGTGCTAGTCAGTTTGATTGAGACTCCTGGTAGAAAATCCACTAGTCAGTGATAGTCAGTTAATCTTCATGGGATTTGACTGGAGTCTTAACTATTTCAATGCTATACTCTGCAGGGGCTTCTCCAACTTTTTCTTCCGCTCTCTTATTTTTCCTCTGAGGTTCCTTCCTAACAAGGGATTACTTTCATAAGACCTTTTATCTGGCCTCTTACATGATGTTTCATTAGCATTTTGTCCATGAAAATAAACTTTAAAAACATTTTCAGTGAGAGATTTCAAGTAATGTTTACATTGAAAAAGAAACCTACAGAAATGTGAGGAACTTCTTGCTCCTGGGGATAAATCCTGTAAGACACCCACAACCAAAGGTGCTCCATGATAGACAGATACATAGATGTGATGTTTTGTCAAATGGCAGATGGGGATTTAGTGTTTTTCCTTTTTCCTTGGGAATCTCTGGGGTAGATGCTAACACTTATAACACCATCAATCTCATCTCATGAAATTTAGCCATGAGAGAATAACAGACTTGGCCCCAAACAAGCATAAATAAATCTGGGTGGAAGGCAAGGTCATGCTGTGTTTGATTTATATCACACTAATGAGATACTATTGGCTGGATAGCGGCTCTTACTGATTTTGTGTCATCAGAGGATTGCTTTGGAAAACTACCTGAGGAACTGGAGACAGTCCTGAGGCTCAGACCTGAATCCAGAGTCTACTGATGTGCATAAATGTTCAAAATCAGGTTTTAAGTAGAAAGCAAGAGATGGCCACTATTTCTCATCCATAGCTGGTTGTGAACATCTAGCTAAACAAATGGATGTAACCCAATGCACAGGCCAGACTACTGTGTGGAAGAAATCAGTGTCATGAACTATGTGCATTTATTTTCAGCTGCATGGTGTCTCAAGTCTCTGAGGCTTGTTATGGGGCTAAAGGGTAGGACCCTTCTGCTTGTAGATTTTGGCACAGCCCTGAGCCGCAGTGAGCACTGGCCTGGGCTACCCCAGACTGGTGCAAGAGGGTTGGCAGGGGTGTTTGGGTGGGAGATTCATCGCCTTTCCCTGCACTGGGCCGTGTGAGCAAGCAGGCGTGCAGATGAGTATGTGGATAGCAGCTCGTTGTTCCCATGTGCATGCCCTGGACCTTAGAACATGTAACTGTTAAAGTACTGTTCATCGACTGTCACCACATAAGGCTACATCTGTACTACTCAACTACATGAGCTGGGGCACAGACTTGCGCACCAGCATGCAAATGTCCATGTTCCTGTTTGTTAGCCTGTTCCTGACGTGTTTTGGGTTAGATCAGGTCATGCAGACCAGGCACGGTCTGGGTCACAGCACAGGTTGCAGGCGGTTCTCAGCCAGCAGCACAGACAAGCCTTTCCTGCTCTGAGAAGGAAGGGAGGTTAGCTATATGGACAGATGTGCTTGTGACACTTGCACAAGCCCTGTCCCAAATCTAGATTCTTTTTTTAGGGCAGCATACGCTTACGATTCAGGTTCTGATACCTACAAAAATACAAATAATAAAGAAATAAAATAATGACCACCAAATAAGTCACATGCTCAGCACAAACTATGAATTTCTGAACTGTAGCCAGAAGTACCTGGCATCCTGGAACCAAGATTTTGCCTTGGCTCAATTTTATTGGGAAGTAGCTTTTCATATGGGCAGCAGAGAGGAATTTGAACAAATACCTTTTGTTCAAAGAACTTCAGCTTTCAGTGATATTGGGACTTGGAGTCAAATATCATGGTGTAGGCCCATTTCCAAAGGAACTAAAAATTGACTTCCCAGTGCTGGTGCTAGTCTGGTGCACACTGTAGCTGTGAATGCCACTGACATTCTGAGCCTTCATGTTCGCTTTCCTCACCTCCACATCTGCAATGAGAATGTTAAAATGTCTGTATGGACGCTGTGCATCTCTGTTTGGTTTGGAAATGGAGCAGATGATGGTTCACAGGGACTTTGCCATAAAAATTTTTAAGTGTTGAAAAAATCAAGTTATGTGAATGAACAGAAGATATTTGGGGTTTGGGTTGTTTCTGGGAATTTTACTCAGTTTTTATTGGGCACCTAATTGATCAATGAACTTGTGAGCTAAACACCTCGGAGCCTGCAGGGACTTGTCTGCTATGTCTTTGTGTGATGTAGAACTGACTGCAGTGCTCACATAAATCTTCATGAAACCAATTTTAAAACCTCATCTCTTTTATTTTTTTCCTTGAACAAGTAGTAACAAAGGGAAATGAATGTGTCTGTTGTCTTTTACCAAGAGTGTACAGCTATAGAGTGAGAAAATGTTGCCTCTCTGCTGGAAGGAGAGCGAAAGCCACCTTGTGACCTGCTGCTGTTTGAGGTCTAAGCACGATAAAAGTTGGACTTTGTTACAAAAATTAAGTTTAAAGTTGAATGTTGTAGAAAGAGTTTGTGATGATTATAGGAGAAATAGAGATGGGGTTTTTTGTTTATTTTTGTTCTGCTTTTTTTGTGCGTAGAGGCTTCCTCTTGCTGCTGTTAGGTTAATTGTTCAGTGCAGAGCCAGATCAAGCCTTCCCAAGGGCACAGGAAGGACTGACTGCTGCTGCGCCAAGGATGCGGACAGATTAATTTTTGGAGGAGGTTCTCAGTTTGGTACCACTTCTACCCTCCACAGTCTCCTAATTCCCAGACAAGACTGGTCCCAAATGCCTTTTTCTTGTTTGAGCCCAGGTGCGTCTGCTCCATCCAGAGGCCGGTCACCCCGATGACGGCACCGCACAGTCCAAAAGCAGGACCACACCGTGCACCCTGTTGCTGTTTGGGGCTGGCATGTCCCATGGTCACCTTACAGCCCTTCATCCCCACCAGTGCATGGGAGGATGACATGGGGCACGGCTGGCCCCAGCTGCCTGTCCAGGCGTCTCTGGCATGCCTCTACCTCTCTGGCCAGAAAGCAATCCTAAATGTCACCTCTATGTGATGGCCCTACTGCTCCTCAGTGGGCTAAATCAGCACATGCCACATATGTTGATGTGACTGCTAGGTTAGACTCTTTACTGCATCACAGTCTCTTTTATGACTACAATGTATGAATACTCTTATTAATCATTAAATGTCTGACAGCCAGCATTGCAGAAATAAAAATCTAGAAAAACTTCTATATATAATCACTCTCGAAAACCACAGTCATCTTAAGACGATGGTGATCATCTATTTGAATATTGACTTTTAGGCTCTGATGAAACTAGTCATGGACAAGATGTCAATTTCTTTATCATATTTACAGTAAAAATAAATATGATGACAAATGCAAAGCTGCAAATTGTATTCTGACCTTAATTTCTTCAAAGATTTGGTCTCAATCTAAAACCAAGTTTAGGGCAAATGCCATATACTGTCTTCAGGGACCGCAAAGTAGACAAAATGTATTTGATATATCTAATAACAAACTTTTTTTTAATAATGGTTATTAAGACTAAAGATTCTCATGTACATGATCCTCCTCAAGATAGCAGTATTTCTTGCACGATTAAGTCCTCTTTCCTCTGAATGAAGATTTCATAATAGAAAAATCTTCTTAAATAAGAAATGTCATGTGAACAGTTTTTTTACTTTGAACCGCCAGGTGAATATACTGGATAACAATTCACACTGATCTTTTGGGGAATATACAATTTCTGAGGAAAAACAAGCCATCGAAGTGTTCTTTGGCTCATTATATTGACATAGTCAGCTCTTTCAATGCGTATTGACTTTATTGCTTATTGTTAAAACAATGATTTTCTTTACTGGAGTGTTAACAGATTAGTATCATGTGAAAGCAAGTGGGTGAAAAATTCAAAAATCTGTGGAAAAACTTTCATAGTGACAGCAGAATAATTTCAGTCAGAATCAGTAGAAGTATGAAATCATTGCCTTTTACTTAACTACTTTTATGCAATGCCCAAGGAACTGGGTTTAACTGTGCTTTGCAAAGCACTGTGCTATCATAAATTAAACAAAGTCTTACCTGCTCAGATGAGGCCCCAAACTGCAAGATATTGTTAACGTCTTAAGTAAATACAGCCTGCCAACAAATTATTTCCTTTTCTGATGCTCAGTATGTGCTTTTTTTTTTTAATTTGAATTAGTTTCTTATTCATAGTTAATAGAACATGTTTTGTTTACCTACCAGCTTTGTTATATATTGCTGGTTACTGAAATTCCTGCAACTATGCTGGTATCTTTCCCAGTGCAGAACGCCTCTTTTGTACACAGCTTTTATCTTTTGACAAAAGGAAATCTCCACTCCCATTCTTTTAATGAGCAAGAGAGCAAAATAATTCCTCCAAGTCACTCAAAAGGGCAAGGACAAAATTTTTCCATTATGATAGTTCAGTGTTTTCTGAGAACAGACTTCAAATGTGTAATTGCTGGCTTTCAGTAACTGTGAGAAAATAAAACTACAGCTAAAAAAAAAAAAAAAAAAGAAATGGATGGAGGAAATCAGTGTAAAAAACCAGGTGCCAACATCTGGCGTGCTCTGTACATGCACACTCGCAAACTGACCACCTAGAAACGAATGCTTCGGTGACACAGCCTGATCAGCTGGAAAAGCCTACAGTACTGATGATTTTTGCGTTGGCTCTTGGACGTTCAGGCTGTTTTTCAGACAAAGTATCCTCCCACAGAGGCTTCTGAATGGGTTATATGAAAGTACTTTACAATATCTTTATAATACGGTACTGCACAAGAGTAACAACTCACTCCTCTGCTCCCACTTCTGATGTAATGCTCTGAATGGTTTCGGTTTAGTCAGGCAGCAGGAGGAGAATATTTGTCTAAATTTCCGGAAGTTTCATTGAATAGAAAACCCATTTCCTACACTCAAGTTTCAACAGGTTCTAAAAGAATGTGGGCCTATATTGAGAGTAGGTAAATGAGATTAATCACTGCAGTCCTGTAACAGGGTCCTCAAGCAACGTCTGCCATTAGGTCTCGCAGGTGCTTTCCTTGAACCTCCCCAGGCATAAAAAGGTTAAATGTAGCCCATAATAAACTGGGTTTATAACTCTTATAATTTATGTAAAGCAGTATCTAATTTTTTATTCTTAGATTAAAAAAAAATTAAATAAGAAAAATCTTTACAGTAAGGGTTGTCAAGCACAGGAACACCTTGCCCTTGAGAGGTTGTGGAGTTTCCATCCCTGGAGACATTCAAAACCTGACTGGACACGATCCTGAACAACCTGCTTTGGTTACTCCTGTTTTGAGCAAGGGTCTGGACTGTAGCTCTCCAGAGGTCCCTGCCAGCCTCAGCTCTTTTGTGTTTCTGTGATTAATTGGACTCAGCAAAAGCATATTTGCTTATGTGATCTGAGAGTTATAGTTTCTAGATATGTAATGTAATCTGTAATAGTCTCTATGCATAAATCACCATAATTTCTGCATAATTTCTAATTCAAACTCAATGCTCGTGCATTCTCTTCAGCTTCTCCCCTAATGAAGGCATAACAAAATGTGGCCTTACTACATGTGTTTTTAAAAATACTGGAGTGAAATATGATCTTATATTCCTTTTAGAGATATGCGATTGGAATGCCATTATCCAATATAGGACATTGAAAGACCAATATAAATACACTTAATTCCAAAGTCATTCATGGACCTGACTTGCTGCTGGGCTTTTTAATATCTTATTTAAAAAAAACGAAACACAACTCAGAATTGGTAACACTGATTTCTACCTGACATGTTTGAAATTTTACTCTGCTTTGAAATCGATGATTTCCCCTCAAGCTTCTTATTGACCCTTTCCCCCTTCTCTACGCCTGAAGCCTTTCCCTACCCACCCAGCTTGAGGAACACTCGCTGTCCAGCTTCTCTCAAGGCCACATACTCTGCACCTGCCCGTGGTGCACCTGGTTCTTCCTCGCTGGCTCTCACCAGCTTTTACTGCCTTTCTTTTGTAGCAACCACCCAAAACCAGTGCAGCCAGTGGTCCTTTATGGGCCTGGCAGAGGAGGTTTCTCTGGGAAGGCAGCTGGGATTTCCCATTGCCAGGACCTGAGGGCAGCTCTCTTGTGCTGCTGCCTCCAAGTTTGCACAGGCATGTGCAACCACACCTTCCCTCATAAAGACTCGGGCCAGACCCCCTAATTTCAGAGTGGTTTAACACAATCCGTAGCGGTATCTGGCAAAGGATAAATACCAGCTTCAGGCCAGTTACTGGCCCAGAGGCTAGATGCTCTGAAGTGATCAAGTATTCATGTGGGATGGAAGCAGTCTGTGTGGGTGCATTGGGTCAGCACCATTTGCTTACGAAATGATGAGTGCCTGAACCCCTGGTTGGATTTTTTTTTTCAAAATAGAAGTTAACTTGTGGGGTGGCCAGGTCAGTCACTGAGATGGTCACTCATATGACACAGCAGCCAGTTTGGTTTTACCAAAAGTGGGATCCTTCACTTCAGATTCCCACAAAACATCTGTACAGCAGAAAATGCTATTTGCTCTAATTAAATGTGACTAAACCAAATCCTTCTTGGGGACAAAGCAAATCTTTCACAATCCCTTTGAGGGGTGAAGGCCACTGCTGTCATCAGATGGCAGCATCTTGGGACTGACTATCACATGCTCAAAAGCTGAGAGAACCAATTCAAGTGCACCACTTGAAATACCACACTGACTTTATAGCTCATTTCCCTGTTTGTGTCTTGTGGGAATAGTAAATTCAGGGCTAATTCACTAACTGCCACATACAATTTCAGGAACCAGATTTGATCTCAGTTAGCACAGTTCTTGTTATCCTGATTTTTTCTTGCAGCTGGAATTACTGTAGGCATATTGCAGAAGTGCTGTTAGTTACACGTCCTCTTCACCTCACTGACTGTATGTTCCCTGCTCCAACCAGCGGCAGTTTAACCATAGCCTGTGGCTGTTTTATTGTCTACCAATTTACCTCTTCATATGAAGTGTTAGTCAGAACACCTTTGCGAAGGAGGCAAGTCGTGCTTCAATTCTGGCCAAGAAAATGAAGACTGCAGTAGGTCAGGTGTGTGAGATACGACAAACAGGGACTCCTCGGTTTGCATGTGCTCCAAGTTTATCAACAAACTTTCAGTATATGGAAGTCCAGGAAAAGAAATTTGGCACTAATGGAAGACGAGATCTTAATAAAAGGAGCTAAAGATCTTGTGATGTAATGCTGGAGAACAACTGTCTCTTTAAATGGAGGCTACACACCTGAGATTCTTTTGTTCTCTCTGTGCTCATAAGGCAATGCTTTGTCTTTCTAAATTTATCTGACATTGATTTCAGAAAACAGTCTCACAACAAAATTGCAAAAAAAAATCCCTATCTGTATTATTTGGACAAAAAAAAAAAAAGCCCTGCAGTGCAAGAGGGGTAGCAAATGTAGAGCAAAGTAGCAAATGTAAACCCATGATGCTGGAAGAAGTGCAACTGCTGTAAGTTGTAATAAGAGAGCACGTCGCAGAGAAGCACTTTCAGTGATAAAGTTGACCTGCTGAAGAAGAAAAACAAGCAAAACAGGCAACCAAGACAGTATAGGAATATTTTTAAAGGATTCTAAACAAAGATGAAGCACAAGATAAAGAAAAGAATGCATGTAAACTGTAAACAAAATCATAACTCGTACAAACAACTATGACAGCATAAAACAACAACAAAATAACTGGAAAAAATAGTTATCCATTCTTTAAAGGGATGTTAATGTACAGTCAATAGATTTGCACCTTAGAGAAGTCCAGATACTACCTTCTCTGTTGTATGCTAAATTCAGAGTTCTAGTTTCATTCTGACACCCACAATAATTTAAAATCATGTATAATTTCAAACAACATAATATTGAAACTTGATTTTAAAGTTGTGATCTGGATCTTCTGCTGTAGCATGCAGGCAGTGGAACTATGCTGAATCATGCCGTACAAGGACCGGCTGGAGGTATTGCTGTGTGTTGATCCTTCTTTTATTTATGACACTTGGAATTTTTTAATATTCCTGTTGAATAAGTATTATTTTGTGAGTATTTTTGTTACTAGATTGATCTGCTTAAGCACTGTCCCTTTCCTTTTCAGTTGAGTATATACAAACCATTTAAAAATATCTTTGTTATTTTGGTTATGGTAAGTAGGAGGGGGTTTTTTTTAATTCAAAATATTCTGAAATTTCTGATGCATAACTCTTTCTGCCAGTGTCCAGAAGCCCTTTTGGTTCCATTCCTGTATGCCAAAAGATTTTAACCTGTGTTAATGAAGTGTTTCATGTGCAAACCAAAGCAAACATAAACTCAAGGGAATGTATGGACAGGTAGTGTTACTCATTTTCACTCTCATGCCAGCTCCTGTTTGTTTATTTGTGTGTTGTATATGGTGTGTGTCCAGTGTGACCTCGTCAAGACAGGAACTGGGTTGCTTTTGTATTTTTGACTCTGGTTAGTACTCTGAGGCTCTGATTAATAATTGCAGTCCCAAGAATTATCTCACGACACAGCTGAATGATTTCCATATACTGATTTTATTTCTTTTCATATATTTACAAACTCTATCTTTAAAATATTTTTGTGCATCTTTGAGTTTTTAGTACTAAAGCTGCAGTTACAATCATTGTGCCTTCATCAGGGGTAACATCTATACTGTCTCTGATAGAAACTGGAATTCCACTGAATAATATAGAAAACATTTAATTTGGAGCTTCAGTTCTGAGGCCGTAAGCTAGCCTGAGATGAGGGCAGGGGTTTATAGTGCGGTCTCACTGCCCAGTTTACAGTGTTAACCTTTCCAGAGCTGCCCTCTCTCAAGCAAACAAGTCAGGTGGGAGCCTCCCCCTCGCTGTGCTCCCAGCAGCACAGGGCATGAGGAAGATCACTCCACCCTCACTATTAACAAAAGGAAAGCTTCATTTTTACAGTGCTAAAGGTCAGGAAGGGATCCAAGCAAACGCTTCATTTTTCCCCACAGAGCAGGGATGATCTGAAGGGTATTTCAGCACTGCTGTTGGCTGCTGCAGAAGGAGGGAACCTGCAGCTTCTGTAGCTGGGTTTTATTACAGATAAAGACACAGCTGCAGCAGGAGAGAGGCAGGAGGCTACGGACAGAGAGGGGCAGAAGTTGCTCTAAGAGGTTTTCTCACTCATCCCTGTTCCCACATTCACTGCACAGCACTAAACTTCCCTCTGACCAGAACTTTGTTTCCTGGACTATTACTTGAAAGCAGAAGCATGGATAATTCATTCACACTTCTGTGGGAGGCAGCAAATTTCTCCTTTTAATCCTGAATATTATTTATGGATTAGAAACTCCAGTATTATACAATATTATTATTGTTAGTGAGAGAGAAAAAATGGATGCATTCAGAGCACCTGAAAATGAGTCGCTGTTGCCCAGTTCCTCTGCTCCTGCCAGATGGGATCCCTTCCGTCGCCCCTTGGACTCCATCCAGCCCTGGCACTTCAGGCTTCTGGCAGCAGTAATGTTGGCGGTGACCTCCCTGTCGCTTGCTGAGAACCTGGCTGTAATCCTGGTAACTTTTAAGTTCAAGCAATTGAGACAACCTGTCAATTATGTTATAGTCAATTTGTCTGTGGCTGATTTCCTGGTCTCACTGACTGGTGGCACCATCAGCTTTTTAACCAATCTAAAAGGTTATTTTTATATGGGATACTGGGCTTGTGTACTGGAAGGATTTGCTGTCACATTTTTTGGTAAGCTTGATTTTGTTTGTAGTTGCATGTTCTTTTCCTTCAACTTCCTTCAATGTATTCTACTAGCTATCCTGCAGCTTCTCATCACTGACTTTGCATCCCTTTGAAGTCACTGGTTCCTTCCCCAGTTACATATATGCTGTAGTGGATCTCATGTGTGAGTGAGTAACATGTATCACTATCTCTGTCGTATATCAGCGGCTTGTTGCATATATACTGATCATTGAACATGTTTAATATAATGAGAAAAAGCTTGCTAATAGAGTAACAGCGTTGTGGGGTTTTTGGTAAAACAATGTCAGGAAAAAAAATCACTATGTGTAACTATTTTCAAGGTCTGTATTTAAGTGTGTGCGTATATGGATAAATAAGAGAGACAAAAAGAGTGAGGGGCTGCTCTTAAACTGTGGAAAATATCAGGGCATAGAAACATCTTATGTTAGCTACGCTCCCGTGATTCTGAGGAACCGTGACACGCCTGTAGCAGTCACCCCTCACACCTACATCTTTTTGTGGTTCTTTTTCTTGGCTTTGTTTTACTGACTACACAAAAAGTATTAGATGTACTCTAAAAGGGAAAATTCTCACCACATAGTTCCCTGTGTAAATACACCTCTGCAGAATAAATGGGAAATTAGTTTAAAATGGGACATCTACTTACTTGAGATAAACATTCATTCCTGCCTCCCTGTTCCCGTTTCTGAAGCTGCATAGTAAAGACAGCCTTCTAGCTCTTGTGACTGCTCTAAATGAAACACATGGCTGATCCTCAGCCTGAGTCCCACAGTTGCTCTCAGCCTGGTTAAGCGACACAGAGGGAATGTCGGTGAGGGACAATGCTACTAAATCAGTTTGTGGCATGTAAGCCATGTCCCATGGAGAAAGATCAGTCTATTTCAAGATTTTGGTGGCCAACCAGGTGATATGTGCCTAATAAACTGGTAATTTGATGTTGTGGGCAGCTGTCTGTAGGTTAGAGTTTTATGACAGTCTGAAATACGACATTTCTTGCAAAGATAGTGTTTTGAAGATCTATCTTAATTTGTTCATTTGGAAGTAACTTGTAATTTGCAGCTTTTCAGAGTAGAACTGAATGAAAAAAAGAAGTCATCATCAGTTAAATGGCCAAAGTAGCTGCTTGGTTTTGTACTTGTTATACTATAGACTGACAAACTAGACAAATATGAAAATCTTGTGCTCTTAATAAATATCAGAATAATGCAGATGAATTGCACATCCTTTCACAACTTGGCTTGATGGAAAAGGTGCCTGATGTGGTGGGTGGTCAAACACTGGAACAGGTTGCCCAGAGTGGTTGTGGACTCTCCATCTGTGGAGATATTCAAAACCCAACTGGACTTGGTCCTGGACAACCTGCTGTATGGACCATGCTTGAGTCGGGGGGGGTGTTGAACTAGATGACCTCCAGAGATGCCTTTCAACCTAAACAATTCTGTGATTCTCTGGTGTGGGATGGTGTTTGCTTTTCAGTGAATCTAGCCAATTTTTGATGTTGACTGTGTTTTCTTACTATAGGCATTGTTGCACTCTGGTCTCTTGCTCTATTGGCTTTTGAGCGGTACATTGTGATCTGCCGCCCATTGGGAAATATGCGCTTGAGGGGGAAGCATGCAGCCCTAGGTATTGCCTTTGTGTGGACCTTTTCCTTCATTTGGACCATTCCACCAACAATGGGTTGGAGCAGTTACACCACCAGTAAGATTGGAACTACTTGTGAGCCTAACTGGTAAGGCCACTCTTGCAGAGTATGGTAAAGAAATGAAACTTGCAGCTCAGGATGTCTCAGGGGCAGGAATTTAAAGGAAAGGTTGAAAGATGATGTACATCTCTGCAAAAATGGATGTAAAGAAAGTTGTAACAAAGCTGAGCAAAATTTGCCAAGAACAGATTTAAAAAAAAAAAATTCTAAAGGGAGTAGCTTCCATCTCTAATGAAAAAAAACTGTTCTATACCTTGTGCTTTTTGTCAGTATTCAAAGAGGAGAGTCAGATTTTTCAGAAGTCTGGACAAAGCCCTGAGCAACCTGATCTGACCCCATAGCTGACTCCACTTTGAGCAGGAGGTTGGACTACATGTCCCTTCCCACCTGAACTGTCCCACTGTGCCTATGGTCCTACGGTCATAGATCC
Source organism: Oceanodroma leucorhoa (assembly GCA_030449065.1). NCBI lineage: Eukaryota > Metazoa > Chordata > Aves > Procellariiformes > Oceanodroma > Oceanodroma leucorhoa. The sequence continues at coordinate 15,058,418 of JASVER010000017.1, forward strand.
TGTCCTAGCCCACGGGCAGGGACATAGCCCAGGGCTCCATCTGGTGATATGACTAAAGTTGTAAAGCGGTATTTTGAATAAAAACAGCTGACGAAAATACTAGTGACAGCTTTGAAGAGCAAAATCAATACTTCAAGAAAATAATAACACATATTAGTAATACATACACGATGTATTTTGTGTTTTATATAGGTACTCAGGAGCTTATACCGACCATACGTACATTATTGCATTCTTTACCACCTGCTTTATCGTGCCTTTATCGGTGATTTTGGTATCCTATGGAAAACTGATGTGGAAGCTAAGAAAGGTAAGAAGCACTTATATGTAAACTTTTAAAATGTGTATGTGTGCAAACACTTGGAATTTTTGTGTTTGATTTTCTATAAAGATGAGACATAAGCAGATCAAATTTCCAGGCAGCAAATGCACTCAATTATCATCCCTTGTTATATAATTATCCTTACACACAGAAATTTATGCTATGGTTAGAAATAATTTTTCAAAGTGTGCAGTTTGCATCACTGATCAGTATACCTCTTTAGCCAACCATCATACAAATGAAAGAATGTCTGCCTCATAAAAAAAGAAACTGAATGACCCAGCATTGGTTTGTTTACAACTGTACTTCTATTCGGTGACATTTTTTAAGACTCAAACCAGGTAAAGCAGGATTTAGCTTAGAATTTTAAGAGTGCTGGCTAATACTCTATAACACATGCAAAATAAGATGTAGCATTTGTAAATAAAATGTAATGCTGTTTAGTAAATAAAATATTAGATTGTTCGGGAAAATTTAAAAGACTTGATAAATAATTTTATTTAATGATTATGTTGACCTGATCCAAAAGAGAATCTGCAAAAAGTGAAAAAGAAGAAGACAGCAGAATAGGAAAATTCCTATTTGGACAGGATTTTGGGACAATATTGTTATTTCTATTTACTGTAAAGCTGCCTTGTCTTATTGCTTCAGTAATAAATTCAGTAAATTTCTTCAACTTACTGATGTTTTTAAAGTATTTGGGATAGTCAAATGCTTGTATTTATTCTGAGCGCCGTTCTCTCTAAATAAAACAAAACAGAAGGGAAATGCAAAACATATTTTATTTTCCTGTTAGAAAATACAGATTCGAACATGCATACTTCAGGTGACGTCGTGATTCCTCTGAACAGATTTTTCTTAATTTCCTCCAGGATGCATTTAGGGGAGAGAAGGTTAAATGGCTGGGAGAAGTTGATTTCAGTGTTAGACAGAAGAAGTTTCCCGAGTTGAATGTGAACCGCAGCACAGGCGCGTTGCTGCTCACAGCACTCACGTGGGGTAGCACAGTGCCTGCCGGTGTGAGGCTGGGGGCGTGAATTACAAGATATGGAGGCGCTTGAAGAAAATCATCGCTGATGACTCAGACTCTTCTAAGATAACTTGTAAAACTATGATTCTGTTGTTCTGAATATCCAGAACTTTTATTAGTATTTTGTTTTTCCCTGCCCTAACCTACCTGCAGAGGAAAAGGGATGGAGAGAGCGCACAGGGGCCAGACCTCCGCGCTGCTGATGCAGCCCTCTCACTGTGCCCAGGAGGGCGATGTGCTCCGTAGGGAGGGAGCTCCGCCGCTCGGCTTGGGAGGGGGAGGACAGCCACCCCAGGCCAGCCGCTTCGCGGGGGTCCCGCTCCCGCCTGGGGCACCCCTGGTGGGGGGCAGGTGTCCCTCCCCGCGGACTGGCCGTCTCGGCACGGGCCCTGCCCTGCAGGGGTGGGAAAGGGCCACCTCGGGGAGGCTGTCCCTGGGAGGGAGGGCCCATGGGTGGCCTGGTGGCCCAGCATGGAAGGGAGGGATGTTAACCCAGCAGAGGGGATGTGAAGGCAACCAGACGACTTGCCAAGCATCCAGCACTGTGATGGGTCTGCCAGAGCAGTGGCTAATGTGCTACTCAGATGCTTCAGAGGTGCACAAAAAGGGCCATTTCCTTCCCTTGCAGCCACTTAAGAGGCTGCAAGTTAAAATCAAAGCAGGTGAGATGAGGAACAAGGGAGGCAATGAAGGAAAACCGTCAGTCGCAGCAGAAGCCAGTGAATTGTCTATCTTGCCATTTGGGTCAGGTCAGGATGTCTTCTGGAAGACTGATCTGTGCCACGTAGTGGGTCCCAGCATTGGCCTGGAGCCACTGTTGTGTGATATTGCTAGGCTGTCTTTCTCACTCCTCTCGCTTATCCAGAAAGAATAGCAGTAATATTAAAAAAAATCACACTTCTCGGTAAGTTGTGTTTCACAGTCCCCTTGCAGCTCAGTGACCCGGCAGACCACACAGCCAGGGAACGCCGGGGCGGCCTCAGGGCACCTCATCACAAAGGATTGAGCCGTAGCTGTTTGGCTTGTGCCAGTCCTTGCCTTTTGCTTTTGTTGGCTTTTACAGAGAGATTTAACTGTCTGAGTTGGCCTGTGTTACTTTTAACAGCTTAAAACAGTCTGGTGTAGACAAGCTAACTGGCTGCGATATAGTCTGTAAATCTATAATGAATGGCCAAAAGGTTGTATCTCACAACGAAGCTATTTTTAAAAAATCTGACTACAGTGAACAGAGGGAGACCCAGGCACCAGAACTAGGGTATTGATGTTCCCAGCCAACCCTCTTCCTGGATTTTGACTGCTATGTCCCATGGTTGCCATAGTGCGGACTTTGTCCTGAGTGGCATTGTTTTGTCTTAGTAAAGTCTGCTAGTCCCGCAGTCCCTGTGACCCCAGCTTTACAACGCCACTAGTAGCTTTCACTACAACTGCAAAACTAATGAAAGAAATGAATCTTTAGGAAAAGATCTAATTAACAGTTTACAATGGAGATAAATTATTATGGCAGTATTCCTTTGTTTGTAAGATAAAGCACCAGGACATGGTTCCTTATCAGTTTCATGTTCTCAGATTTAGAGAGAAAGAAATCTACTGCCATCCATGAAAAGCCATAGCTGAGAAAAAGGCCAGGCTGATATGAGACAAAGACGAAACACTCAAAAGCACGGTCCAGGAGATTGTGTTCCTTCACTAATGTGACTGCACTTCTGCTGAAAGGGAGGCTGGGCTGCTCTCTATGTAGGTACAGTGTATATGAAAAAATGCTATAGAAATGTCATATATTGGCAGGGAATATCTTAGCTTTGCTCAGCACCTAACACAGCCTTCATTGATGCCTAAGAACTTGTCGGTTTATGACAATTCATTATTATTATTGTTGCTGTTGTATTTATTGTTAGTTAAAAAATGACATGAATTACAACTTTCTACAGTAAGGACAACCCCCTCCCCAGGAGGTGCTTCTATACCTCTGTAAGTACTAAATATTGTTAAATTATCTGAGTGCACTGCAAGGGTTATTAGGAAAAATGTCTCCATTCAGTTCTAACCTTACGGTGGAAAGCTGAAAGGCCATATTACACCAAGAATTCTTACTTTATTAGCTTGTATTATTGCAAGACCTGGCATCATGTTTTTCTAGAGCCATACAGAGTTATCATTAGTTACGTCCCATGTAAGCTAACATTACGTAACAGTATCTTGTTTCACTAAGTCATCAGAAACAAAACAGGGATGTTTCCCAGAAAGACATTGCTTGGCATCACATAATCACTGTATCAGCATCTCTATCTAAATGCCCCAATCCCACTTTAATTCTGGTGTCATTAGATCATAGACACTCTTCTGGTGAAGGCCATAAAACACCACAGAGCTTGACAGACTCTCCTGGTCGCTGCTGCTTAGTCTGCTCTGAACTTCACCCATGGCAAGGAGGTTGTCTTTAACATTTAGCACCCATATTAGACACCTAGTTGTCCGCAAAGGCTACATGAAAAAGAAGGTGCTTGAATTCAGGCTCACTACCTGCTTATGACTCACCAAGATGGCCTTCTTTTTCAGTAATTAAGTCATGATCATGATCATGCCTTCAGTTCAGACGTTGCAGTTACTGTGGGTAGCCACAATGGCAGGGGTAGATTGGGAGTTGGCTGAAAACTTCCCAAAAGGTTAGCCAAAGCTGAGTTGTTACACGCTGTGGATGTGGTGGCTAGAGCCTGGCCAGGGCTCAGGTACACCAAGAAGAGGCAGCAGGAGAGGGCTGGGGAGACCAGCTTGGTGTGAAGCCTTGGGAGCAGGCTGGGGCTCAGGTGCTGGTGAGGGGACAGGGACAGCTCAGCCTCCTTTTCTGCACCACCTCGCCTGGGGTTATTTCCCCTCCGCTGATGCGGAGTAGTAGCCATGAACCTGTCTTCCCAAATTTCTGGCAGAGAAAATCTGTGGTGCAAGGCAAGAGCTTTTGCTTAAAGCCAGCCCCTGGCAGTGGCCTGAATGAGAACTTGGAAGAAATCTGAAACTGCTGAGACTTGTGAAAAGATCTCATAAGGACAATGCTGTGCTTGGGCCAGCTGGTGCAGAATGCAGTTTTGTAGGTGAGATTAAAGTTGTTTGGCTATAAGGCTTGTTCAAAGGTGTATTTGCTTCTCATATTTGCCTTGTTACGGAATTGTGCTTTTCATTGTATTTTGCTGTACATGAACTGGTTTGTCAGGACAGCAGCAAATTTCACAAAAAGACCAGAAAAGGGGAAGAGAGGGATACTGTTCCTACCAGTATAGACAAAATGTTCTCCAGTCAGCTTTCCTCCAAGCCAAGAAGTCTAGCTTTATTAGGCTCTGTGCAGATCGAGAGCTGCTGTAAGCCAAGGTAGCTCCATTGAAGTTAGTGATGTATGGCAAGTTGTATCACCCAAAAATGTAGCCCTAATTTCTGTTTCATATTTTTAGAGGTAACTTACTGTTATCAAATACTGCCAGTCGCTCATTCTGTCAGGGTCATTGTATTCTGTTATTTGGCATTCTAAATAGAGGCCAAATCTTGTCTCTGATTTGACTAAAATCATTAGGATTACTTTTCCATTTGTGAGATTTTTGCACTGCCTTGGGGTGGGCTGCTGCAGCACCCATGAAGTTACCTGAGCTAGATTAACTTTTGTGAGGCTGGACAGCAAACCCGTGCCATCGCTTCGCTCCTCATGACTTGGCTGAAGCTAGCTTGGGAGTGTCTCTACAGGCTGCAGTTGTGCCTGACTGCAATTAGATTGCTACACAGAGATTGCCCCAGTAATTGCTTTTTGCTCTCACTTTGAGAATAAAAATATAAGGATACTTAAGCAAAGGAAAATTTAATAATGACAGTATACAGTAATTAATGCTCCTCAGCAGTAACATTGATACCCCATGGTCCAGTAACAGCATCCTTATGTGCTGTCATACTCAGGAAGAGTAGGTCTTTCCTTCTAGCATGGCAGATTATTAGCCTGCTCACTAAATTCACTGGTTAGAGGCCTTGTTGTTTGTTTTCTGGAATCTTCTATCTTTTCTTTAAAGGTGTCAGATACACAAGGCAGGCTGGGAACTACCAGGAAACCTGAAAGACAAGTGACTAGAATGGTTGTTGTCATGATCGTTGCCTTTCTAATCTGCTGGACGCCATACGCTGCCTTTTCTATCCTAGTCACTGCATACCCCTCCATTGAGCTGGATCCTCGTCTGGCAGCAATTCCATCTTTCTTTTCCAAAACAGCCACTGTTTATAATCCAATTATTTATGTCTTCATGAACAAACAGGTACTGTATGCTCTCAAAGTGTCTTTAACACTCATATTTTGTTATTTTGTCTTGCTTTATAATGAATTATTTCTACCTACCTTCATGTTAGTTAACTAGCATTGCAATATCCAGCATTTAGAACTAAAAGAAATCACTGTATATCTACCTACTGGAAGATAGTGTTATAAAGGAAGATCAGCCCTTAGTGAACATCAGTTAGTTTTCTGTATGAAAATTCTATTTTCAAGACTGTCCCAGTATATTTTTATAATTCTTTAGGAATGCAACACCAGTGAGTTGATTTTGAGGTGGGGTGGAAGTTTTCAGTAGCTTGAATTTGTGTCAGGGGAAATGCTCCATTTATGGTTGTATGTACAGGGAGTGTAGAAGCATTGCATGTGCCTATGGGACGGGGAGCTTTCTTCTCTGGAATGGGGGCAAAGGATTGGACGCAGAGAAGGAGAAGTGACAAGGGGATGAACGAGAGTGATATGTGTTCACTGTGGTAACAGGCAGGATAATAGCCTTGGATAGATTTATGCAATGAATGTAGCTACTAAGAGTAGTTGCATCAAGCAGAGTATAAGCATATAAGTGAAAAGAAGAAAAATAGTAAAGTGACTGTTGAATAAGAAGTGATGAATACATTTATCTATTCAGTCCTGCAGAAAGAGCTATTGCTTGTCTCACATCCTACGGACAGTATCCTGATCTCCCAATGCATGACAGATGTATGCTGGTCTTACCCTGCTCATGGATACGAACAACATGGAAACAAAACATCTTTGAATAGCTGGGTATTAGCATATGAAAGCAACTCATGAGCCTGGAGAAATGACCAATTCTGTCCATTAGATGTTAGTAACAAGCAGAAGAGGAAAAATATTTTTTAGAGTAAGATTTTCCAGTAGTTTGAGTCTTTTTAGAACAAATTATTTCTCAGTTTTAGAGTTCTTCATGGCGGCACAGGCAAATATATTTTATGGGGCTATTTCTTTATATTCCCAACTGACTCATGAGAAAATTTCCAAGAGCTTTAGCTAAGACACAGTCTGCTTTATAAAGATATTTTTAAATTCCTTATGTGTTTTGATTGATGTCCTTTTTTTCAATGTGTTTTGATTGATCTGCTTTTTTTCAACTTTCTAGTTCAGGAAGTGTCTGATTCAGATGTTCAGCTGCAGTGCCATAGAAACTGCAGAGTCCAACATGAACCCGACTTCAGAGAGAGCAATGCTAACCCAGGACAAAAGAGGCAGTGAGATGTCCACCATGGTGGTACGTAGTGCCGTTTCTAAGAGGAAAACCAGAGATGAACACAGAAATTGCCAATCTTTTGCCCAGTTGGCAGCCTCAGAAAACAAAATCTGTCCCATGTAGGGTGGGAGATATGATCATTAATGCAGTGCTACAGCATATTTCCTTGTCACCATCACTTAATAAAAAAATGTTGTCAGTGGGGACATTATGTGGACACCGGCTTTTGAGATTCCGGGCTCCTGAGTGCATGTAAGAGTTTCTCGGCTCTGCAGCTGCAGTCAAACACCCAGCCATAAGGTGAGTCCCTTCCTCCACTGCATTCCTCTTCCCAATCCACAGCCTGCTTGCTCCTGAAAATAACATCGGGGAGCCCAGTGTTGCTATGCTGGCATGTAACACAGTAAGGATAGGAGAGTTTTATGCTGATGATAACTCCTTGGTCAGCTGGACAAAAACATGAAGTGGCACATGGCTTCAATATGCTAATGGACAAATAAATAATATATAGCACACAGCTGACCCAATTTCAAGCAATGGAGGTTCAGGGAAGAACAGGTCTGAGTGCTTTTTTGATTTGTTTGGGTATTTTTACTAAAAAAGCAGAGCAAGCCAGAGGCTTCTGCACTTATGTCTATCCTTGTTGAGAACCTCCTGAGAACCTCATCTGGGCCACTAAAATCTCCAGCAGTTTGGACAAGCCATCGAGACTCCCAAGCACTATTTTATTAAAACAAGCCCTATCAAGAGCTGCTCATATCTTCTCTCTGCGTTCCCTCTTTGTCAAGAAAATCTTCCGTGCTCATGGCAACTTTTGAAGTAAATTAATTTGGACTAGATGATTGTTGTAGGTCCCTTCCAACTGAACTATTCTATTAATTCAACTTTAGGAGTTAGTAGGGTGTAGGAAAGTACAATTGTGCAGGAATGCTGGAAAAGGGGCCAGGAGCACAGCTTAGAATAGTGAAGCTGAGCTTTGTGGGACAGAAGTTTTTCCCCGTATATGCCTGCACTGTGCAGAGCTAAGATCTATCATGTTCTTGAGACCATGTAGCTCAAGGTGACAACTATTATTTCTGTTTCTTAACAATTACAATTTTCAGAAATCAGTGGTTAGAGAATACAAATATTATGTATGTGCTGGGCCACATTAGGTTGGAGCACGTTGGATGTCTCTATTTCCATTTGCACATTTTTACTTTTCTCACTTCTGAGCTAGGGCATGCCTCTCCAGAAAGCATAAGCAACATCCTAGCCCAACAGGCAACTTGCAGCAGCCAGTGGCACCACACTGCTGTTCTCGGAGGAGCAGTTGTGTCTCTGTGCCTTCAGTCCTTAAATTCCTGTTTCTGCCTAAGTCACATCCTCACTGCTTTTAATTGAGCTACTGATCCTGGTATAAATCATTAACTTGTTATTACACCTTCGATATCAGAAGCAGGGAGTGCAACATAAATACACTTCCGGTAAACAGTGAAAAAGAACAGAAATTGCCAGCTTTCCACGGCTGTATTCCATCTCATATATTTAACTCACACAATGACATGCAGCAATATACTTAGCTTTAGCGGAATGTCACTTACACACATGCAAAACCAGACTAGGCCATGAGTGTAATAAAGACAGACTTTTGTTTTAAACAGCCTTTGGTGAACATCGTATGAAACGTTGCTAAAATCTGGCATATCAGATTTTGAATCCTATACTTAATTGAATGCATTTTAGAAGAAAAGGCAACAGCTGACTGTATTTAAATGCTTTAGTATGGAAAACCATTATTTCTAGATAAGACATTAATACAGTGCCAGTCAAAACAAATGTTGCTCCATAGTGGTATAGAGAAGCTACACTAGCTACATACTGTACAGGCCTTAGCAGTATAAATGTGATTTGGAATGAATCATCCAGTGTTCAGTTTTACTTCAAAAAATTACAATTTCTTTACACAGAATAAAGACATTTTGTTTCTACCAGATTTTTCTTCTCTTTTTATTTTGTTAAGTTACAGTTTGAAAAACTATATTGTCCTGAAAAGGAATGACAGGCTACCTGAGATATCTGTGGTCAAACCTCGTCCCAGAGCAGTACCTTGCTGAGTTGGAAGTCAAGAACCACCCCTGCAGCAGATGGGGGTGTTTGTGGATCAGGGAAAGGTGACACAGAAACACAGTACAAAACATACCCTGAAACCCTGGTATCTTGCAAAGGCTGACTTCTTTACAATTCTCACGCTCAAGAGGAGACAAAAGCTGCAGCTCCTCGCCAGGGGTGGAGGGACAGGCGTGGGCAGCGTGGCCCTGCAGCCTCTCTGGCCTTGGCATGCTGACATGGACTGCTTGGCCACCTGATCCTGCTTGTGGTCCCTTCAGCATTCACACCGACGGACGGACAGAATAATTCAGCCCCCATATTTCTGCACAGCCCTGGCTTTCTGATGCATGTTGCTTTCGCTCTGTGAAGGCAATCTAAACACTGAAGCAGCAATGACAGTAACACGTGGGAGAAAACACGAGCTCCTCACTCCTCCTCCCTGTCACCAGTTTTCTCGTGGAGATGTGTTTGGGGGGGGTCCCACCATCTGCAGCCATCACTTCTGAAGGCAAAGGGGAGCTTGGCAGGGGGAGGAAGGGCAGCCTGCTGCAGGCAATAGTGTATCTGACATCCAAGACAAACATGTTAAAAAAGATAACCATGCATACCTGCTTTAAGTAACTACTGATGATTTGGGTTTTTTTCATCAAATACATAAGAATTATTCAATAAGATCTTTCTGTTAAAAGATCCTGTATAAGTGCATAGGTAAAACATGATCCTTTCAGCAATTTATTTCAGCTGTTCCTTATTTCTGTAAAGCTTTCCCTTCACACTCAGTGGTCAATTTCTTTGGCCCTGCTCTTTTTCCCCTGTACCCAACTTCCCATCGTTCTCACAGGACAGCTGTGAGTGCAAAGGACCCCATCATGCCCTTTGTTTTGCATCTTATAAAAGCATGAGACAGCTCTCCAGACCTTTTCTACATCACGTATCCTTTGCAGAAGAAGAGAAGTTAGGAAGCAGTGGTGGTTGACCATGCAAGGGGTGAAGCACACACCAAGTGCTGGCTAGCTCCTGCGGCTGGAGACCAAGCATGATGACTGCAAGGCTGGAGGGCAGGACTGACATGAAGTTGAGCTACTGGAGTTAATCACTGGAGTGAATGAGCAAATGTGGGAAGGGGAGGATGGGTATCTATACCATTGCTCCAGAAGAGATACCTGCATCACGGTGAGTTTTCCTTGCCCAGTGATAGCTGCTGCCAGACACCACAAGGCATGGACGTGGTCTCCAGCAAGGGGCAAGGTCAGGAAGAAGGCGCTGCTCAACAAGTAATACCTGGGAGTGTCTAGGGGCTCCCTTTCTTTAGGCAGTCTGGTTAACTCTACCATCCCACCTTTAATGGTGCAAGCCAGTGGGTGCTGTCTGAATCTTACGTTGCTGGAATACCTTTTAACATTTCCCACAAAGGGTAGCCATGACTATGCCATCCAGGCCTCACCACCCTTTATCCTGGAGGTGTGAATCTGTGTAGCTATTTGACAATTCCGTTCGTTAGAGAAACTTAGTTGCAAGACATAGCGAAGTCATTTGTAACATTTTAAAAACCTAATTTCTAATAAACAATTTTTATACACTGTGGTCTTCCTCTTAACTCATCCTGGACTCAAAATTAATCTGAATCTTACCCTTTTTATATTTTCTGAGTGAGTAGAAGGATTGTTCAGATTCAAATGCCCTGATTTCATTTTAGAATGGTAAAATCCAAAGAGGAGAGTTACTCTACAAATAACATAATGAGCTGCACATGTGAGAATTCACTGCAAGACATCTATGGTCTTCGTATTCATCTCACAAAATTTCATGAGGTGATTGTCTTTTACAGTATAATTTTGGTCTCAGTGGGCTTGAACTTTTGCAATGCTCAATCTTAAACCCAAACTATGAACCTCATTCTGACAGCCACATCCTTTAATGATTCATATACTTTACCATTAATCCTGTGGGATCTAGAGCAGAAAAGTGAATAGATATATATGCCTCCTTTAAATGTTTTGGAAATATTGTGAGATAGGAAGTGTAAGGTATTCAATTATTATTTGTATGCACATTTTTGTGCTCATCAGTCTGTTAGTGAGGTATGATGTGAAAGCAAAAATTCTTGCATTTAAGACACACTCAGATTTTCTCTTCAAGGATATGTTGACCTAGGTTAATCACATGTTAATGGTATTAGATGTATTAAATCATGAAGAATTGGCAGAAGTGTTAGTATTTAATTAAAAGCAACAGAATTATTTTATCTCCTGAGAAGGTGAGGATACGTAGAGTATAGCTCTGTAGTACAAAATAGAGCATCAAAACTTAAGTAATGGCAAAGAAAAACACAATGTAAAAATGCATGGAAAACCTTAGAAAATGGCAAGTTAAAATGAGATTCACCATCTGGTAACTGGCTATATCATCCTCAATATAAGTCACTCATCGATGAAGTGGTACTGGTGAGCCTTTTAGACTATTTCACCAAGGAAAACTTGGTTTGCATCTATAAATTAATTGAGGACACCAGTTTGTAAAGATAGTCAAAGACAGTGTCTCCAACTAACAAAAATGGAAACACACCCACTTAATACACTAATAGCCAGTGCAAGGTTAGCCATAGGTCACATTACCATTGTGCGTGGTGGGGTGGGTAGTCTGGCATCAGGCTTTGAATTACTGCAGTCAAAACATTATAAGGAAGGATATTCACAGAGGAGCTTTAGGGCAGTGCTCACATTTCAGCCACAGAGCAGACAAATAACCTTGGCTTTTTTATGAGGAAAAGGGAGAACTACAGCACAATAGGAACAAAACAGGAATCCTCAGAATGAGAGAATGTATAGGAATACACTGAAAAGTCTCGACATTAAGCCCTGCTTCCTTTTGCCTAGTCATAAGCAAGTGCTAGAAAGAGAAGGCAGGATTTTCTCCCCATGTTAGGTATAGGAGTCCACACTGCTGACCCACCTGCAGCACTTCTGTGACAGCCAGCTGAATACCTTCATAGTCAAAAGTTCAAATATGATTTTTTTTCTCTGCAAAAACAATTGTCATATAAATTTTTTTCATGGGAAAGAGTTTTGAGGTAACTTCCAGAGACTGACTTCTAGAAAAAGATTTTTTTAAAATTTATTTAGAAACCAGCATTTTCTGTACTTTTTGGTTATTAAAGTTGGAAGATAATAAGAAAACATGGAACACACACACACACACCCATTTTCCTATAAATTATTAGAGGCTTCAAATTTTTGCTGTTTTCTGGATGACAATAAAGTGCTGGCAGTATTCTTTTCACAGAGAAGCCTTTGTCAAGGTGTTAGTTTTTAAAATTAAAGGAAATTTTAACCACTTTCTTACTGTTTGCACTCAACTGCTCTGCTGCTATTCAGATCATTATTTAAAGGTGTGACAGTAGTATTTAGACATACAGAAGATAAAAAGTGTTTACAGACTTCACAGTCAACTCAAATTTAGAGAAGCATTGTACAGATCCAAAATGGCACCAAAGAAGACAATAGATAATTATGAAAAAGCAAATTAAGTATGTGTTAAAGATGGCAACACTTGCAGTTGACTCAGTGACAGGAGTAACAACAAATGAGGAGTAGTTAGGACAGAATTATGGAGGCTCTTGCTTGTGAAGACAAGAAACTTTTACGTGCACTGCAATAACTATCGTGGACATCAAAGAGGCATGGCTACAATAAAATAGAGGGGATGGTACATGAGATAAGGCAACATAGTAGTAGTGGCCCGAGGAAAAACCAAGACTAGAAATAGTAGTAATAATTTCAGACATGGCCAGAATATTCATGCCAAAGTAGAACAAAGATGGTTCCCCAGGTCAGAGGAGACAGATTTGTCATTGATGAGAGCAGAATTGTGGGAGGAAGAAAGAATAGCAGCTGTGCAAATCTCAGAAGAGATGATCAGACATACAGTTTTGGACACACAACTTTGAAAATAATTGTGAAACATTCAGAAAACAGAGGCTGGCTAAAACACAGGACTAGGAAAGATGGAGACACATTAGAAATAAAAAGCTAGATTTGCATGCTGTTAGTAAGGATAGCAGAGGAATCCACAGGAGTGGAGGCAACTGCTTAGGTTATGCAGGAAAAAGTGGATTGAACTTAGAGGATGGTGAGATAAGGAGAAAATCTCATGCCCTGAGTGACTGGTCAAGGAGTTACATCATAAGAAAAACAATGTTTAGTATGGAGGATGTAATCAGTACCACAAAAACAAGTGGGAAATGTGATCTGGAGAGCTAGGTTTATAGAGGTTAAGAGACATTTGTTGAGACGTAATTTATCAGGGTGAAAGCCTGAGAGAGGGGAGTGTAATCTGAGCCACAGAAGTAGAACATGGTAGATGAGGTGCCACTGACTTTCGAGAGTGTGAAAGACACAAGGTGATGGCTGGGGATGGTGCAGTGCGCCCAGCAGGTTTCTGGAGAGAACCGAATTTGCATTGCCAAGGGAAGTAAGCAGAGGAGCAGGAGAAACTGAGGAGGTAAAGAAAGCATATGAGAGAAATAGGCATAAGCAAGCAGTCTTGTCTGTTTGAGCAGTGGGATTAGCATGAAGGTATCAGTAGTTTATTTTCAACAGCGAAGTTCATAATTTAATTAAATATACTGAAAAAAACCTGAGCAAGATCCAAGTGACACGCAAGGGTTCATCATCTAAACCTGTGTTCCTACTGTGAAGCTCTATCTTGAGAGTTTATGGAGAAACAGTTCATGTCTAATTCCACACATAGCTCATGGCCTAACTACCACCGGTAAGATTTGAACTGTACTCCCTTCGGATTAGCCCCTCCAGCACACTTTAACAGATTACATTCATGGTTGTCTTATATCATTTTGCCACCCTGTTAGACAAACACTGACATGCAGCAATCACAGACATAAAAATGTAGGCTGCAACAGGGTGATATGAAAATTAGTGGTTCTGGACAAATAGGAAATGAATATTAGAGTCTAATTAGTCTTCACTTCATTTGGAGAGGAATTAATTAATTGTCTTAATAGGACCACAGAGGCATCACAAATGTTTTCTTTCCATCAAGCAAAGACTACATTGAACAACAATTAATCAATCATTCTCATAAAACACAGAAATATTTCTCACTGTCCATAACTGTTATTTTTCAGTTCCTCACAAGCATTTTTCTGTTAAGGGCCAGATTTTGTTTGTTTTATTAATATGAGTACTCCCATAACTGTGGGAGAAGCCATTTTCTTGAACAAGGCATTGGTTCTTACCTTCTGCACATACAGACAAATGTTTTTTTGTAAATGTTTACCAATTCTCCAGCATTAACATTCCATCTAGTGAGATGCTGTCTTTATGAGAGGTTCCCATCTTTGATACAAACAAGGAATAATAGAATCAGTGGGAGTTTTCATGTTAAAATCTCTTCAGTAATGCTTTTCAGGAAGAGGATACCTTTTTTCCTGCCTGTCAGTCGGAGAGTACTTTTTAAAACGTTAGCACCTTGATGCATTGGTAGCAGTCCAACCAAACAATATTAGCCCTGACACAAAGTGTTACAGAGTTCCCAGAAGTTGATTTTTAAGTCTTTCAATGTAACACAATAAAAAACATTTTTAGAATTACAAGCAAAAAAAGGGGTGGGGGGGCAACCTCTTTTTTTGTAAGAGAGTTGCACATAGTGACTGAAGAGACACCTCCTGCATTATGTGATAAGAGCATGGCGCGAACATTTTACCTTATGCAAAAAGTAAGCGATGCAATGGATGGTGTTAAAGATCTTAAGTCAAGACTAAAAGATGTGAATGCTGCCAAAGTCAATGTGCTCACACTTGATTGTGGACTAACAAACAGCCTCTTGTGTCCTTAAATTTTTGTTTTGCTGCCAAGAGTATGCCTAGAAATCACATCCCTTTTCTAAAAAATGTTTTATAGCATTATCTACGGTTTGCAAAATTAGCAGCGTAACACTACACCATTCTTGATGCTTTGTGATCATTTATTACATTTTAATGATGCAACCTAGACAAAATAATTGCCCTTCCTATAAATCTTCCATGACATTGGGAGGTAATTAGTTTGTGGTTTTGCTTAAAAATGCCAGCAATAATTCATCAATTTACTTGTTTATAATGGAAATAACTTTTTTTTTTTTAATATAAATTATGGTTGCCGTAAGAGCTACTGTTGTGTTATGAGGTCATGCTGGTTCCTTTGGGATAACAGTAAGAAAGGCACTGACACTCAAGGCTAGCTAAATGGTTTACTGAGTAAAAAACAGAAATTATGGAAAAGGTAATAGCAATCTTAGGACCCTTCTGATGCTGGAAATCCCAGCTGTTTCAGCATGGAACGAGTCCCTCCTTGTAGATCATGGCACGCTGCCCAGATCCCATCTGTGGTGAGGGTTTCTGACCTTGTTGTTCTTCACATCTTTATGATATTCTTCCAAGTGAACAAAGTTATCTATCTTCTCTCTGTACAATGCCGAACCTTTCTAGTTGGTACACCAAGGTTCACTGAGAGCATAACACTCTTACACATCTCCATAGCAATGAGCTCTTACAAGCAGCACATACAGGTGGTATTGTTAAGGGCAGTGCATACTAACGTCACAGCATGTGCTCAGGTTATATAGCAGGTCACTCACGCTAACATACGGGTCTCTACAGCAAAGGCCTATGGTTAAATTCTGCCTAGATTCTGCTTGAAATCACTATCTCCTAGCTACAATGTCTTCTGCAGCTGTTCTGCATTTATAGTTGTGTCAGCACTCTCTTGCAAAAAAAAAAAAAAAAAAAAATCTGTTCTCAGGGCTGTATATCCTTGAGAAATAAAAACAAGTTCCTGGCTGAATTTTGGCATGGGGAAAAAAAAAAGATTTCAAAATAGCTTTCAAAATCAATTATTTCAGTAAGAGATAAAATGCTGAGGTTTAAAGAGACTATCCAGGCAATTTTCCATAGCCTTAAATGTAGAGGAAGAGTATATTTTAAAATGTTGCAAGATCAACTCACCTCACCACCCACTAGCAGGGAAGAAGGTGAGTGCTTAGCCACTGAATGATGTGTCGGCGCACTTTAAAAAGTTTTCGTGTTCTTGCTCTGGCAACAGACAACACAGCTTCTCTAGGGATTTGCTACTGCTTTTTGAAGATACAAATATCTTAATATGCAGATTTTGTTTCTGCTAAAATCACATGTAACTGCAGAGCACTGCTAGAGGAGATGCTACCTGCTCAAAGTGAAAGGGCATGGAGAAGGGCAGAGATTATTCAGGACCAGCTCTACCAAAAGTTCATCATAAGCAGGATCATTCCAGCATAGCTCTGAAGTAAGGGAAATGGAGATTAACCTCTAATTCTTCCATTTGCCTTTTGCAAATATTTTTACCTTATTTTTTGGTAAAAATGCAATTAATCACGTCAGAGTTTCCACTTTTGAGTGATGAGACCTTGTCCTTGCCCACACTGAGTCTCTATTGCCAAGGGCTCTGAAAGCAAAAAGGCAACTAACAATCAAAACAAGTTTGATAAACATTTCTGTGTTTCTGGCTTTAGCTGCGATATTAATTCCTGCTTTTTCTTTGTTTCCTGCCTTCTCTTCTATTCACTTCTTTTCCAGGCTCAGACCAAAACCGCCAAAATAAAACACTTCTGATGTTCCCCTTCAGCTTGCTCTTACCTGCAGATCTGTGACCCCACTCAGAGGAGACCTTTTCCCACAACAAGTACTCCAATATAAAGGAGCGAGGGTTTTGATGGGATCCTTCCGTGAGATGAGGTGACTTGTCTAAGCCTAAGAAGCTCCAGCATTCACATATGCTTTGAGTCTCCATGATATTCCTTTACCACTATTCCAACCTGAATGTTCCCACAGATGTATGCAGGGCAGACAAATTTGTTCACAGTCTAGCTAGAGGAATAAAATACATATTCATCGGCTAAAGCCTTTTCTGTTTAATTTTGACCTCAGAGAAAATGATTATCCAGGAAAACAGAGACATGAACGTTAACAATAATTCTCATCTAAATTATTGAGAAATATAATTTGTAAATGATTAGTGAAGAGAAGATCTTAGAAAATTTATGATAATGTTTTTTATTATAATACTTTGTATTATAAATTGTACTATTCTTTCTCTTTATTACATTTACATTGAAGTCTCTTTCCTTTTCTTTGTCACAAAGAGTTAAAAATCTTTAAGAGAATTTAAGAGCCTTTCAGTAATTTGGCACATCAGTTTTAGCTCAGCTATTATCTAGCTGCATCAAGATATTAATGTAGTCATCTCTCTTTAGTCTCAATGAATTGCTATAAAAATGTCAAACAATTAGATTATATTGGCCAACATAGCCCTGTTTGATTGAGTACAGATGTAGGCCATGTCCCTTGAATCATACTGATGAAGAAGCAGAAAGGCTTGTAGGACTCCAGCGCAAATTTATTTCAATATACGTACCATTTAAGTTTCTAATGTCAGTACTTGCAATACTAATAACCAAAAAATGCTAAATAGGTATTTTCAGATGGAATAAAAGTCAATGTCATTCAGGACAAATACTAATGAACTCTGCTGGAGGAGAAAAAAAAACCTATAAAAATAGCCAGCCAGTATGCTGGTACAAACATAGACACTGCTCTATTGCACAGATGTGACTATACCAAAGGAACAAAATGAACATCTCTCTTATTTATGGGAATAGTACTGCTTAAATTCTGTCTCTGCCTGGACCAGAAAATATAACACACACTGTTGTGTCAGGAAAACCACCAGTGTATAAATACTTGACAGATATATCTAGTTACAAATGTCTCAGTGTTGGCCGCTATGCCATTCTGAAAGTCAGTAAGACTGTGGACATCCCTTTTTCTGCATGTACAATGTGTGCACCCAGCTGCATGTGCAGCCCTGTCATGGAATGCACAGGAAGGTACGAGTCCTTACAGATGAAATACCTCTCGACCATCTGGTGTCCACACAGACCACATGTAATTAAAAGCTAAAGCTATGCTGTTATAACTTAACAGCTGAAAACAGTGTCTGTTCCCTACACGATAAAAATTCAGAACGTGAAGAAGTCCATTCCCACTCTACCTCAGCAAATCTTTATCCATGTGCATCTGAGCTAGTATTTGGTCTTAAGCAGCAGTGCAGGAGAAAGCATGCACCTGTGATGTTAGGTTACAAGATCACAGGATAATCATCATAAACACAAAGGCCCAGTGAGGATCAGATGAACAATGACAAGGAATTCATTGTAACCTGAACAGTGTAAGGAGTCGAGCAAGTTGGTACTCTTAGGGCTATCAAAGGAGAATGATAAGCCTGTTGCCCTGGGATGAAACTCACTGATACGGGTCAAGGAGAGAAACTCCCTTCCTGTATGCCTTGCAGACTGAAGGGGGTCATTGCCTCCAGCAGAATATAGGATGCAGGGGGAAAACAGTTTTGGAGTTTTAAAATCTAGTATGAGATGTTTTACGGTGTTTATGGGAACTGATGGGACTTAAGGGATGTTTAGAGGAAGGACCAAAGATGGAGAAAAGGAGGGCTCAAGATGTATCAGGTGCAAGAAAATAGAGGGGAAAGGGGCTAAAGGGGGTCAGTTGCATGTAAACAGGCTGCTAGTCAGTATGTTGTCTGACTGAGACCTGCACTTGATCAGCACAATCTATTCTATCTTCTCATTATATTCTACTTCTGACTATATTCTGTGTGGGTGTGCTCTCCGTTCTGAGTGGGCATGTGTGAATATGAGTAAACTTCCATTTGCTAAGATAAGCTAGTGAGTAGCCAATGAGGAGGATAAAAAGTCTGAGTACCTGCAACTGGAGTAGGGCTGTGACCATCCAAGGCTTATATGTTTGGGTGCTGGCAACTGGGGAGATTACGTACTGCATAGACTGAGAAAGAGTAACTGAGCCTTGATCTGACTCACGTTTCTGGGTTCCAGGGAGAAGCTCACCTGCAGGAATAGCTAGGAGACAGAGATCGGGCAAGAGCGTGTAATGGAATGCAATAGCAAGACTCAAAATGACTTAGCTAAAGTAAAATGACAGAAGAAAACATTTCCATTTACTTTGGCAAGACATAAAAGGAGTGGCTGCTGTTTATGACAATGAGAGTACCAATTTACATTTCTTAGACATTGTGACTGATGCTCTAGCAGGGTGCTAATGCAAGTAGGAAAAACTGAATCTGCTTGCTTTCTTGAAAAATCATTCCACAGCACTCTACCTCAGGTAGTGATGAAGGCTGTCCAGGGCTGGGAACTTGGGAAGTATTACTATGCTGGACATGGATAACTATCTGTATGGAAAAGATGGCACTGTTCTCTCCAAACCCTTTCTGAACTTAGTCATTGCATTTTTTTTTTTATGTGGACATCACTGATTTGGTAGGTGAGAGCTCCTATAAGAGCCAAGACATTTTGTTCTAGCCTTTTATTAATTATTAGTCAATGATGAAGACAGTATGTTTAGGTACTTCTTATGACCTCTAAGTGACATCAGGGTCCTGATTCACTGACCAGATACTGGAATAGTTTCTCCTCTATTAAATACTATGCCAGTATCGTGCTTATTGCTACGTGCAATTTAGCTGCTACCTCACTATCAGGATTAACCAAATGATTACAGATAGCCACCTACATACCTCAGCTGCAGCACACTTCATACTCATTTATCTTATATTCTGTAAGCTACTTCAAGAGTTACAAGTCCAGATAAATTCTGAGGACATGACAGAACTGCAAATATTTTTGGAAACCCATTCTTTTCTTCCAGCAGGAACTCTTGGTTAATTTTCTGACGGTGTATTGACAGGTAATTAATAAGTACCTGTCACATCAGTAGAAGAACAGACTGTTCTGGCTGCTCCAAGAATGCTGAGAACGTCAGCAGACAAGCTCATTAATAATAGAATGAGGGTCAAGATGTCTGCTCTGAGCAGACTAAATGTTTTCACCACAAACTTTTTTCCCCCACATTCCTCTTTTCCAGGATATTGCGGATTACAGCTCTACCTGTAATTCCATTGTCACTGTTCTCTCATCAAGTTCGCTTTGTACTTACGAGCTTATTCTCCATGCTATCCATAGCGGTTTTCCAAATGAACACTTCCGGCCTACAGTATGAAACCATTTTCCCTTACTGATTGATTGTGATCATGCCTTCATTGTGCTAATCAAAACAAATTGTGAGCGGTGATTGGCATTAAAACAGAAAAAGAGGACAAAGAATAGCAGTGTGGACACTGTCACTGTGATATGATTCATAAATATGATCTAGTAGCCAGTCAGATAATAAAACACCCATAATATATAATATTTTCATAAGGAAGTCAGTACAGCCTATGATTGTCCAGGAAAATTACTAGCTGCACTTTTGAAACACCCAGTTTTGGGGTTTTTTTGCTGCAACTCTCCCTGCAGTGTGGCTACTATTGACTTCTTTCACAATTGACGTACTTGTGCAAAATTAAGAAAAAAAAAACCCAAATTAAAAAGAATTTTAGACAATAATGGACCCAATTCAGTTTACTTCAGTGTTCTTATCTGCAGCTTATCTCAGTGCACCTGTAGCATGGAAAAGTTGTTATGTCAACTCTTGAACTACTGAATTGTTGAATATGGGTACAGTAGGCCCATAAAAACGGAAGTCTGAACCATCCATTCTGGTAAGAAACTTACCTTGTGACAGTAACTTTACTATTTTAAAAAAAATTAAGTAATCGAAAAGGCTGAACATTATAAAAAATATTTTCAGATGTATGTTCAGAAAATAAACACAAATTCCTAATTAGTGCAACCCTGTTGGAGATTTCTGGAAAAGCTGTTAATCTTTGTGGACACCTAGTTTCTCCTAGCAATTTCAAATGGTAAGTGTCAAGTATGAGAGCATCAAGAAAAGTGATAGGTCACGAACATTCAGTTATAGGAAAGAAAGTAGTACTAGAGCTCAGTACTGATCTCGCTTTCAGTTTCATCTTGCCAGTTTTCACCCTCTTCTGCCATCATGTGTCAGGCTGAAGCATTATATGAAATAAAGGAAAAATAAATCACAGTAATAATTCAGTGATAAAGAAATATCTCCCTAAATATTTCCCATAGTAATGGATACTGCCACCAAACTGAAAAGCTAAGTGAAAGGAGGGGGATGTTATGTTTGAAAATTTTCAGAAAGCTAGTCAAATGTATGTAATTTCTATTAATGACATCTTCATTTGCTGATGGTGACACAAAACGCTAAGGCTTAAGATTATGACTATTGAAGATTATTTCCCTTTTCATTTCCTGTATCTTCTTAGCCTAGATACAGGCCTTTACTTCTGAAAGGGGTCTTTATTTTGTTGGATTCAATTGTATTGAAATTAACACTGAATTAGTATATACATACATACTATATATATACAGTATATATATATATATATATACTCTCTTGACAATGGAAGAATACATTCTATGGTAGACGTACTACTGTGATTACAATGTTTATTTTAATATCTTTAAATATGTATATATATATATAAAATAGATAGCAAGATTCAGATTTCAGGGAATATTATAATTGATACTTTACATACCAGCAACATTGTTTACATATCATACTGCATTTTTGTAAAAATGGAATTAAGTGATCTAAAATTATTCCTTGTACTAGAAGTCTTAGGCAACCCTCTGGAAAGCTGCAATTTATTAAAATTGTTTTCTCTCTTCTTATACTTAAATGAAGACTTTTGTGACTACTGCTTTTGAAAATAGTACCTACTAGGTTCCTGAAAGACCACCCATGTTCTCCTCTCACTGGCAGAGAAATACTATCTACTCATTACCTGAGTAATGACTCAGGTCTTCCACA
Organism: Oceanodroma leucorhoa; assembly: GCA_030449065.1. Lineage (NCBI taxonomy): Eukaryota > Metazoa > Chordata > Aves > Procellariiformes > Oceanodroma > Oceanodroma leucorhoa. The sequence continues at coordinate 15,080,227 of JASVER010000017.1, forward strand.
GACTGGTAAATATTTCAGGGCATGTAAACATGCCTTCAGTTTTAGCTTGACCACATTCTTAAAATCCATGCTAGTAACTGTCTGTTATTGTAGCCACATAAAGACACTTCAGTCGGAGGCATGAATACCGGAGAGGTACTTTAAAAAGCTCTTCCTTGTGGCTTTACAGCTATTGAACTGGTCTTTCATCCACAATATAGAGAGGAAGGGATTTGTACTCACGTAGGATGGCTGGCTCCCCTCTGACATCCTATTCCTGGATAGCTTTCAGGTCAGACAGGGTGCCAAAGCAGGGGGCAGAAGGCTTAGCAGATTGTAAAGTCATTAAATCAGTGTTCAAACTCAGACGAATGGGCTTAAATAGTCATGGGAATATATCTTTGCAACAATCTCAAATCTGCTCTAATTTCCCTGCCTACAAATAGCGATAGCCATCAGCTGCTAAGTTTTGGCATCTGCTCTACCACATCCCTTTGCAAGTGGGGAGACAGACTTACTGAGAGGACCAGCTATCCTAGCTTTGGAGAGAGTGGCATGTGTGATGAGAAATCCTGGAATGATTGCTTATGGCAGTTTAATTCTACAGCAGTTACACAGGGACTAATGACAGAGCTTCTCTTTTTTTATTGTTTTATCATTTTGTAGCAAACTTGCTGCAGTTCTTCCCTGCAGACCATGTAGAACTACATACTTTTCTTGGACAGCTACCTACTACTCAAATTATATTCTTGTCCTGGAATATTATCAATAAATTCACCATGATTTTTTTTCTCCTCACATTTTTTAGATTACATAAATTTTAGCTGACCAATTCTTTTCATGTTCAGATATATTATGGAATGTCATTTCTGTTACAAAAGCTAATTGATAATGTGATTTGTTATGTTGCTGAGACATAATTCAGAAAGTTATTTTAAAGCCGTTGATACATGGAATAGCACTAACTGTTCAATATTTCTTGTATGAATGGATACAGTGCAAGGGAACGATGTGGTGCCATGTAGATGAAATATTCTCAGAAGCTTTTATTCTTGTTGTTTGGGCTTGTGCCAATGTCTTTCTAGTAGAGAGCTCATATGTCCTAAGCTGTATCTACTGTAATTTATTCCTTGGTCATTAGTTAGTAGGATTTTTTCCTCCAAGTTGCTGAACAATATATAGTATTTTAAAAATTAAGAGCTCACAGTCAAATAAATGGAGAGCATTCTCTAGAATACTCCTCCAAAAAGTAGAAAAGTATTTTTTATTTAATTAAAATAACTTTTAATTATTTATTTTTTTATTTAATAAAAATAATTTCTCACTTAATATAATATAAAGAATTTCTCACTCTTGTGAGACCCCCCCTGGAGTATTGCATCCAGTTCTAGGGGCCCCAGTACAAGTAAGACATGGATCTACTAGAGTGGGTCCAGAGGAGGGCCACGAAAATCGTCAGAGGGCTGGAACACCTCTCCTATGAAGAAAGGCTGAGAGAGTTGGGGTTATTCAGCCTGGAGAAGAGAAGGCTCCGGGGAGACCTTACTACGGCCTTTCAATATAGAAAGGGGTCTTACAAGAAAGATGGAGAAAGACTTTTACCAAGGCCTGTAGTGACAGGACAAGGAGCAACGGTTTTAAATTGAAAGAGGGTAGGTTTAGATTGGACATAAGGAGGGGATTTTTTACGATGAGGGTGGTGAGACACTGGCACAGGTTGCCCAGAGAAGTTGTGGATGCCCCATCATTGGAAGTGTTCAAAGTCAGGTTGGACGGGGCTTTGAGCAACCTGATCTAGTGGAAGATGCCCCTGCCCATGGCAGGGGGGTTGGACTAGGTATCTTTAAAGGTCCCTTCCAACCCAAACCGTTCTGTGATTATATGGTTCTAGTTATACAATATTAATACTAGGACTTGCCTTTTTGAATTTGCTATTCGTATGTACTTAATAATGATTTAAAATAATCACATCAGCATTTCATCATTACTATTTCCATTGCAGTTATTAGGGAGTACTCCTTCTATACAAAATCTTATATGAAATTAACAGTATTAATTCAATTTTTTATCTGCAGCTGGAAATTTTGGTCCACTCATTTCATATTCAGTATTAAAGAATGAAGACCTTCAGTATGCCACCTTCTATGACTATGCTACTATTCAGTTCTCCAAACAATTTGAAGCCAAGGATCCTCTTGGGGGTCTCACATATTAGGCCGCTACAAGATAAACATACCCCTCTTTGCTCCTTTGTGCTGCACACAGAAGACTTCTTTTGCTTTCATTGCCACCATCTGTTGCCTTGCTCTGTGGGGAGAAAACTTGCTATTGTTAGTCCAGATAATTTGCTATAAGAGCACCTCACTTTTTTGTTGTTCTTTTTTTATTTTTTTTTTTTTTTTATTTTGAACCTTGACTTGAACAAAGATGACATTTACCCAGACCTTTGCACAGTCTGTTTGAAACCTGACATGGTTTTCATTCCATGATCACATAAGACATCTGAGAATCTCTCTATTTTTCTCTTTCATTTTTTCACTCCCACTCTCTCCCTTAATTCTAGACTCCACCTGAGTAAGCACATAATTCTCAGCTGATGGGCAAATGACTCAACAATAAATGGAAACATTTCAATTTGGTCTGGTGAATATGCCCAAAACTATCAGTCATGTCCCATTTCTTCGAACAGAGTTGGCTGACCCTAAAATTCCTAAGTGAGAACTATTACATTTCTGCAAAATCTTCTAAATTGCAGAAAACATTTGTGTGTGTGTGTGAGACAAAGATGTAAATTTAGGACTTATTTAGCTGCTTAAATGCCAAGACTCGTTAGGTGTATTACAGTGTATTTATCATTAACTGTAAGTAGGGTACTTTTATGTTTCCTAATTAAATCTCATTTTGTCTTTACAGAGGAGTCCTTCTGCCTAAACTTTGAATCACAATCTGAAGAATATCAGAAAATTTCAAGCTTTTAGTTGCTTATTCAAATCAGGTTCTGAAACAGAAATTTTCTACAGCATTCCTTCTCAACCTTTCTTTGCTCAGTTCCATTCATATTTACTGTCTTTAAGAGGTAAGCATTCTGAACTCTAAAACTGTATCAGCTGAGCTGCTGAATCCTTCCTCTGTATAAAAAGCAGGTTCTCCTCCTTTGTTAAATTCCCATTGTAAATTTAAAAGAAATATAGAAGATGTTAATTTGTCTATGCTCTTTTTCTTTTGAAATCATTCCAAATTGTACTATATATCTTTCTTGAAGTGACTCTTCACTTTTGTACAACCATGTCACTGCACATTCCTACAAACATATAATTGAAAAGAAGATATTATTTCCAGTACTAATTCCTGAAGGAATCAACTAGATGCCTTCTTATGTCACTGAACGTATATCCACTCTCACCTAAAGTACACTTTATCATCTACTCATGTAGTCCTACTACTATTCATGACTTTACTGACTGGTATTCAGCACAGTAATACAGAGAATACTCTCCTAATACCCCAGGCAATTTGGTTATGACTACACTTTATGGCCCCAAGTCAATTATTTTTTAATGCCTCAGAAATGACAATCACATATATTATGTAATTATGCATACCACCCACTTTTACTATACTTACCCAGCATACATTGCCCATTTGTAGGTATTCTGCCACAGTTTCATTAGTATTTCCAGTATCTTACTCTCAACAAGTAAAGCTTACAGGTCTGAAGTTTTCTGGATAAGGCCATTACTCTTTATCAATGCTTTCTGATAAAGTAGTGCTGTCAGACTGTAAAGAAATTTTTGCTCATACTCGTTCATCTTTCTGACAGAGGTTGTTGCAATGTAGTTAGGGCAGAAGTATCAAATACAAATGGGGATATTTTTGGAGAAAAACACTTTGGTAGATTAAGTTATTTCCATCAGTTTCATAAATAAAACCACAGTAGTAAACTATTGAATAAGCCCATTGTACCTGGATATCAGTGTTTTTTCTAACCTTTGCAATCTTGCAGTTTTTATCCTGGATTATTCTCAAAGCACAACACTGTCATTTCTAAAACACTGAAACTTTTCTGGACTTTACTATTTATGAAATTTCTTATTTCAATAAGGTGGAAGTTAATACAAATTCATGAAAACTGTCATGTAGCAAGGCAGACAAGGCTTCATGATTCCCATGGAATACACTTTTTTTCAAAGCCTTTTATGTTACAGAAAAAGGGACAGCACTAGAAAGATGGCATTCCAGGTAAAAAATGCCATCAACAGCAAGGAAAAGGTAATTTCATAGCAATGAATGTGTTGGAGAATGATGTGAAAATTAATCTAGGAAATAATTCAAGAAATTAACAATATAGCGGACATTTGCTGTACTGAACAAGAAGTGTGGACATTTGCTTCATTCAAGAGAAATTGCTTCTTCAAACTCAGAAATACTTGAGTTTCCCAAATACCATGCGATTTTAAAAAAGCAGCTGCGTAATAGCGATGCAATGAAAAGGTACCTGGTAAGACCTAAAAATAAACAAATAAATGTGAGAACTTGGGGAAAGGGACTCATGCCAATATCTAGTGAAATATGGCAAGTTCAGAGACTTGAAAGTATCTTACACTGAATCCTTAATTTTCAGGCTGGATAACTTAAGTACAGTCTATGATCTCTTCTTTACTTAATTTGTATTGTTACCTAATGCCCAGATACATTCCATAAAAAATATACGTCCTATGTCTAAAAAAGAAGAAAATTACATATAAAGGGAATAAAAATCATGCATGTTATGAAACACAGTTTGACAGAGCAGCTGCAGTTCATATAAGGTCATCTAATTAAATTGTGAGAGCAAGGGGGAAGGAAGCACAAATTTATATTCTATTGTGTGCATAAAAGAAGTATTTTGCATGTCATGATTTTGTAATTATGGTCTATATAGCCCTATAACTCTTATGAGGTTCTAATTAACTATAGCACAGCAGGTAGACAAGAACAGTATCTTTTCAGTGCCATTTTAATGCTCTATCAGGAACACAAAAAATGTATCACAGGAAACAGACATCACCATTTTATTGGAAAAAAAAAGAGTCTCTTAAGACAGTTCTAGTTGCAATAATGATCAAAGCTTTGTATTTTCCATAAATGCTAAATTATTTTACATTTATTTCTACTGTTATCCCTACAAATAAAGTTTTGAAGTATGTATTTTAAAAATGCATTGCTGATTAAAAGAGCATGTTACAAAATCTATACATGTAATAATCTTATTTGGGATTTTGGAATAATTTAATATATCTTCATACGTTATTCAGTAAAACTATAGGGAAATAAAGAAAGTAAAACTTATTAAACATTTTATTTAATACTACCTTGTTTTCTAATTAAACTACAACTTCTGCTATATAGAAAGTTAAAATTCAATTCACTCAGAATAAGATGACTTGGTAAATCTTTCAGCTATGCTCCTGATAAATCTTCCATGTAAAAATAAAACATATCAAAGAAAAGTTTTTCCAAATGGAAGTACTGACAATGATACATTCCAATTCCACTCATGCATCAATGGCCAAAAGTACTAACATAATTTCCTTTAAGATGTGTTGGTACTCACCCAATTCTTTTAAGGGATTCACTGAGTTCAGAAAACCTTAGAGTACTAACTGAAATCTCTAAAATAAATGGTCTTTGATATTTTCCTGACACTTATTCTAATATCAAACTGTTTACATCTGAAACAGAGATCAGTCTATCAGCAAAATGTACAATTTTTTAAGCTCACCACTCCTTACGCCATACAGAAATAAGTATCCGCCACACCTTTAAATGCAAAGTATGCCCTATGCACAGTGTAGTGGTATTCCTAGTACAGAAAGTCTGACACAAATTACATAATAATTATGTTGGGTAAACCATATAGCACACAATTAAAAAATGATGGATGAGTTGCAGGAAGATTTGAGGAAGCGTGAATGGTCTGTTCTTCTGCCTTGTCTCTAGGAGAACTGTGAGAATCCACTTCCACTATAAAAATATTTTTAAAACATTATTATTTCTGAATACGACTGAATATAAGAATACTTTAAGTGCAGTAATTTATCACGTCTTCTCTTTGATTAGTATTTGTGGCTCTTTTACATTCTTTTTATAATATTAATAACTGCCACTATATCCAAGAAGCATTTTCTAAAAAAACGGAAAACTAGGCAACTTCTGATCTGAGCTCTCTCTCTTCAATTCTACGACAGTGTAAGTTATAATTAAAATTTAATTTACCCTTGTTTTAAGAGGTAAGTCCCATACAATAAAAAATATCTATATAATTTTATAAACAGTATATTAAAAGTTGTTTTACTCAAAAATCCTTCTCCCCTCTCCAACAAGATGCCTGGTGGAATTTCATATATATAGTGTTCCCTTTACAATGGGCATCATCAGAAGGGTTCAACTTATCTTTTTGCAGTCTATAATGCATACCATTTATATTGTTCATGTCATGCTCCTGATGTAACTTTTCAGTCACACTACTTCATTTTATAACAGTTTGGTGGAGCATAAATTTTAGCTTTCGGTCAGCTACGACGAAGTCTCCCCCAAAATTTTATATATGTAAAATACAGCTACTCCAATTATAATATTGTATCAGTGGTCTTCCCACTCTCAATTCCTGCAAGAAGTGTCACAAAAATTTGTCATAGCTCATCTGAAAGATTTCACTTATACCTGTGAACTACCAGGTTCTAGTTAACATGCACTGCCTGTCTTTTGTACTAAGCTTTTTAATTCTTACTTTTAATGGAATCCCTTTCCCTGTGAATCTTATTCATCTGAAGAATATGGACTGTCTGCCCAGTTGTTCTACCAATGCTCAACAAATCTGGAAAGAAATGTTAGTTTCTGTGAGTTTTTAATGAAGGTTTTGAAAAACAAGAAAATATCAACCATACAGCCTGATGTCTTCATATTTAAAACTTAATTTTCATTTTTCATTTTCAATTTTCATTAAGGATACCTTTACAGATTTAGTTTTGTATCTCTGAAGATGTGAGTTATCTCTAGCTTTTGTTTTCCCCATACTTCATGTAACTACAGATTGCTAAGTCCTAGGGCACTGCTCCTCACCATAGAAATCCTATTCTTACCATATGACCATAAACAAACCCCCCACTAAAATTGATTTAAGTAGGTTACTGTTCTGTTTGGAAGATCAACCTGTCAACAACACGGTGGCTCCTGCATGCAGTTTACGTCCTATGGAAACTTCGGTGAGCAGCAAAGAAAGAGGAGAAATGTGAGACAAGTAGATACACACACTCCATGAGTGCATACATACACATGTCTGAAATAATACACATGCAAATGAAGACAAATACAAATACTTACTGTCAGACAAAATTTCTAGCCTTTCTGCATTCTCTTGCAAGGTAGTGTACCAATGGTTGGCTATTATAGAACGAACACCAGTAAGGCTTAGAAGCATTGCTGTCTCTGTTGGTCTCTCTATAGCAATATGTAGACAACTAAAGAAAATCAAAAGTATGAGATCAATAAACTGAAAATGTACATAATATATCAAAAAATATAACTAAATATACAATGCTTTTTAATAGAAGGGGAAAGGGAACGCCAGACTGCATTTTCTTGTATGCTGAGCATAAAGCATTTTCTAATATTCATACAGCACCTTAAATTTAATACAAATAATTTAGTTAACTTTCTCCCTATATCTTTTCATGATGCAATTTTACCATGTGGATTGCTCCCTGTCATATTACTGTTCTGGGCATCTCAGGAAATGTGAAAGGAGGAGTAACACACTAACTTTTACAAAATACTGCAGAATGTTGGGAATCAGATGAAAAGACTTGTTTAGTTCTGCTTAAGTTGCTAAAGGGAAACATTGCAGGAACTGAAAGCTTGCTCTTTGTCATAAGCATGGCAGTAATTTGGAGGCTTAAAAGCAAATCACTTGTAAAGTGGAATTAGATTTCTTACTGCTGAATATTTAAATAAGTACCTTTGGTATTATTGTTTTAGTGATGGGAAGGGAGTGACACGCTGTAGGGTTGGAACTGCAGTAAATTGAATGCTGAATTTTGGTTTTATTACCTTCTGCTTTTCATGGTAACTTTACCAGAAGATAATTAAAGCTTTCTGTAATCTTTTGGGCAGATGTTGTCTGATTGTCTGTGGAGTCATGTGACTTAGTTTTAACTGAATCTTATTCTAAACTTTCTGGAAGCTTTTAGGCTTAAACATGTAAGTCCTGTTGACAAATTCACCAATCTATTAAAGTGAGACTTCAAAAGATCATAGTTGGAAAAACTAGTTTAAGGAATTGTGGTTTGTTTTGGTTTAGGAAATGGCTGTTTGAGGGAGGTGGAGAAGGATATTAAAAATAAAAACACCAGAAGGTTGTTTAAACACTCAGCGATCTGTATATTTTCGTATGTAGATGTGTGTATAAGATATCTTGCACACAATTAATTTTAACTTACCCATTGTTGCGTTAATTAAACGGTATTTTTAGAGAAGAATTTTTTCTATTTCTTTTTCATGTCATGAATCATCAGAAAAGTCAAGAGGTATTTATGCAGCCCTAACAGGATTGCATATAAGATTTAATTGGCTGCAGAACTACGGCAGTCCCAAAAAGGACATGAAGAGAAGCACATACATTTTGATATGGTCTGTGTTAAGAAATAGAATAGAATAGAATAGAATAGAATAGAATAGAATAGAATAGAATAGAATAGAATATTTTCAGTTGGAAGGGACCTAGAACAATCATCTAGTCCAACTGTCTGACCACTTCAGGGCTGACCAAAAGTTAAAGCATGTTATTAAGGGTATTGTCCAAATGCCTCTTAAACCCTGACAGGCATGGGGCATTGACCACCCCTCCAGGAAGCCTGTTCTGGTGTTTGAACACCCTCTTGGTACAGAAATGTTTCCTAATGTCCAGTCTGAACCTCCCCTGAGGCATGCAGCTTTGAACCATTCCCACGCGTCCTGTCCCTGGATCCCAGGGAGAAGAGGTCAGCACCTTCCTCTCCACGTCCCCTCCTCAGGAAGCTGCAGARAGCAATGGGGTCGCCCCTCAGCCTCCTCTCCAAATGAGACAAACCCAGAGCTCTCAGTCGCTCCTCAGAGGACATGCCTTCCAGCCCTGTCACCAGCTTTGTTGCCCTCATCTGGACACATTCGAGGACCTTTACATCCTTTTTAAATTGAGGGGCCCAGCACTGCACACAGTACTCCAGGTGAGGCCGCACCAACRCTAAATACATCAGGATAATGACCTCTTTCGACCAGCTGGTTATGCTGTGCTTGATGTCCCCCAGGATGCGGTTTGCCCTCTTGGCTGCCAGGGCACACTGCTGACTCATTTTGAGCCTGCTGCCGACCAGCACGCCCAGGTCCCTTTCTGCAGGGCTGCTCTGCAGCCACTCCTCTCCCAATTTACACTTGTGTCCAGCGTTACTCTGTCGCCGGTGCAGAATCTGGCACTTGGACTTGTTCCATTTTATGCTGTTGATGATTACCCAATGCTCCAATCTATCTAGATCCCACTGCAAGGCTTCTTGTTCCTTGAGAGCATCACGGAATCATTTAGGTTGGAAAAGACCCTTAAGATTATCGAGTCCAACCATTAACCTAACGCTGCCAGGTCCACCACTAAACCATGTCCCTAAGTGCCACATCTACATGTCTTTTAAATACCTCCAGGGATGGTGACTCCACCACTTCCCTGGGCAGCCTGTTCCAATGCTTGATAACACTTTTGGTGAAGAAATTTTACCTAATATCTAATCTAAACATTCCCTGGAGCAGCTTCAGGCCATTTCCTCTCATCCTATCGCTTGTTACTTGGGAGAAGAGACCAACGCCCACCTCGCTACAACCTCCTTTCAGGTAGTTGCAGAGAGCGATAAGGTCTCCCCTCAGCCTCCTCTTCTCCAGGCTAAACCACCCCAGCTCCCTCAGCCGCTCCTCATCAGACCTGTTCTCCAGACCCTTCACCAGCCTCGTCACCCTTCTCTGGACACGCTCCAGCACCTCAATGTCCTTCTTGTAGTGAGGGGCCAAAAAATGAACACAGTATTCGAGGTGCGGCCTCGCCAGTGCCGAGTACAGGGGGACAATCACTTCCCTAGTCCTGCTGGCCACACTGTTTCTGATACAGGCCAGGATGCTATTGGATTTCTTGGCCACCTGGGCACATGCCGGCTCATATTCAGCCGTCTGCTGACCAACGCCCCCAGGTCCTTTTCTGCCAGGCAGCTTTACAGCCACTCTTCCCCAAGCCTGTAGCATTTGCGAACAGAGAAGGACTTGGGGGTAATGTGATGGTTGGAAGCTGTCTTGGGCATAGCGATCACAAAATGATAGAGTTTTCGATTCTTGGAGAAGTAAGGAGGGGGGTCAGCAGAACTGCTCCCCTGGACTTCTGGAGGGCAGACTTTGGCCTGTTTAGGAGACTGGTTGACAGAGTCCCTTGGGACGCAGTCCTGAAGGGCAAAGGAGTCCAGGAAGGCTGGACATTCTTCAAGAAGGAAATCTTAAAGGCACAGGAGCAGGCCGTTCCCATGTGCCAAAAGACGAGCCGGTGGGGAAGACGACCAGCCTGGCTGAACAGAGAGCTTTGGCTGGAACTCAGGRAAAAAAGGAGAGTTTATGACCTTTGGAAGAAGGGGCAGGCAACTCAGGAGGACTACAAGGATGTCGTGAGGTTATGCAGGGAGAAAATTAGAGGGGCCAAAGCCCAACCAGAACTTAATCTGGCTACTGCCGTAAAAGACAATAAAAAATGTTTCTATAAATACTTYAGCAACAAAAGCAACAAAAGGAGGGCTAAGGAGAATCTCCATCYTTTATTGGATGCAGGGGGAAACATAGTGACAAAGGATGAGGAAAAGGCTGAGGTCCTTAATGCCTTCTTTGCCTCAGTCTTTAATAGGAAGACCAGTTGTTCTGCAGGTACCCAGCCCCCTGCGCTGGAAGACAGGGACGGGGAGCAGAATGAAGCCCCCATAATCCAAGGAGAAATGGTTAGTGACCTGCTACACCACTTAGACACACACAAGTCTATGGGGCCGGATGGGATCCACCCAAGGCTACTGAGGGAGCTGGTGGAAGTGCTCACCAAGCCACTTTCCATCCTTTATCAGCAGTCCTGGCTAACCTGCGAGGTCTCAGTTGACTGGAGGTTAGCAAATGTGATGGGCCGGAAGGAGGATCTGGGGAACTACAGGCCTGTCAGTCTGACCTTAGGGCCAGGGAAGGTTATGGAGCAGATCACCTTGAGTGCCACCACGCAGCACATGCAGGACAATCAGGTGATCAGGCCCAGTCAGCATGGGTTTACGAAAGGCAGGTCCTGCTTGACTAACCTCATCTCCTTCTATGACAAGGTGACCCGCTTAATGGATGAGGGATAGGCTGTGGATGTTGTCTACCTGGACTTTTGTATAGCCTTTGACACCATTTCCCACAGCATTCTCCCGGAGAAACAGGCTGCTCATGGCTTGGATGGGCATGCTCTTTGCTGGGTAAAAAACTGGCTGGATGGCTGGGCCCAAAGAGTTGTGGTTAATGGAGTTAACTCTAGTTGGCGACCGGTCACAAGTGGTGTTCTCCAGGTCGCAGTATTGGGGCCAGTTCTGTTTAATAACTTTATCAATGATCTGGACGAGGGGATCGAGTGCACCCTCAGTAAGTTTGCAGACAACACCAAGTTGGGCGGGAGTGTTGATCTGCTTGAGGGTAGGAAGGCTCTGCAGAGGGATCTGGACAGGCTGGATCGATGGGCCGAGGCCAATTGTATGAGATTGGGTTAATATAATATAACTGGGTTATCTGAACATTCAGCATTGACTAAATAACTCATTAATAAAATTAGGACGCTAAAACTATTCTTTGCTTTTAACACCTTAAAAGTTATTTGTCGGGTGCCATCTGTCAAGAATTCTTAATGGACATACAATAAAAGTTTATAAACTCTGCCACCTTAAAAACAAGGAAAATACTGAGATGCTTTTAAGGCTAAAAAAGCTCTGATTAATAATATTAAAGATTCTGGACAGGTTATTTAACATGCCATAATAATTTATTTAAATCAAAAACTGGCTGATTGTTAAACTGTTCAGTGTATGAAACCTTAGTCGGGCTCTTAACAGTTTATCTGTTAAAGGGAAGTTTTATATATTTAATTAGAACACTTTGAGAATCTTGTACTCATAATTGTGAGATATGTGTAATGTAGCAACCCTTCTGTGTCACATTTTTTCGATCATTGCCTTGTAACAGAGGTTTCATCCTATTTTGCCCTGTGTAAAGAATGAAGCTACAAGATAAAGAGGCTAACTTCTCCCTTAGGTGTAGATATGAGCCCTTCCACTTGCAGAAGTAAATGAGAATATTTATAACTCAAAATTTTAACTTTGCGTTGAAATAAAAATCATCTGCCTTACTGTGGACTTTACCAAAATAAACTTTATCCTACCTTTTGTGGATATCAGAGTTTGTAATTCTTTGATAACTTTGCTTTGATCGCACCAGATCTAGAAGTATCATCAAATGGCATTCTGGAAAAAAATACGTTATAGCAATGGTATTTGCATTAATAATAATGCCCAACATAATAAATATAAGTAAATCAGGCCTTTCTTAAGTTAATTACTTTCTTGAACACAGTCTAAGCAACTAATATAAAATTTACATATTTCAGCCAAAATTGTCAAGTATTAAGTAAAAGAACACTAATAAAGTAATCTAATAAAGTAAATCTAACTACTAATAAAGTAATCCTAACATTATTTGATGTAACTTTGCTACACTTTTCCACAGTGTTTTGCAGGTTTTTTTCCTGTGTCACCTTAGTATAACTAATAATGAAGTCCACATACCATCTTATTGCAGGCTAATGACCTATATGACTCAATTTTGTAGTTATAAACTCTTGTAAGATGGAGGTATGGAAATGTTATCTACCACAGCTCCTCTCCACAAGCTAGGACCAAGTTACATCTCAAAAATTCCTTATTTTCCTTAAAGGCCCCCAGTGAAATAACTTAGAACACTCTTAGAATTAAAAGGTTTTCCCTACTGTTTGGTTTGCTGCAGCTTAAACCTGTTACTTATTCTCCTAACTCAAGCAAATGAGGAGTAAATTACCTTTCTGCTTGGAAAGCCTTTCACATACTTGAGAGCTATTATCATGTCCTCCCTCAATATATCAATCTTTCCTCCTAAACTATGTTTTATATGCATATATATGTATGAATGCACATACATATTTATTAATAAAACTATGCACACAAATCTGTGCTATACTCTTCTGACCACTGTTAATGTTCTCCACCGATAACTTATTCTATTTGGTCAATGTTCTTCTCCGGTTGAGACCTTCGCAAAACTAAGTAAAGTGGGAAATTATTTCATATATCTTGCAAATGACACTCCTGTATAGTTATCCCTATACAGAGCTTAGGTTTTTTTCCCCCTAGCAAGATGACGTTGTTCAATTTGTGATCCACCTCTTGACTCTATTCTGTAATTCTGCCCGTTAAGCAGTCAATCCCTAACTTATTCATGTTTAACTGATTATTTCTGCTGGAGCTTAACACCTCCTCCTAGCCTTTCCTGAATTACCCCCTGCTAATTATCTGCATAAAGCAAGGTTAATTTGCATTCTAATCCTGCATTTCAGGAGTTGCTGAACCACCTCATTCTCCTTCTCAGCCTGGTTTCATACCCAGATTCAGCAATGATATTCTATTTCATCATGCAAATGACCAACAACTATATTTAATAATATTGGGTCCAGGTTAGAGCCCTCAGAAACCTCAGACGCAGTTCATAGTTGTTAATAAAAGTACTTTTAACATGAAGAATGGCTCTCCAATATATTCAAACTCGGTCCACAAGACAATAGAGTTTGTTGTCTTAATTTTACCAGCTAACAAGTAAAAATTGTGTAGGTGGTCAGAAAATAAAACAATCCTTTGAGGACTAAAATCAGTACATTTTAAATTAGTTTATTCTCCATTAAAGGAAATAAGATGCACTGGAGAAATAATCCTGGCATATTTTAAGAGCAGGACACAGGGTGAGGGTTAACAAGGTGCTCAGGAACTTTCCAAAAGTTGCCAGACCTGTAAATACCTGTCCTACAGACATCTGAAACCTCATTTTCAAGAGTGACCAAAGTATATAGGAAGACATACTTTCTCAATTTCCAGTAATATTTACATATACATGTTTAAATCACTCAGAAAATCAACACTTCCGGAAGAAGCTTCCTGTTACTTGCAGGGCTTCACAATCTGATGTGAACTGTCCTTCTGAATTTTAGATTTGAACACAATATAGATGGAAACTAGCAATTGAGCTACCCTGACAAATTCATCACAACTCCAAAGCTGAGCTTCTTCCAGATGTGCGAGGGGAATAGGAGGAGAAAGGAAGATTGTGAATCCAAAAAACCAGTCCTGAATCTAAGCCTTATGCTACAACAGCAGAAAGACTAATTAGTTGTGAAGAAGCAGAGAAAAAAATACCTTCTCAGAGTCTACAAATGCTCCATAATACTAGAGTAATCATTCAGCATTAACCCAGTCTCGACAGACAATTCTGCTTTGCCTGAGTGGAGACTGAGGAATTTTGGAGAAGTGGTACCACAGAGGTTGTTCTTAACAATAAAAAGTACTTTGTTACCAAATACTAAATTCCATAGAAAGGGAGAGGAGTTACTGGGAAAAACATCAGATAATGACTCAATCTTTGGAACTTAAGAAATTCCAACATTTGGAAGTGGAGAAGGACTAAACTTATTTGTGAGGAATAACAAGAAAGCTGTGCAACAGAATAAAATCTACATAACGCAAAGTTTTTCTGATTAAAACCCTGGATCTTGAAAAAAGCCCTTAATTGCTAACATCAATACTGTGATAACAATACAGTATGAAATATACACAACTGGGAACAAAAGGTGATGTAATCAAAAAAATATTTTTCAGTTTGCTTATCTCACTTGGGATGTTCATAGCAACCAGTCTGTTGAGTAAAATATGAGACATAAATCTTTCCATCCCATAGAACAGAAATGCACTGCAGTTTGTTAGCAGCTGCTCCCATTCAGCTTGGCTGAAAAGAAAGAAGAAGAAAAAAAGGAAGTTACTTTTGTGTTACTATTTTACAAGAATATTTTTCAGAAATTATCCATAGCAAACATTTCAGTGTTATTTACTCCAGAAATATTTATAAGAAAAGTCAGCATGCAAAGCAAGGAGACAAACAAGACTGCAGAATTCTATGGAAAGTGTAATAACTCATATGGACTATTAATAATAATTATTTTAATACAGAGGTAAACTTAGTTTAGTAACATCTCATAGTAAACAAGAGGCATAGTGTATTTCCAGATAAATACCAGACTCTTCTTAAAAAAAAAAAAAAATCATCGTACATCTTTGAAATAACAGTATTTAGCCTAACATTCAATGGGAGTATTCATGTATGCACCTATCAGGATATGAAGAAATTAGATTTTTAAAAGAGACGTGAATAATCAGCCTAGCTGGCAGGAAAAACAATGCAATTTGATAACAGGTAACAATCTTTGTAACTGTTATGAAGAAACACCAGAGTACCCACACAGTGTCTTTACCTAAGTAGAGAAGATTTCAAAGGACTGATTAAACTAAACTAGCAGTTATAAAGGAAGGTCCAGTGATGACTGTGTTGACTCATTTACAGGACTTGTCACTGCTTGACCTCTCGAGACCCCTTTTATCTCTCTATTTCTATGATCTTAAAAGTAAAGTACTTCTATAAAGAACGAAGTGTGTCTATGAATAAACTCCATAAAATGGTATTAGTTTCACAACTAGATGTTTGAAATTGTAAACTGTGAGATGTACCTCCACTACTTTGCTTCTGAAATCTGTGCTCTAATCTTAAAGCTGACTCAATGTGCATGGAGATGCTATGGTTCTTAATACTTGGATTTAAAAACAGTTATGAGCAAACCCAGAAATTACATTTATGCTCACATATACTTATAATATTCATCAAAGACTGCACCAGTAGACTTTTTGCCAAAATTGGATTATCTACATATACAGCAACTCTGATGCAACCAATCTGGCTAAATCACTTTGTGGCACTGTATTTCAGATCCCTAAAATATTCTGTCTACAAATCTTTGAAATGAAGACAATGGTTAGTTATGTGTTTACCAGCTCAGCAAAACGTGATCCTATGTTATGACTGAAGCCTCTGGGAATAGGCACAATTTAAAAAAAAGAAACATGGATAAAACATGAAAGCAGACAGAATATTACAAACCTTGGAACACGTATGTTGCCAATAACTCCTTCCCACTGTAGTGTAAATAGGTCATGGTATTTTTCTAGGATTTCCTTAATTTTTTGGGAAGGACTTAAAGCTTCTGTAACAATAGAATTTCATCATTATGAGCTTAACATGCTACAAAGGACGTTGGGCAATCTGAATTTCAATAATTTTTAAAATGACAATACAAATGAAATACCGCACTACTGATATTGTATCTTAATGGCATATATTTGAAAAATTAAAAATGCTATAACAAGGTCCTGAAAGTAAGCATGTGTTTTTAATTGCATTACATAGTAAGAAAGATTACTCATGCAATTATTTTCTGGGCTATATTAGGTCAATATCTAGTGATATGAACAAAATAATAAGAAAATCCAATTTCTTTCCTGAACCTTAAACAGGTTATATTGTTTTGCTGATGCACCATTTGGCAGGTGATAAGCAGTACTGTTCTGATGAAAAGCTAAGCTTTTTTGTCAACATCTTAATGTCATGACTTCATTTTCTGTTACAAAAATTTCTAAATTCCATGAGTAGTTTGTGGAGAAAACATTATTTAATATATATTACCTGCCTCTTCTCCTTCATTATAGGGGTCCACAATATCTGATAAACAGTTAAGTGTAAACAATGCAATGTAAACAAAAAAAGAAAGTTTAAATGATACACTTAGCTAAGAGTTTGTGAAAGGATACATTTAAAATTATGAATATCAACAGGTAAGCAATTAGGGGGTAAATCACGATTAACTGGTGCCTACAATTAAAAAGAATACCTATTCTGTTACATGCAGAAGTCTCAATCAAATATTAACAGTATTGCATTCTTTGTGTCAAACAACTAACAAAAGATGTCCTAAAGTTTTGAAGGTAGGATTAAAAGCAGCATGATACTCAGTTGTCAATTGAAATTAAAAGCATAAGCTATTCTGCACTATCTACAACGCATATACATACATTACATACATATACACGTGTGCACACATATATAGAAATATATATGCATACATACATATATATTTATAAAAATATTTGCGTACACTATATAAAATATACTATATTGTTGGGGGAAGTATTTTAGTAACTTTAAACAGCTCCCTTGATGGGTTGTTAAATACGTCACGTTTACACAGAGAGTATGATTTTTCAAAGAAACAACTCTGTCATTATCGCAAAATCAACAAGAAACAAAATTCTTACGGACTTATGTGATATTTATTCCGTTTCAGAATTCTAGCATATCTAATGATCTTCTATGCAAGCCACTTGTAGATCTTTAACATTTTTTTTACACAAAAAGAAGAGCTACTCCTATTGAGTTTATTTAAAAAATGTGGAAAGTTCACCATTTTGACATTCTTTTTCTGATGAGCTTTTGGTTTTGTTTTTTTAGACATTTCACCATCTGTTTTAACTTCAGCCTCTGTGGAATTTAAAAGAACAGATTTTTTTTTAAGATATAGGCAGTTTTAGAAAATACAACTTTCTTGAAGGACCACTTATATTTGTTATGATGTAATAATAATAACAGATTAAACTAGAAAAATAAAAAATAATTTCACGTCACAGCAAGGCACAGACATTCCCCAAACCCTCTTGCCTAAAAATAATGGCTTAAAATGGAAAACAAGAGATGTGATTCCTTAGACATACAAATGCTTCATTACACTGCAGATTTAGGACAGAGTTGAACAGTGATTACCAAAGCACTTTCTAAGCCTACTGCCATATCTGTTCATTGTTGATGTTACCGGAGTAACTGAAGCTTCTGAGAGACACGCAAAGATCAAAAGGAAAAGAAAAGTTTCATATTTGAATCTGATTTTTTACTTCTTTAAGGGATTTTAAAAAAAGCAGAGAAAACTGACTGATATTTCTCACTGTGTATATGACTATCACCCAAAGTACATGTCTGAGCCAGTTATCACTGGAGTGCACTGCAAGTTGGTGGAAGTTTGAAATATCCATTATTACTCCTACGGCTAGTGCTTCTCTCCTCAATCAGTGGCTACTTTCATAATTGCATGAACAGAGACTTTTCAACTATGCTTCCTCTCATTTATCTGCTTCTAAAATTATGCAACCATAAAAAGTTTCACTTTAAAAAAGGGAAAAACAGAAATGGAAAAAAAACCCCACACATTCTAGAACTCCTATTTCTAACAGACCTGTAACAGTATATGAATGTGTATGTAGACTGAAAATATTCTAATCTCAGATTATTCACAACTCTTTCCCTTTAGAAAGGAGGGGTGAAATGGAAAAACAGAGGACAGGTTATACTGAAGGTGCTAATATGAACACAATACAAGAACCTCTTTGGAACAGAATACTTTCATGGTAGAGTGAGATTTTCTAAACTTAGCCTATTTTTTAGCTTAGGCCCACTAGTTTTAATAATTTAATTTGAGTTAAAATGTGTTTTTATCTATGTATGAGCAAAATGTGACTTCAAATTTGTAACTTCAGTAATAGAAGGTATATTTGATTTACACAAAAAACTGCTTAGTGCCTGCATTTATTACTCACTTTTAGGAGAAATAAGAAATTAATTTTAAAATGCCATAAGGACAAGTTTACCAACTGTCCAACTACCTCACATAACAAACTCATTTCACTGAAGAGTTTATATAGGGTGCAAGTGTCTGCAGAAATGAAAGAAGTCAATAAAGCCTGTGGGATCTGATTTTGCTCACGCATAGCACAAGAATCGCTGGATTGACTTCAGCCCTTAATGTAATCTTAGCTATACAGAGAGGAAGTAGCTCAATGATTAGATGGTTTTTACATTTGATATTTTGACCAAAGTCTTACACTAATGTTAAAGAAAATTAAGAGAACTCTAAATTCTTACTTCAGTTTTTTCAGTGCAGCTGAAAACAGCTTTAAAGAGTTTAAGACCATACTTGTATAACTGAAACTTTGCAAGCCAATTCAGACTCCACTGTGTTTTACATAATTCTTTAATATGTAGAGGTTATTTTAAATTAACTAGCACTGCAACTATAATCAGCCTGTACATTACCAAAATCAGTCTACTGTACTACCTATTCCATCTAAAATACTGGAAACCTATTGTATATGGCAGTCTTCCAGTAAAATATAATACACCATTCATATTATTTAATTTTTAAGTATCTTGTTTCCTGCATCATTATGCTAATGCAAAGAATGTTTATCTAATAGTACCTGATTCAGCCAGATGTACTCGATTGTAGAGAATCTGGAGAGAAAAATCTCTGGATACAGAACTTATTCCTTCCTCTTTAAAGATACTCAGAGCTTCCAAAGGCAATTCCATAAATAATGTATCTGCTAGTAATACCACACACAATCCTAAACCCATAGGTGTACCTGAAGAAATGTGACAGAACATGATTGAGATTTAGTAGTTCTCAGTATGTATATATAAATAATTGAAGTTAGATGTACAAGCCTAAATGTCCTCTGTTGTATGACACCCGAACTCCCTTTTACTGTGGATTAAGTGCATTATGCAAAAATATTTCTTTTGATACTCCTACGATGTTGTCAAACTTCTATGCATATGCACTTGTGAGCACCGATTCTTCAGAAGGAAAAATATCCCCATATTAATAACCAACCACCTCAGATCAAAGGCCGGGTCTATGCAATGTATTCAAGAAAACGATGTTTGGAAATTCAAAATTGCCTTAGCAGTGTTTGGCTAAACAGCATAGAGTTGTAAAGGAGCTCTTATCCAATACTAACTGCGTCTTTCTGTAGGAAACTTTTTGTTTCTGTTATTTAGAAAAAAAAAGTACTGAATATCATTATGACAACATTTTCCTGTTCTACAGAGAAACAACAAATACATGGAAGACAAGTTACTCAGTCTTTGCAGAGCAACAGAAGCAGCCAGCTGCCAGATTGCAGAAAGAAACTCTTGCAGGTAAAAGCAAATGCAAATGTATATCTTTTTTTAGTAATTTTTAATTGAGAAAATTCACTGCTCCACACCATAAAGCAAAAAACTCATCCCCAAAGCAAGCCATGGACTTGATTGCCTCTGCTCTTGGAACAGAGGCGACATATTCCAGCATTTAGGGACATATTCCAGCGTTAGGCTTGCATTAAAGCAAACAACCTGTGAGAGTCCATAAAGTAAAAAGCAGGAAAAGACAAAACAAAAAGAGATCAATAGACTTAAGAAAGTTCTTTCTTTTGGCCTTTCTCCTGAAAAGACTGGTTTGTAATAAAGCCATTTTATTTAGCTGTCTAAAGCCTTTATAGTTTGGAAGACTGTAAATACATGCAGAAGGATTGCTCCATCCAGCATATAGATATCATCTTTGGAAGTATACTAAAATACTTGATAGAGAAAATAAACAGACAAAACCATTGCTAAAGCCTTTTTTTTCTCCCTGGCTTCAAAAAAATTGAAATTAAAATCACAGGATTTTGATATCTGTCCATATACACACACACACATATATATTATACTCAAGAGAGCACATACCCCGCATTCTAGTGTGTTTGGTGTCCTTATCTTTCAGTTTTATTTTTCCTGATTCAGCTGTTGAAACTGATGTGCTCTGTTCTCTGGGAAGAGGAATTACAGTGAAAATATTACCAGCACTAATACTTACGTAAGTAAAAGTTTTCACAGGAAACACAAAGACAAAGCTGCTTCAATCTCAGTGAAGGACGTACAACAAAGGATGTACTCCCTTTGGAGTTCCTGTCCTTTGGAAATCCCATCCCTAACTAGTTAAATCATAATGTTTCATCCTGAAATCAATATTGTGTAACTTAAGCTAGAGAACAGTGCTTGTTACAGATGGCCATTATTCTATCATATGGTTCAACCCTCTTAGTCTTACATATCCTGCATATACTGTCTTTCAAGATGTAAAAAGTTCATTCAACAGGGTCTATTCTTGCTAAAACCATTCCTGTATTTGTAGAACTTGAGTCACCATTCTATTTTCACAAATTAGGTTATAACAAGTCTAAATGTCTTACCTGATATCAGAAAAATCAAACTGTGACAGCACTGGTTTCAGATATTCTTCCATAATTTCTAATATTTCAGAGAAATCTGATGTCAAATCATGTCCATTATCATCTGTTTTCTCTTTTGGAGCCTATCACACACATTGCAACAAAAACCAGAATACTTTCAAAATGCTACTTAACAAGGATGGAGGGGGTATTATGTTAAATCAGAGGCTAAACCAAGTAATTTGAAACACCATAAAATGGAAAATATAAATATAGAAAGCCAGTTTCAAAACTACTTTACTTCAAAACATCACTCCTATCAGCATTTTGCAAAATATTCTAATATAGGAATCAGTGCAAGATGCCAATATTTATTATTTAAGTGATGAATATACTTCTGCAATTTCAATGGGGAATGGCAGGGAAGCCCAGCAGAAAGAAAAGGGAATGTGATGCTCCAAATAACGGGTATAAATTGTGAAAGGACAACTTTGAGAAGGAAACAAAAACTGCGAGATGAATGTAGAAGCAGCAAATGAAAGTGTATTGAGAGATCAGTGCAGCAAATTTAGGAAAAAACTAAACAGAATGAAGAAAATAGATAAGGAGAGAATAGAATCACGTAGCAGAAGATGACACCAAAAACTGAAGCTCCTAAAAGCCAATATAGATGGACACAAAAACACTAACTGGAGAAATGAGCTCAACTAAATGGCAAAGAGTGTTGGTATTAATGAATAGACTTCTCACCCAAAGCTCTGTTTGTATGGCTCTGTGCAGGTTGCACGCATGATTATTGAAAGTTGTAACGCACATGCATTTTAAAAACCTAAGCCACTTTTTTTTGGTCTGTTCTACCTGACATTATCTTATCACCTTTTTCTTTACTTCTGCAACTACAGTGATCTTTACATAACTTGCCATTACAACAAAGGCTGGCCATGGACAAGAGAAAAAGTGACCAACACTTCAACCATCTGCAATAATCAGTATTTTAACTGAAAGAAGCTAACATGATGAATAAAACAGAATTATAATTCAAGAACCAGATGTGTCAAAGTTGTGATTAAAACAATGAAAACTTATACATAAAATTCAATATGATCTATATTTTTTATCTTTATATTAATGATGGAAATAGGTCTATATAAGCTTTTGTTAATATGCTATATTTAACAGTGAATTTTGATTGATATTGAAAAATCTAAATTTTATCTAATGGAGCCAAAATTGAAGTAAATTAGAATGCTAGGATGTAGACTTGCACATTTCATGTGTAGAAAACTTTCTGTCACCTTGCAGCCTAAAAACTTATGTGAAAGTCACAGGCTTTTCCAGCGTACCTTTATGCTACACAACTTGTGTTCACTGATTGTGAAAAACAATGTCCTTATAGAACTGAGCCTTCTTGTAGTAACAGAAAACTTTTATCATCTAGAATTTCAGAGTGTTCATAGCTACAAACTTGGAATTCCAATGAGATGTGTCCCTGAAGCAAAATTTTGTGACTAGCAGATTTGGATCAACTGCGTCCAAATAAACAGCTGTAGCGCAAAAGATATTGTATGCCCTAGAAAGAAATTTGTCTATGTTGTAAATCAGTAATAAATCTCTGGCTAAGAGTTTTATTTTGATTAAAGTGTTGAAATCTATGATCCCATTTTTTTTCTTGGGACAGCTGGGGCTTTCATGTGATATGAAAGGCAATGTACACCTGCAAATGCAAATCTTAGAAGTACAGCACATTTTCAAGTAAATTGATCTCAATTGCATCAATTTTCAATTCTGATAAACTACTGAACATTTCAAAACTGCTGAATGACATTGAAAACAGTAACAATAACACAGTAAGATTTAAATTTTGAAGCAGAGTACACAGCATTTAGCAACTGTGAAGACTAGGGATGTTACACTTGGAATAAACTGAAAATTCTGCATAAAGAGTGTTTATGGTAGTTTTTTAGTACGTTTTTCACCCTATTTGAAATATAAGGTAATCAAATATATTACCACATCTGTTTTGGAGACACACTCTTGCAAGTTTTGAATGACAGTCTGTTTAAGATGACTCTTCATCTTTTGCTGCTTGTAAAGACGCACTTTTTCCAACAAAATACAGAATGTATCAGGATTCACAGGAAATCGAGAAACTTTAGCGTGCACTATTAAAAGGAGGATAAGACTCTTTTTGAGACACCATATTTGTACTTGAAGAAATGATTGTGCAGAGACCATCAGCTTCTAAAGCTATGGTATTCTTTGAAAATGAAATAACTGTTTATATATATATTTAGCACCAAACATATACAGAAATGTACAATGAAAAAAATCTCTACAATTATTTATCTATAACAACTTTAGCCTTCACATATGAACAAAAATTCTGTAAATTGTGACTAGATACATTATATCTGATAATGAAACACATGTATTTAGGTATTTACCTTCCTCTGGTATTAATAAGAGTTATAGTTATTTTAAAAAATATTTTAAATTTTACTGACTGCAACAGTGAAAGATATGAGCCTTCTCATAACATCAGTGCAATGATTTTTATCTCTTAAATGTAAGAGACACTTACCCATTGGCTGAGTGGGTTTTCCTTTTTGCTGTGCAGTACTTACTTTTGACATCTCAATCAATGAACTGTACAAATTCGATCTACGGAAAGCAGAAAACTGCTGAGTAGATTATTTGACTGTTCAGCCTTGTTTATATGAAGCAAACTTATTAGATGAGTAATTATTATCCTCTAATTTAACGTGCTCACAAATACTCTCAAGATGCAATATTTACCCCGACCTTGGGGTGCAAAACCTGCAAA
The DNA here is from genome assembly GCA_030449065.1 of Oceanodroma leucorhoa. NCBI lineage: Eukaryota > Metazoa > Chordata > Aves > Procellariiformes > Oceanodroma > Oceanodroma leucorhoa. The sequence goes on from JASVER010000017.1 coordinate 15,104,335, forward strand.
AACTAACTGGAGCAAACTGAGAGCTGTAAGGAAAGTTCTTTCATTGCCATATATCCAGTTAGGCAGATTTTTATTTGTTCCATGACAATTGTTTAAGACTTTTCACAATTAGTGAAGGTACTCAGAGTCACTTGCTATAGCTCAATTTATGAGTAGTTGCTAATTAGGCTGCAGTAATGAGATAATTTGTGGCTTTATAAAGCTAAATATGACCCCTCCTAACATTTTCAAGAGCATAAGCAGTAAGAGCTGGAAACTATTAACAGAATTTAGGAGGATACCAAGAATAGCCTGAAACCTTTCAAGTGACCTCCGGAGATTTAAGAGATAATTAGGGAAACCAAAAGTACAGAAAAACGTACAGCTTTGAGCTGCAGGCATTTTTATTTATACATTAATTTGTTCACTATCCAAAATTCAAGTCCAGCAAAATTAGAAGTAAAAGGCAATAAACAACCAAATAGTGATTATTTACAGGTAAAAAAAGCTGACACGTAACAAACAGAATGCAAAACAAAAATTATGAAATTTTATACCTGTCTTCTGAATGATGGAGAATAATTATGTAGAAATTAGATGGCAATTCATCCATTATATTAAAATGTTCAACAGGAATACAGAGATTTCTCCATGCCTGTAAAATAATTCAAAAGTAGCATTATTTTCACAGATTTTATAAACCCCAATCTCAGTTCTTTCATCAGAAAATTGATAAGAATTCTAGGAAAGAAGGTGCTAATATTTAAAAAAAAAGAAAAACAAGCCAAACCAAACACTCAGCAGATGTGCCAGGACAGGAAGCTCCGTCTAAACAACAGGAAACACTTTTTCACTGTGAGGGTGATTGAGCACTGGTACAGCTTGCCCAGGGAGGTTGTGGAGTCTCCATCCTTGGAGATATTTAGAAGCCATCTGGACATGGTCCTGGGCAACTGACTCTAGGTGGCGCTGCTTGAGCAGGGGGTTGGACAGGATGACCTTCAGAGGTCTTTTCCAACCTCAACCACTCTGTGATTGTGTGATTTTTGAGTAATGCAGAAGAACTTATAAATATTATTTAAAACAAATTACAAATACCGTACCTTATTCCACTCTTCATAACAACATGACTTTTTTGGCCACTTCGCTGTGAAGTTAAAATGCTATCAAATCCTAGCAGAATATTAGCAAAGGAAGGGAGCACAATAATTCATTGTAACATTTATGTTTGTAAAAGTCCTTCACAATTTTGTTAAGAATAGACACCTCACCAAAACGAACTATATAAAATTATATTGGGTTTATGTGGCAAGGTTTTGGTAGCAGGGGGAGCTGCAGGGGTGGCTTCTGTGAGAAGACACCAGGAACTGCCCCCATGTTGGACAGAAACAGTTTCAGCCAGCTTCAAGTCAGACCCACCGCTGGCCAAAGCTGAGCCCATCAGCAATGCTGGTGGCACCTCTGTGATAACATATTTAAGAAAGGGTAAAAACACTGCACAGCAGCCAGAAGAGAGGAGTGAAAAAAACGTGAGAGAAACAGCCCTGCACACACCAAAGTCCGTGAAGAAGGAGGGGGAGGAGGTGCTCCAGGTGCCAGACCAGGGATTCCCTGCAGCACGTGGTGGAGACCTTGGTGACACAGGTTATCCCCCTGCAGCATATGGAGATCCAGTGGAGTAGATATCCACCCTTCAGCCCGTGGAGGACGCCATGCCACAGCAGGTGGATGTGCCCTGAAGGAAGGTATGACCCTGTGGAGAGCCCATGCTGGAGCAGGCTCCTGGCAGGACCTGCGGCCCCGTGGAGAGAGGAGCCCACGCTGGAGCAGGCTTGCTGCCAGGACTTCTGGGTGACCCACACAGGAGCAGTCCATTCCTGAAGGACTGCACCCCGTGAAAAGGACCCATGCTGGAGCAGTTCGTGAAGAACTGCAGCCCACAGGAAGGACCCACGTTGGAGAAGTTTGTGAAGGACTGTCTCATGGAAGGAACTCCACGCAACCCCCATTCCCCACTTCCGCTGTGCTGCTTGAGCAGCAGGGGGAGGAGGTAAAAGAATCATGAGTGAAGCTGAGCCTGGGAAGAAGGGGAGAGGGGGGAAGATCTTTTTTAGTTTTATTTTTCACTATGCTAGTCTGTTATTAATTGTCAATAAATTAACTTCCCCAAGTTGAGTCTGTTTTGCCCGTGACAGTAATGGGTGACTGCTAGCCCTATCCTTACCTTGACCCATGAGCTTTTCATCGTATTTTCTTCCCCTGTCCTGTTGAGGAGGGGGAGTGATAGAGCAGCTTGGTGGGCACCTGGCAACTAGCTAAGGTCAACCCACCACAAAAATATTGTACTAAAGAATATACAACCTTTTTTGAGAAAATACAACCAAAACCAACCAAAAAACTCCTAGTGACTAAACAGTCTGACTCCAGATGAAAAACTGGTCCTAATACAGAAAGGACCATAAATGCTTTTTGAGACTGCTGCCTTTAACCATGTGTGTTAATGTGTTTTTCAGACCGAAGTTTTATGTGCGAAAGCACACTGGGTAGACTCTGGGTATACCTACATTATCAAGTGGTACAGATCATCAGGAGCAGAATTATAAACCGTACACTTTTCACTGATTTTTACTTCAGAGTACTTCTGGACTGGCCCTCTGGACTGAATGCCCCCTCAATGTAGCTTGAGTGCATCAGAGAATCCAGCTCAGTTTTTGCCTGAGAGGACCCCAGCTCATACAGTCTTTGTACCATGATGCAAATCAAAGCACTGCAAGCAAGGACAATTCACTTTGAAAGTGCATTCCTGATCTGAACTAAAAATTTCAACTGAATTTAAAAACCACTAATATAACCTCAGAGGGAATTACTTCAGTGACCACTTTGATTTCTTGCATCTCACACTGCCTGGAATCATGCAGTTCAAGAACGCAGCCATGAACAGATGTCTTGATTGCCACCTTTTCTTTCCTGAGCTACTGCAACAGGTACAGAAATGGTGGACATTGATGAATGTTTTCAGCTAGGGTATCTGTTACCAGTTAGATAATTACAGCAACCCAAAAACAGTGGCTTCTAAACAAAATATTATCCTATTCCTTCCACTAAACAAGATAATACAGCACATGCAGAGAAAAGCCAAAACAGTAGCCTACAAACATGTATTTTTCGTACCCTGTACTGTATCTCTGCTTGCCACATTTTGTAAATGCTTAAACCCTGCCAACTACAGCTAATCCTTTGTATCTAACTTGCTGGCAGTTTTTCATTTCATTCATTTCTAACCTAGGGTCTTCCAATCTTAGTTTTGGTATCCACTTTTAAATCTCAGACATTTGAATAACGCACAGTTCTCAGCCAGCTTAGACCGAAAGACAGTCTTTATCTCCCAGAAAAGTTTATCCATGATTTGCTACAGAACTCCGAATTATATGAATTACATTTTACTGGTTGGTTTCTTTAACTATCCAGTTTGCACCACTACACTTTAGTTGATGCCCAGACTTATGGATAGAGAGTTTGGTTAAAAAAAAAAAAAAAAAAAGAAAATCATAGGGTAAGACTTGCATGGGGACCTGAGTATCTCGAACAGGATGACTGGATGCTGTCCAGACAGTGACAGGAGTGTCTGTTGCAAGGGTCCTTTACAGTGGCATCTTCAGCTGGATTGGGCCAGACTCACATGGAATTAATCATTGAAGTGTGCAGATAGCACAACTCTGACATCCAGCTATACCAAATTGTAACTAAGACAAACTGGAATTGCATCCTTAAAATCTCATTTCTGACGTAAGTTACATAGCTCAGGCCACATAGATAACCTAGCATAAACAAAACCACAGGACAGTACATACCATACCAATAAAAATGTATTTCAATTCACGACCAAATTAACCCATGACTCAAATCAGGAAATCAAAAAAGTTAATAGAGTTTAAAGAAAACAGATGAAACGATATATATCTGTGTATGGGTGTGTATATATGTACGTATACATGTCTCTTTGTGTGTATTTATATAACATACATATAAACCCCAATAATTGGCACATCTCAAAAAGTTACCATTGAAGTGGCAGTCAGTTGCTGTTCCACATTTTTCAGAAGATCACTTGTGTTTCTGTTTTGTTTTAAATGATTCTGAAGATGCAGTAATGCTGCCAGCTGAGAGCTGCTGGTGTTAGACGTAGCTGTTAGAAGGATACTCTTCATCATCATAGATGCTGAACAGCTCTGTAAAATTTTTGTATCTATTTATTTTCCCTCCCAAAAATAATATAAATACATATATACTCTATGTTTGTTATAACATATATATATGTTAAAGAAAAAGTATCTTGCTTGAAATGTGAGATGGATTAGCAAAAGCCTGTCTGCTATTTGTATTTACAATCTAATGTAAACAGTCTGGCAATAACTCATTAAGATTTCTTAAATATGAATAGCTAGAATTGACTTCTTTGTCTACATTTATCACCTATGTTCCTGCATTTAGTCATCTGAGGTCTACTTGGAAAGGTAAATGCCTGTGTTCTGAACTTAGCCTTTAAGTAAGCTGAGTCTCTTCTGTGTTTCTGTGCCTTTTACTGTATAGCCATCACATCACACATTTAACAGACTTCCTACAAAGAGCAATATAAAGGGTAAGACTTTACATCCTCTTCTTTCATCAAACATACCAATCCCATCCTTTGAACCAATGCCTGCTAAGAGCTAAAGCATCTTCTTTTTTTTCTTTTAATGCAGCTGTCACATTAAAAAAATGCAATTCGGGTTGACCTAATAAAAAATTCCAAAGGGATGCTTAATATTAACATGGAGTGACATTTTAAACTTTTTTTTTTTTTTAAATACAAACCTTCCTGGGCAGGATAGTAACTGAATTAGCAGAATTTTTAGTCCAGTAAAAAACATGACTACTCATGGTTTTGGTGCCTTGATATGCATTCTACTTAGCTTGTTCACTAACAAGTATGACAGTAAACCATAAATAATATGGTGTGCTGCAGGAGTACAGGAATAAAGGACTGAACCACGAAACCCTGTATCAGCTGTTTTCTGATTTATCAAAAGACCTACCTAGTCCATTCCACCCATGGGTGGAGGTATTCGCAAATCTAAGTGTTGACACAGATACTTACTGTCTGTCATAATTTCCTGTGGTTGCCTTGATGTGGCAGTAAGGAAATTAGTATAAGGTGCATTTTTGTATTTCTACAAAGGAGATGATGGTGTAGGAAGTATGTATTACTCGTTCCTGATGTAGGGAATACAAGCCTTACAGCCATTCCTCATCTTCTCTGTGATGAAGGCACATACTCACATGAATGATTCACACACCTTCGAGCCATCTATGGGACCACGCTGTGTAGGTGTTGATTTGACAAACTGAATGTAAACCCTTCCTATCTACTTCAAAATAATGAATGAACAAATCCAGAGAAACATTTTTAAAATTATGTGTTAGGGAAGGATGAAACTGTATTTTATGGCGATGTCTCATTTTAGCTAATCACATTATAGTAATTTATTCATATTAAAATATTTTCATGTATGCAATCATCAATGAAAACACCAAGTCAAACACAACAGATACTAGAATTGTTAAAAAGCCACTGATCAAACATTTTGAACTCAGCAAACATATCACGTATTTGATTACCTGTATAACTCGCTAGTTCTTTTATGTATCCGTACACTGTATTCTGTATGGCCAATTTTCAGGCTCTATGAATAGACATTTTTGCTTATGTAACTTAACACACCCTTTTTATACTGGAAAGAAGCACAATACATTAGCTGCATTACCTGATGAAGTGCCAAAAACTGGCTAGTTGAAACTGGATCAAATTGTTGAAAGCATTCAACCATTTCAAAACTAGCAGGAGCCAGTACATCAGTAGTATTATGACTGAATGCAATACCCATACACTGTACCAAAGCTTCACTGGATTGAGAAAGATATTTCTGAGCCAACCTATGTTCCTTCTAGATGATAAAAATAAAAAGGTTTATATTAAAAGATGTATTAATATTAAATATTTGTTAGACGTATACAGATTACTAGTGTGCTAGAAAAGAGAAGTATTACTTTTTCATAACTAATTTTAATGCTTTTTCTCCTTTTTAAGGCATTTATTTAACATATGATCAAAATATGCAAATACAGATTAATTATTCAGCAGACACAAACATCTGTTACAAACATTAAAAAATAAATGGTTTAGTAAGATATTTTCTTTAACATAAAACTTGTACTTAGCAGAACAGTATTTAAATTCCACGCGATATGAGCTGTTCAGAACAAAGGAATTTTCTGTCAATTCTCAGTACAGGTGTTTCCATTGACAGTTAACTATGTTTAATACAAATAAAACCACAAATCCCTTATCTCAGGTATTGATTAATTATCGTAGCAACACAAACTCTACATTCCCAATTCCTAGTGTGCTTTGAACTGCAGTAGTTAACAGAGATCAGCTCACCATACAAGGCAAGTTAAATTTTGTAAGAATTTTACAAATGTTTTGTGATAGAAGTTAGTTCTTTCTTTGTTTCCAGTCTGCAAAATGTTACGCTACCTTAGAAAGGCATGTCTGTGAAGCAGAAAGCTCTCTGTTCATCTTATCCTGGCTGCTACATGCTCTATCAGTGGGAAACCACTGAAGGAGAAATTATTTCTTTCTGGGAGCAACTGGGAAAGCTCAATCAGGAGCTCCCACAGCATGTATTGAGGGGCAGGACAGAGATACACAGCAGAGTAGTGATGGAAAGCTGGTTTTCTGGGGGTGTTTTGGAGATTTTTTTCTTTTGTAAGATCAAGTTTATGTTACAAACATTTCCATTATCAGTTCAAACAGAACTGATAAGGTAAGGTGACTATTATTCCATAAAAAAGAAGTACTCAAATTCTAATGCAAGCACATACACTAATATACCTTTAATTCCTGTATCTTCCTCCTATACTTATCATATTGACATTTGTTAGTCCGTAAATTGCTGTCTGTCACTTCCTGTTCACTGCATTCTGCTGAAGTCAGAGAAGTTTTTGTGATGTCTGATTTAGCTTCTTCCTATTCATCACAGTATAAAAAAAAATAATTAATCATTCCACTAAGCATGGCTGGCTTCATTTCTTTTGTGAAAGTCTAGGTGAAAATGGAACTCATCTTAAAAGAAATCATCTTACTACACAAATCTCTTGATGGTGAGGGATTTAGCAGTATTATCAGGCATCAAAATGTCTTAATATGTTATGATGAAAATATGACTAATGGAAACTAAAAAGGCCCCCCCTACAACTTCTAAGATTTTGATTTTCTGGTATTTGTCCTCAGTTAATTTCTTCTGAACACTTTAATTCATCACTGAATTTAAAATGACTCAAGCAACTTTTCTTTTCTTACATGGTGTTCTTACTACAACACAAAAGGAACTTAGGAATCTGAGCTTTTAATCTACAAGTTATTACTTCTTGTTTGCATGGATTCAGAGACAAACCTACCTAGTCCTTTAAGGCATTCAAGGAATTTTTTTCCTCTCTCTTTTGAAAATATTGTAATTAGCATATCTCAGGAACAAATCAAAAAATTATCTACGTGAGGATGGCATGTAGGCAGAAGCATTCTTCTGAAATTACTTGATTCAGCACACGTTTTTATTATGGCTTGCATGCAATATGTAAAACCTAGCTCTAAATAAAGAGTAGTATTATACAAGCGTATACAGAAAAAATATTGTGGCAGACAAACTTTACACATAGGAATGAATTTAAATGCAGAAAAGAATGCATACCATAACATTTGGCTTCCAGTAAATCTCTGAATGTACAGGATCTACATTAATGGCAAGTAAACGAAGAGTTTTTCCAGTGAGATATAGGCATTTGGATTTGATGTCAGGACAGCCTTTACAAAGATTCTGTACATTTGCTAACTGAGCCAGTGTAATATGACCCACAGTGCGTTCCATACATTTCCAATCCTGGTAAAATACATATTTATGTTTATTTGCTCATATATACCCACACATACAGAAACATACTTTTAAAAAAAATGTAACATATATATTTACATATAAATACATCTGTTAAATGTGATTACACTTTCAACTACAAATGAGCTGTCTTTAACAGATATACAAATTCACTAACAACTGATTAAAAAAAAAAGTACACTGTAACATCCGTAAGCAAACAACAATCAGTGCTGAGGAAAACATGGGATAAGGGGAGGGTACTGCGGACAACAGTGGGTATACTGTGCTTTCCTGTAACAGTATTTCCTATTGTCAATGTCAGACAGAATAATGGGCAAGAATTACTACTCTGTTCTAGTGGGGCAGAGTGCAAAAAAACCCCCCATCAATTATAAAGCCCCAAGAAATTTCCCTGCTATTCTTGTGGTTTTTAAGTCTCTGCATTTGAGAAACAAAATCTTTCTGAGAAAACAAAACCAAAAAAAAAAAAACCCAATAAACCATCCCCAAGACAAAAACCACACACCTGAACTTTCTTTGCTGCAAAACTACATGAATGGTCTGGGGACCCGTTTCCTCAATAGCGGAAGAAGTTCTGCTATGGAAAACATCCCTGCGAAACTTTGTTATACCTTTTATATGCAAACCATAGGACTAAATATTTTGTATTACCTGTTCTGTTGCACCATCTTCGATAGTTCCCCTGATGAATGCCTCCACAATTTTATGAGATGATGCTTCTCCCACTTTTTTAAGCTTTTTCTCAGTAATAACAAGATGAAAAATATCCAAAAGAATTTCTACAAGATTTATTTTCCTGCTAGCTAGTTGCCTCATTAATGGGATACTAATATTTGTAGTCTGAAATACAGAAGAAAGGTAAGTAGAATTCTGATTTCAAATATTTTTGCAAATTTACCTGATAAGAAGTTAGAATGTTCTATTTCTTTTAACTAAAGAAGCAGACATTTTAACAATATCACCTCAATAGATCAGAGATATTGCTATGAAGATATTTAAGTAATTTAAAAGATAGACTTCAATGTCAAATATATTACAAAGCAATTAAAGTAGCTGCATAGAAAAAGAGCAGCTGGGTTTTTGCTTTTCACGATTTCTGTAGCTGGTACAAATATCTAATTCCAAAGGAGTTACAAATGTGTACATAAACCCAGAATTTTGATATTAATGGGTTTAGTAACTGCACAAAAATACTTGCTCTTTAAAAAAGGCAAAGCAGAAAAAAAAAAGCTGGATGCTAGAGTATAATAATGGTACACACTAGCAAAGTAGGCTGCAGGCTTTCATTACCCAAAATACACTATTTTGAAGAGAGGCTTTCTTTACTTACACAATGTTCTGTGTAAACTTTTTTTTCTCCTGAGAAATAAACACTTTATTGTGGAGAATTTTGAACTTGTGAGGTATTTAGAGAATCAAAAATATCTCCAAGTTTAGACTTTTTCTTTTCTTTTCTTTTGTAGCTATTAGATAAATTTTAGAATTAAATAAAATTGAGAAAGACCAAACAAGTCCTCTCATCTCTGCTTCTCTTCTTTCCTATTTAAACCGTAAATTCTTTTGGCAATGCAATGTTTCCTTCTATATTCAAACAATGCCTATCACTACAGGAAGATAATCTCATTTGGGGCTTCCAGGAATTATCCAAGAATGAGTGAATAGTACAACTAAATTAGATTTCTTTTCCATGAGTAGAAAAAAAAAAATATATCTATATACATCTTCATACCTCATTAACTGCAAATAAGCTACAAACATTATGAAACATTTCCTCTGTTTTGGATACTGCCCTCTGAGCTAAGTCATAAGCATCCAGATAGTGACTATGTTTTTCTTTCTCGTTTCTTTCCTGCTTTGCAATCATCCTGAAAAAAAAACATAAACCCAAAGGAAATAACATAAGAAAGTGTTTATTTTTATGGTATCAACACTATTGAACATATGCAATAAAATAATTAGATTAACAGATTATATTAATAGAGTAAATAGCTTAATTAATAGATAAAATAGATTAATTTTGTACATGTGTTTTCTAAAAGTTCAAATAGGAAAAGTGAAAGTTCACACATCATTTTTTCAAGGTCTTATTCTTGGAACTGTACTGCTGCAACGCAAGAAGATGCCAAGACATAAAGGGAAGAAAGGCAGATTAGAGTATGTAGTGACCAGGAACAAAATGGCAGAATAGCCAGGTAAAAAACAAATCTCAGTCATTTTAAGGGGACATCTCGGAAACAGCTGGGAGTCAAGGCATACCATGTTTTACAGCAATTTTTAGAGAACCATTTCAACAGTAAAAATTGTAAAAGCCTATAAATACTTGAGAATGATTGGTGTGGCTGCCAAAATGCCTTTACAAATGGGAAGACAAAAGGCTGACTTAGAGACCTTGATACTTTGTTTTGACCTCAGAAACAGTACAAAAATCACTAGTACCATGTAAGATTAACTCTGCCTTCAGTGAAAAGAATTTTTGATTCTACAGTATTTTTCTGAATACAGAACACATCAAGAATGCAAATAGATGTGTAACACCAAGATATAAAACCTGACAATATTATCTGCTCTTTTCCATCTTTAATTAGACAATAAAAATGTAAATAATACACTTTGTGGATTAGTTAAACTTAAATAAAATTTTTCATCCGAGGTATAATCTTACCTGTGAATATTTGCACATTCTAGCAGTATCTCAGCGCTGCAGTTTTTATGCCCATAATGAGAGAAGTCCTTCTCAATTTGAACTAATTTATTGTAAGATTCCTGTAGCATATGTGGCAACTGACAAGACTCAGCATTAATTGTCATACGATCTTGGGCAAAATGTATCTGAATAAGTGTTTTCCTAGAAATAAAAATCAAGTACAAGATAGCAGTCAGAAAGCGCAGGCTGTGTTTGAAAACAGACATACTTCTCTCTGCTCTCCTTTAAATGATAAGAAATCTAGAAATAGCCTCTCATTCTTTAAATCTGTGGTCTACGAATTATAGTAGGTCCTGAAAAAAATCAAAATATTGTATTTTCAGATTAGAATTGAGGTGTCACTTGTTCCATGTATCTAATTATTCAAACTGCCTAGGCCTAATCAGTCCTCTAAACATAGCTGAACTGAGATGACTATTAATATTCCCTTTCTAACCCAGAAGTTTCACAATTCTGGAAAGAGAAGGAAGTGTAAATATTATATACTTCTCTCCTTTTACACATTTTAAGCTCTCTGTGCTTGGATTTCAATGTAACCAAAATCATTGTTTAGTTTCACCACAAAAAGACTTCTTGGATCATGGTGAGGAGAAGGGTAGGTCAATACTGCAGACTACAGTAGTGTTGTGGGAATATCTGTGCTCAAACAGATACCTCTGCATGAGCAAATGTATCTTGCTCCTTTGGGTAACCTACACCACAAACTACGCACAGTAGGTTGTGGTATCTGAACTAGCTTACTAACTTAACAGGTAGCAGGGCTACATACAAGAATGAAGAAATTGGAAAGGAAATTTAAAATTAAAAAAAACAAACCATATATTACTCAGAAGAAAAATATTTGAGAATCCCCAGAATGCACCATACTAAAATAAAGATGAATGGTAAAAATCACCATATATTTGCAATATAGCTGCCTAGTAGAGGCTGGGCATATTTTAATGAAAAGACAGTTACCTGGCTTCAAGGGATGCAATTATAAAACCCAACTCCGATTGTCTATTAGGTCTCTTCAGTAAAGTAGATCTGAGCGCATTTACAGTGTGTTCCAGTATCTCACAAGCCTGCAGGTAACAGCAGAAATTTCATAACTCTATTTTAAATGTCTGTGTGTAATATCAAACATTAATTTAGAAAGCTTAAATTTTGTGCAGAACATGTTAAGTACCTTTTCCTAATATTCCCCAAGATGACTGATTCTTGACAACTGTATATAAGTCTAGACAGCATGAGTTATGATCATATTTAGATACTTTGACATGATTAAATGAATGGAGCACATACACACAACGAGGGAAGATGAAGCCAGACTCATCTTAGAGTTACACAGCAAAAGAACAAGGGGCAACAGACCCAACTTGGAAAAAGGGGAATTCTAAACAGATGTTCCAGTGTTTGGTCACCTTCATAGTCACTTTTTTTTTTTTTTTTTTTTTAAGTAACAAGGGCCCAGAAAGGTTTATCTCCATTCTTGGAGATATTTGAAAAGTGGCCATATACAGCTCAGAGCAACTTGATTCAAGCATAAGGTCAGATTTCACTTCAAAATTGCCCCTGGTTTGCCTGGGCTTAGACCAGATGACCTCTAACCTAAACAGTCATTTGATTCTATATTTCACAGGCATCTTCTTAGGGACAGATTCCTGCATCCTTACTTACACTGACTAGCTACTTAACACTGATATTAATCCACAAGTAAACTTTACACTATTATAGTTTTGCCACCTGGGGATGTAAAAGAAGTCCCCAACTAATAGTTTTGAATTAAAAAGCCCTTAGATGATACTCAAAACCTCATCTACAGAGTTGTCCTTATTAAAAAATGTTGCTGCTGCATTCATGTTAGTCAGACATGTGGAGGAAAAAACACAACCACCTCACACATTTCATTAATAGCTATACTGGTGAAACCTTAGTAAATACTCTCACTAGTAACCAGATATTTTGTCCTTCAATGATTGTAAATGTGAGTTCAGCCCAAATTAAAATAATCCCTCTATACAAACAGACTTGCACAGATTACCAATAAAGGACAGATCATCACAGACACAAGATTATATTTACACTGAAACTCATGGAAGTTAGGGGTTGAACAGTAAATGGATATTTTAATGTTAAGGGTCAAATAGGAAAAGGTTTTTAATAAATATATATATTATACTTACAGTAGTATCTTTCAGAATCTAGAAATAATATTTGTAAAACTACTTGAAATATTTGAAAAGGAAGTGCATACTAGGAAATAATATTGAAAGTTATAATCTTTGTTAAATATGGAAAATAAACACATCAATGTTAACAGAATTGTCTGAGTACAAAAGCATTCTAACCAAGAGAATCAGATCTCTGGGATTTAGTTACACATACTAGATTGCAGTTGCTCTTATTTCAATAGAAGGACATACAGCTTATCATAAAAACATCCTAAACTTCTGTGGGTAAAATCTCATTCCTACTGGCCTGCATCTGTTTGGAATCTGTAATTAATGTTTGTTGAATGCATAACAGAGAAAATAACATTAACTGCATTTAACACCTATTTTTGCTTTTATTGAAATGCAAAGGCTGTAACATTTCTCTTCACTGACAAGCACCACTGCTACAAAAAAAACAACCACCAAACCCAAAAAACTTCCTTACCATGCTCTGTTTTCCTTCCTCCTCTTCCTCCAGAATTGCTTCTATTAGACTAAGAGTACTGTTGTACCAAAACTGTTCATTTCCTCCTAGAAGCTGTGCTTCCTCAAGGAGTGCTTTAGCTTGTCCATGGTTTCTTTCAAGGTTAGCCAACACAGCAAGTAAGTACAAGCACCTTGACACATCATAGAGGGCCCTCAACTCCTAGGAAGAAAGATATGTGACCTATATACAAAAGATCCACTACTGCTATTCATATTTACTTCTATTCATATTTTAGATTAAACTTATGAATAGGGACAGAAATAAGAAGCCAATGGTATTTCCTCAATTATCTGTAGAATTTAATTTCTCCTTATATTACTTCATTTTTTTGAAAAAAATGTAAAGTGTCTACTTCATATCAAGAACTTCAAATCTTCAAATATATTTTATATTTCTTTATGTTCCCATATCTTCTACCCCACAAGTCAAATAAGCTATTTTTCTGCTATTATTTAGTATGTATATGTCTGCTGTCGTTTGTCCGTATCTGATGGAGAAACATGATGATGAAAAATTTTTCAGTGAACTGGGATCTAGATACATGAGAGCTCCAGTAAATTTATTATGCTACTTTATGCTAGTTATAAACTATATACTAGTAGTATACAAGAGACAAATATAGTGTACAGTATAGATAGAATAATAGCGTACAGACATACAGGATACTAGTAAGAAATTATATCATTAAAATTATTGTCCTCCCTAATGTCTTTTGAACTTTTCTCAATGTACAATACTAAATTAATGCTTTAATAAGAGACATACATTATTAATGGATATATTATATATGATTATTCAAAGTATTCATGATTCATGCTAAATATAAATAGGCAGATTTTACTTACATGAGAAAAATTATTATGTGGAATTAACAGGATAACAATTGCATTTTTTTAAAAGTAAAGGATTTATTGCAATAATTTATGTTTCAGTAACCCGTATAACCAAGAAGAGAGCTATAATGGAGAACAGTAGATATAGGAAGAATATCTTTACTGTAAACCCTTCATAATAATGAGATGATGTGGATTTGTTTGGTGGAACATACAGACACTTATTTCAGATCTGCCAGAATTCTAAGTCATAATTTCAGTGTCAGTGGCTGTTTATCAAAACACAGTTAGCAGTAAAACCATAACGGAAATTATATAATCAGACTTTCAAATGATCAAAATATTGAGAGGATGGAGCTAAATGCTCTTTCTCTCTTAAGAGCAAATCTTAAACGTCCCTAAACTATTTTAACAAACAAGATTTATATATACATACATCTTCCAAGGTCACTGCAAAGCGGACAGACATGCTGACATTACTTCACAAGTTGAAATAATCTTCAGACAATTCCTATGAGGTTGGACTTAAGTGCCATATATTTAATGCCTTATATATGTTGAAACTCAAATGACAGGGTTGGGGGCGGGGGGAGGGGAAGGTTTGGTTTTGCAATTTCATTATTATTATGAGGAACGACTGCATCAAAATGAACATTTTTCCTACACGTTATATTGATTTTTCTTTTTCTATTTTATTTCGGATGTACCTGAGTTACAGCATGGGCCTCTGAAAGCAGAAGTCTTGCTGGCTGATACAAGCCTAGCTGAATTAGTACTTCAGCTTTTTCTATCCACAAGTAAGGGAAAGAAAGTGCACTCAGTCCTTTTCCTGTTACTGCATTTAGCTCAAAAACCTGAAAAATAACAAAATCTTAATTTTTGTTTAAATTGTTTTGTTGATTGTTTAAATGAACAAAATCAAAACACCTTCATAAATTTCAAAACTAAACTAGATGGAATACAAATTGTTATTAACTATCATATTCAATTCTTGATATATCCCACAGCTCTATTTTCTAACTTCGAAATTCAACATTATATTACAGGAAAAAACAGGCTTACTGTGAGATTTGGATTTTATAATCCTCAAAAAGGCATTCAACTAGTAAGTATATACTATTAAAACTAATTTTAGAACAGATTAACTACTTCAGATCTGTTGGTGTTGAAGAAGTTCTTGGTAATAACTAAAATAAAAACTATTTTCAAGAGCTAAAAGAGGTGACTCAAGAGGGATTAATAATTAGAAAAAAAGATATTTTAAATGCACAAGAATGGAAAAATATACAAAGAGAGCAAAATGATATGATGAAAACAAGGACCGAATTGCCATAATAAAGAGGAAAGTGGAGGTAAGCTTCAAGAATATCAGTAAGGCAATTATCTTCCTGAAGACGAGACAGAAAAGACAGAGCTGAAATACTTGCATGGCTTTAAAACAATGTATAAGAGGGAGCAAAACAGTATGCAGTGATGTAATGGAGAGAGGAAGAAGAGAAAACTGAGACCAAGAGCAAATACAATGTCCTTTTTGCTTCTCGGTCTTTTCCATTTATTTGCATTAGTCCCAAATTCCATTTGTAGGAAAGTAGTTTTACTTTGTATGAATGCAGATTCTATTCTTGTTGTTCTACAATACAAATAACATGCCAGGCAAACCCAGGTCACATTCAGCTGTTGCCTGCCAGCAGAATTTAAGTAGTACACATTTTTAATGATTTTTTGTGTTCATGTATTTCTCAAGTATAAAATTATTTAAAAACAAACTAGCAAGTATATTAAAATAAAAAGTGAAGAGTAATTTATTAAAGAAACTGGAGTAGAAATAAAAACCTTTTCACTTGAACTAAGGGTATTCTCCTCCCTACTACCATTCAGCTGGGCATTTTCAAAAAATGTTTTCCTTTCTTCTGTCTTAGTATGTATTTTTTTTTCTTTTTTCAGTGCAATCTCTTGCCTACACCTAAATCACAAGAAAGAAAAAGTAAATTCAAGTATATTTTAGAAGTATTTCATAATGAAGTATTAGTGTGTTAGGCATCTTCACTATACACTCACTCTGTGGATAGATACAAAACAATCATGCACGGAATTTTAGGGCACAGCTAATATACCAAATTTGTATTAAGAGATTATGGTTTTTAATATTTTTCCCCCCACAACAACACTTATCAACTGTAGGAAAAAAAACCCAACTACATACAGCCTCTGTAGTGAAAATACATACATTGCTTGTTCGAATTCACTAATGTATGCTTCTCCAACAGCTTTCTCGTGATACAAAGATGCCCAACTCAGTTTTAGGTCTGAACATATCAGGGCAATTCTAAAAATAAAAAGAAGAAATGTTTAAGAAACAATCAGAATCTTTCATATGTTGCTTTATATAAACACATTATATACAAAGAGCATGCATTCCACATTTGTCAGTCCTGCCTTCTTATGTCTTGATTAATATCGGCAGTAACAAAAATTCTTAATAAAAAAAGGGGAAATGCGGTAGTTGCAATTACCCATTGATAGAGGACATAGAATAATAGAATGGTTTGGGTTGGAAGGCACATTTTGAAGATCATTTAGTTCAACCCCCCTGCCATGGGCAGGGGTATCTTTCACTAGATTCAGGTTGCTCCACCAGTATCCCTAGCCATTCATGAAACCCGTTTCTCTCCAATTTAGCAGCAAAAATGATGTGGTAAAAGTATGAAAATATTTATAATACGGTCTCACTACAGCATGCAAAAACCCCCATACATGTGTATGTGCCAATCTACTTTTCTGTATTGAGTAGAGTGATATATTCATGTACACCTATTTGATCATATACAAAAATCAGGTCATAGATATAAATAAAATACCATGAAATAAAAACATATCTTGAGGAGTGAACAAAAAAATGTGTCTGCAAAGCTTGGCTGCAAATCGATTTCCTATTAGTAAATCACTTTTAGTCTTGTAAGACAGTAACTCAGTAATCAATTGGCAATCCAGATAAACACACATACATTTCTATACATGAATATTTTTCTATTCTGTTATATGGGATCAGTTTCAGGCATTTTAAAAATACATTATGTGGCATTTCACAAACTATCGGGAATTAAGCAAACAATTATTGCTTATAACTGTTAATTATTAAGCAAACATGCAATACATTTCAAAAAAGCACGATAAAATGTTTTAACTAAAACAGCAATAATTTGCCATTGCATGCATATTAAATATTTCTGAATCAAAATTTTTAGGACTAATCATCCATAAAAGTAACAGAATTTTGGTCACAAAGACAAATCTCTATAAAAGAGAATGCGCTTATTGGAGATATTTATTTGGGTTCTTAGGCTAAGACAATGTATTTTTGACACAAGATGGGAATCTGCCTTTTGAATACTTAAAAGATAATACTTTTATTGAAATTTTTTTTTACTTTGCTTTTTTCAGTTAAGTGACAATAAGGCATTACAAAAATTATTCACATGAAAGTGGCTTGAGTTCATAATGTTGTACACCTTTTCCCCTGGAGATCATGCTTAGTAACAGATAAACTTAGTGGTTTTAATTCCACAAGCAAGCCAATTCATCAAAACTTTATTAAAATGTATAAAAAAAGGAATGAGAAGAAATAAAAAACATTACAAATATAAAACAATAAGTCACTAAAAAACTTGTTACTATTTTGTGAAATATTAGTGGTCTACTCCATTCAGTTTCTCTTTTATTTCAAATAAATAAAGGATACAAACCGAAGGTGATAGAGATCAGACAGACTTCTGCATTCCACAACTTCATTAGCAATAACTTCAGCTAGTTGAAAGATGGGAAGAATCAAGTGGGGGCAAAAAATTTTCTGTAGTTCTTTAGATAAAAGGTCCATAAAATACAAAGTGCAAGTCTGAAAAGAAATTTTTTTAAATTAAATTAGTATAAACATAATTTTGTAGAGAATAAATTTTAAATTAATGATTACATCTTCAGTTCCAAACTTTACTGAAAAAAAAAAAAATCAAACAAACTTTCAAGCTGAAAAAGCAGCTAGGTACACAGAAAGCCAGTAAATTTATTCTGTATGTTAAGTTCATTTCAGAATGCAGAGGATAGACTAACACTTTTTGAAGTATTAATGAATACTATGACAAGGAAGTATTTTTGACAGATGTCTGAACATACTCTTTATCGCACAGATAGAAAAACTAAAATGCAACATAGTTCTCTGCTACTCATTTTTTTCCCAAATAATAAATTATCTAGAATTTTGAGGAGTATACTTACAGGTTTTGGGAAATTATGCCAGTTAATACCATAACTATTTGTTTTCTGTTTAAGAGTATCTCTGATTTCACTGGGACAGTCGTAATGAGCCCATTCTTCCACATTTGCTGGTAAGGTATCAACTGATCCTTTCCCTTTAGGCTTCTCTTTCACAACAGAAACTTCAACCTATAATAAAAAATAAGGACATTTATAATGCCAAATTAACATTCTTGTTGGTATTAAATACTCAGCTACCATTAAAAAAAAAAAGTATCTGCTTAATATCCTTTGAAGTTTTGTCTTTTTTTTTGGTCCTCTAGACTGTGGGTTTTACTAAACAGCAGTATTTTGACCAATGCAACAAACAAAAGAAAAGAAAAAGTAACTGTAAATTTATGACCTGTCAAGTCCATGCGATCAAGAGTGAAGGTATGATATACAGACTCATAGTGAAATTCTTCACAGGTTATGAGAATCTTTACACGAAAGCATCTGAACTATTTAACAAATGAGCCCAGGGAAACATCTCTTAGAAAGAGATGATTGTTTTAATTCCATAGGAAAGGAGTTCTTGTTTCTCCTTCTTTCTGTCCTTCTCTTTTTTAGGAGCAATTATTGACTGTACCTTCTGAGGAGCTGTAAGTGGTGAAGATTTTGATAATACTTTTGTAATAGGTCCTGATGCTGACAATGATACCTAGATGATAAAATAATTACAGTTAATTATTTTCATTTTTCAATAATAATGTCAATTTCTAGTAATAATGATTATTCACTGTAAGTCACTATCTACAGCTATTAACAATTGTCACATATCATGTTATGTTTGCGTAAGAGCTTTCTTCAGAAAACTGAAATTTCAAAGACTCCTAGATGCTTGCATTATTGATACAAGCATTTAGGATGATCATGACAATGCACTTAAGCAGCTGAACTGTCAAAAGATGACATCATCCCTGTGGTAAATACTACTGCTACTTTTTTAACCTATATGATTGCAAATTCAATTCTTTTTTTTTAAACTGCTAGTCTAGATTGCTTAACCTTCTACAAGGGACAAATTTAATATCAAAAGTAATCTGGAAGACTGCAAAGAGCCACTCTGTTCTCCTTCTGGATTAGTCTTCTATAATGCTACTAATGAATGTTATATAAAATAAATTTCTAAACATTTAAGCATATGAAAGCATCCATTGAAAATTTCTCTGTGCATGCAATAGCATAGCTTCTGATCTTACCTAAAATTAAAAAAAAACACATTAATTTGAGAAGATTAATATATTTTGCTGGAGGGATCAAGAGTAGAACACAAAATATGAACAAAAAATAATGCTGGATGCTGCACAACTTGTGAAAATTTCAAATTAAAGGTAACGTGTCTTTAAAAAAGTCAGAGGCAGTTGATTTGGCTTGGATTATTCAGGTTTTCAGAGAACATTTTAATATCTTCTACTGAGTTATTTACGGAGTCCTAACACTTGAGACCCTGCTTTAGAAATGGACATCTGCAGTCAAGTCTGCTTTACTTTGACTCCAAAACAAGGTTAACTCCTATAGTACTTTCATTCCTTTAATGCCACATGGTTATTCTTTTTCTCACAGTACTGTTCAGCTGCAAATATAAGTTCTTAGAATTACTGTCATTGTCCTACAACTGGCACTGACAGCTGCATTAACCCTTCATTTTTTTGTTTTCAATAGTTTATTCAAACAGTAGTACTGCTTTCAGATGTTTTTCTCTAGTAAGACACTCAGTCAGACAAGTTCAGGATACAAATTATGCTTATGTAAAATCTGAAAATATGAATATTTAATTTTTATTTTTCAAATTCCTGTCTTCCATCAAATGTTAGAGTCTAAACTGATTTCACAATGAAAACTTGATCATAATTACCACAGGAGTAACAAATTGCAGGCTTTTACAGCTAATTGGAATAAAATTATGCACAAGCTATAGCTTACTGATCTAATTGATATGTCCCATCTATAGCACTAAGATTGTTTCTGTAATGATTTGTGGCATTACTATTATCAAGTATAGATTTAGTCCCTTCAAAGATTTATTAATATTTAATGTATAATTTGTTTTCCTATGATTTTCCCTATGATTCTCAATAGCCATTTAAATTAGGCATTCATATCAATGAGAAATGAAATAGATTTTTTTTAATTTGAAATGCTGTAACAATGAAAAAGTGATTAGAGAATAATGATCGGTGAACACTGCCTGTCTATACTTTTTTCTCAAAACTTAACGAATGCATCAACTACGTCACACAATTCTTTTCAGTCCAATGACAGTCCCTTTGATTCAATCTAAGTGAAGGTCCATCTGTAATTACCGTTCTTCAGAACTGTCAGCAATATCTTCAGCATGTACTATGCCACTACTAAGATTCTTTAACAAATTAAAAATACAAAATTTTAGACCCTTTTGCACAAAACATATGAACGTACTCCAGAGAAACAATGGGCCACTGCTTTTATCCTTAATGTCTCTTCTCTATTTTCCTGAGAGAAACAACTTTCTTGTTTAATCCTTAAACCTGAGAAAATATACTAACTATACCATAAAACTGGAAATTCTAAAGACACAGTTAAAACATCAAATGAATAGCTGGCACCATAATTACACAAGATAACTTGAAATATACTGGCCACATTGTAATATAATATAATATAATCTCATACAAACTCACCTGCCAGATACGGACGATACAAGCATATGCCATCAAACAGTGCTGCTGATGAAATGGAGAACTATGACCGGAAATTAAAGCCATTAATGTCTGTGCTCTAAACAAAGCTTCCAACTGTTTAATATCACTCAAATCTTCCAAAATAATTCGGGGCATGGTATCATTTGCTCCAATGTCTACCTTCAAATTTTCTGTAGGTGAAAATTTTGGTATAGTATTTTTTTCTGTTAAAAAACAAATAACATGCTCGCAGTGACAGTATTTAAAAAAATGTATTCAAAAGTTAAAATTTCTGAATTGAAAATGAAAATATGTATGGGAAAAACCCAGAAAAATGGAAATCCATCTACTGAAGATGTTCGTCTTATGGTGATGCAATGCTACTTGTAGCATGTTTTCAATAAATAATGTAACAGTTATGTATATTAAATGATGTAAGCCTGACACAGAAATGAAATCCACAGCAAGCACACTTTGTCGTCTTGAAAATAAAGAAAGACAGTCTAACTTATTTATTTCAGCCACTTAAGTAGTTTTGCAGTCAAATCAAAAATCCTCTTGATCCTGACATAGTGGTTTCTACGGTGACCAAAGACCATGTCCTAACTACCAGTAGCCTAGCTGGCAAGAAGTGTACTTGGCCAGCACTCATTTCCAAAACAGAAATGGCCAATAATCCAATTACAGATGGGTCAATATCAGCTAAGTCCAGAATATAGCTCAAGCTCATCCCTGTGTCTGTAATGAGGTATCTTAATGGCTCTTGATGGCAACTACAGAAGATACTCTGTTACTCAATCCTCTCTTTTGTGCTGTGTAATTCTAGTAATTTTTCAGTAAACACTGATGTTTTACAGAAATTCCAACTCTGCTTGAAATTTAGCTCAAAATTAAGCAATTCAGCAGATTTTCAGCTTAAAGTGAAGTACTATAAAGACACAGTTCTCTTTCAACATCAATTTGATGCTCTACAACATAAAGCAGAGTGCAGTAACATAACACCTATTACATAATCCAATGACTGTCACAGATGAAGTGATTAAAGTAACAGGCAAATTGAGTGAAATCTGAGCATGACTAACACAGTATAAAGTTAGGGAAAGGGACAGTTCAGCATATTAATTTTATTCTTTCATAATAAAAGATGCAGATGGCAAGATACAGACAGTATAGGTGGTCTGCGAGATGGAAAGGAAATTGGCTAACAGGCTGCACTCAGATGGTGGTGATCACACAGGCGCCAGCCTGTCACAAGTGGGGTCCACCAGGGATCGGTACCCACACTGTTCAACATCTTCATAAATGATCTGGACGATGGGATTGAAAGCACCCTCACCAAGTTTGCTGATGACACCAAATGGGTGGTGAGGTGGACATGTCAGAAGGGAGAGCCTTCTTACAAAGAGAGCAGGACAGGTTGTAAAAGTGGGCTAGAAAAAACTGTATGAGGTTTAACAAAGACAAGTGCAAGGTCCTGCACCTGGGACAACATAACCAAAGAGCCCAGTACAGACTACGATCTGTGTAGCTGGGGAGCAGCCTTGCCGAAAGGGACATGGGTCCTGGTGGACAACAAGCTGAACATGAGTCAGCAGTGTGGTGCTACAGCAATGAAGACAAGTCGGATCATGGGCTGCATCTGTAGGACATTACTAGCAGAGATAGAGATGTGACCATCCCACCCACTGTACTCAGCGCTCATAAGGCTGCAGCTGGAGTACTGTGTCCAGTTCTGGTCCCCACAAATCAAGACAGACACAGACAGACCAGAAGATTCAAAGGAGGGCCACAAAGGTGATCAAAGGGCTGGAGAACCTGCCCGATGAAGAAAGTCTTAAGGAGTTAAGGTCTTTTCACCCTGGAAAAGAGAAGGCTCAGGGGGACCTCATCACAGTTCTCCAGTACTTAAAGGGCAGCTACAGAGAGGACAGAGGCTCTCTCTTTACAAGAAGCCACACAGAGGGGACAAGGGGCAACGGGTACAAGTTGCACCAGGAGAGGTTTCATCTTGATATAAGAAAGGCATTTTTTTACAATGAGAACAATCTATCAGTGGAACAACCTCCCCAGGGACATGGTGGAGGCCCATCACTGGAGGTTTTCATCACAGCTGGACGGGTGCTAGATAATTTCATCTAGGCTCCTTTTTCCACAAAAGGTTGGATCAGATGATCTTTTGAGGTCCCTTCCAACTTGGGCTGTTTGATATCTGAATCTCATTTTTCTTATTATATTATTTCAGTTTCCATTAAAAGTTTTGTAAAAAATTTCTTGAAACATAGGATGTGTAAGAAGTCCAGTAATCATAAGCAACCATGTGAAACCAGGTGGGAAGATCATTAAAGAACAGGCACAAACTTTAAATTGCCATACAGCTGTAAAAAAACCCAACAAAAACACTAACAGAAAAGTATGAACAGAATACTGCTACTGTGACTTTAATCAAATGTGTGATACTAGAGACACTGAACATTTATCTTTTTCAATGCAAACACCAGAAGCACTTGTCTGATCTATCTCATCTATCCACGCAAAAATAAGAGCAGAGCAGATGTTGATTAATGCCACACAGTATAGTATTGTTCCAGAAATCAGATACCTTTTTTTTTCCAATTAAATAATGGGGTATCCTATCAAAATAGGTCACTGAGTTGCGTGACCACTGAGTTGTGTGAGTCCACTGCAAGTGGATGCAAAGTAAAAGGACGAAAGAATTTTTACACAGTTACGTGAGTACTTGAAAGCATACATCCCTTTGAAAGTAATTTTTGAGAAATCAATCCTAAAATACTAGATAAAGCCAAGGAAAGAGCAATGGACATAGGTACCCAAATCTTGGCACAGAAACCATTTCCTACAGTTACATCTGGCCCTCCATGAGGATGCATTTGAAACAAACTGCCTAGCACGGCCTTCTGGTAGCACCTCATAACTCAGGAACCCCTACGTCAGATAGAAGCTGTATCTTACTATACCGAAAGACAGAGGGTAGGTCTCCATGGCATGACACAGAATTAACAGATATATTTAAGCTAGTGCTGAACAAATGACAGTGAATATCGGAGAAAGTACAGCCAAGCTGGTGTCATTCTTTGTGGTAACTAAGTTGTAAATTAAAAACATCCCTTGCATTTGCTGCTGAAAAATTCCTCTGAAGGATATACATCTTTTACATACCTCCTTCTTGTGACGATTGGATAGAAAATTCCATATGTAGCAAGAGATCTACCACCCAGTCCAGAGGTTTAATAACATCATTGAGGGGAAACTGGTTACAATATAACCATTCAGCAAATTCCATCAGATAATCAACTTTCTGCCATTCATTTTCTTGTTTCTGTAACAGTAATAAAGGAAGAGTTCATATATATTTGGTGATGTAAGCCATCAAAATTATAGCCAAGAGTTCAATATCATCTTTACAGAAGCAAAAAATAATAATTTGACAGTGAGCAGTTTTATTGGCATCACATAATCAGAGTTATACTAAATGGAACATAACAGAAAACTCTACCAGTTAATTCTTTATCAAAACTTCTTGTAATTGGCTACTCTCAGACATTTTTCTTTGACAGGACTCAACTGAACTTTTACTGGATACCAAGATTCATCCATACAGTTTTCCAGCTGAAGAGCAATTTCAAAGTTATAAAAAGTAATGGTCAAGTAAATGGCCTTCCTACAAGTTCAATTATATACTTCACAGAACTTGCAATCCCATGAATCACTTGAGAAACATCATTCTATCAGCATTTGAACATATAGCAAAACCTGGCAAACCTGTAAAGCAATGATTGCATTTTGAAAACAGTTTAACTGTCCAACAATACTTCCGGAGACTGTTACCAAATGACGCCACATATGTGACAAATAATCTTCGCTTTCATCTCTGAATTTCTGAATGTCCATCATAAAATTGCATCCCAATCCTGCCTTCACTGTAGCCATATGTTTAAAAATCAGGCTAGGAAAAGACCAAAAAAATTGCAAATTACTTGCATCTGTACCTGTAAAGTAACTTTGTGAGTAGGATAGATACACTAGTTCATATCAGCATAGTACAGAGATGTAAAGTTTATAAACTTGACAACAAAGGGCATCAATCTTTGAACTCAGATAAGACTATGTAAACAGTACCCTAGATAATTTAGTTTCCATTTAATGTAAATGGGTTTACAGCTAGGAAAATTAAAGTTTCTGCTACATAGCCACATTTCTCTGCTTTCAGAGGCCCATTTCATGTGCCTATTTTCTTGGAAAAGATATTACTTACATACAAGTTTTAAAAAAATGAAATTTACAAATATTATGAACAGATTAATGATAAGAACCACTGCCAACGTATGTCTTTTTCATCAAAAAGACATAACAGTATTTTCTGTTATAAGAGCTGACAGGCTGACAAAAAGTAATCATATTTTCCCAATGCAAAATAAAAAAATACTCAGTTTTATACTTCTCAAGAATCAGGATGCTTATTTTAATAAAAATAAGCCAACCAACTTACAGTCTGTGTCTTGTCTGAGGCAAAACTTGAATAGCTTCATCCAGGACTTTTAGTGCTGTCTCCCAATCAGCTTTATCAGCATATATGTGGAATAATAACCCATATAAGGAGGTTCTTAATGTCAGATCTTCCTCAGCACCTTTGAAGTATATTCAAATGATTTATTAATATACTGCAGAATTAGAATAATGACATTACAAAATACTGGGGGTTTTTTACCAGATCAAAAGAAGGAAGAACATGCCTGAGAGAAAGCATCCAACTGATAACCCAATACTTTGAAAATCCTTTGTAATCCACTGATGCAAAGGCAACATATCTTAATTAAAAAAAAAAGACAAAAAAAAAAAAAAAAAAAAAAGCCCTTTATCTTTCAGTTAACATATGTCTTTAGGTATTCCTGTACTTCTGTTTAATTTGTAAACCAACTAATATGGTTAATATGAAGTATTAACCTGTTACTTAAATAGCTACTTGTGCAGGAGACAGGACTACAGCCATTTCTCCAGAATGAGTTCTATAATACAAAACCAATACAGCAATAACCAGACTCAGGAATATTCAATCAGTTTCACTGATTAAATAACATGAAATCTTGAAGCATTCTGCCAGAGAATCACAGAATAGTTGAGGTTGGCAGGGACCCTCGGGAGCTCTCTAGTCTACACTCCTGTTCAAAGCAGGCTGAAATAGAGCAGGTTGCTCTGGGCCTTCTTCAGTCATCTTTTGAGTACTCCAAGCAGAGACTCCACAACCGCTCTGGCCAAAAATGAGTAACAGCTTATTTTTTCAGACTATTTTCAGATCATTTTTAAAAGATGACTTAATGTCTCTTGTCCCATTTTGCTTAGCTGGCTTTACCTGTGAAAATTTGACCATACAATTCTCACCCAAAGGTGAGACACATGATAACTCTTTCCGTCCCCTCTACAGCACAGTTTTGCAACTTCAAAGATAAATTCACTATCTTGTTTCACAAATAGATCCACATACAGTTCTACTGTTATACTGACCATTGAATACATGAAGGACTATGCTAATAAATCATCGGATCTGTAGCTACAACTTTTGGGTAATCATTACATTAGCATCATCAAAAATTTATCAGATTTGGTCAAATCAGCATTTACTTCTGTGAAGGCACAAAGTCTGACTAATCTAGTGGCCTTCTACAATGGAGTGACTGCATCAGTGGACAACGGAAGAGCTGTGGATGTCATCTACCTGGATTTCTGTAAGACCTTTGATATGGTCCCCCACAACCTTCTTACTGCGAAATTGGAGAGATACAGGTTTCACGGATAGACTGTCAGATGGATAAGGAAGTGACTGGATGGCCGCGTCCAAAGAATTACTGTCAATGGCTCAACGTCCAAGTGGAAACCAGTAATGACCGTGTCCTGGTTTTGGTTGGGATAGAGTTAAATTTCTTTCTAGCGCTACGTTTTGGATTTAGTATGAGAAGAATGTTGATAACACACTAGTGTTTTTAGTTGTTGCTAGCTAATCTACTTTTCAAGGACTTCTCAGCTTCCCATGCTCTGCCAAGCGCACAAGAGGCTGGGAGGGAGCACAGCATGTCCATAGCTGGACAGCCAGCCCAGCTGGCCAATGGGGTATTCCATACCATGTGACGTCATGCCCAGTATATGAATGAGGGGGGAGGGGTTCCAGGAAGTGGCAATCGCTTTGGCTATTGTCTCGGCAGGTGGTGAGCAATTGCATTGTGCATCACTCATTTCGTATATTGTATCATTAATATATTATTACCATTGTTATTATTATTATTCCTTTCTCTTCTGTTCTATTAAACTGTCTTTATCTCAATCCGCGAATTTTTTTTTCAATTCTCTCTCCATCCCGCTGCTGGGGTAGAGGGGGAGAGTGAGAGCGCAGCTGTGTGGCGTTTGGCTGCCTGCCAGGTTAAACCACTACAGACTGGCATCCCTCAGGGGTCCGTACTGGGACCAATACTGTTTAATATCTTCATCAGTGACATAGACAATGGGATTAAGTGTACTTCCAGTAAATTTGCTGATGACACCAAGCTGAGTGGTGCAGTCGATTCGCTAGAGGGAAGGGATGTCATTCAGAGGGACCCTGACAGGCTTGAGGAGTGGGCCCATGCAAATCTCATGAAGTTCAACAAGACCAAGTGCAAGGTCCTGCACCTGGGTCAGGGCAAGCCTCAATATCAGTGCAGACTTAGGGATGAATTGAGAGCAGCCCTGCGATGAAGGACTTCGGGATACCGGTGGATGAAAAACTGGACATGAGCTGGCAATGCGTGCTTGCAGACCAGAAAGCCAATCCTGGGCTGCATCAAAAGCTGCATGGCCAGCAGGTCGAGGGAGGTGATTCTCCCCCTCTATTCTGCTCTGGTGAGACCCCCCCTGGAGTACTGCATCCAGTTCTAGGGTCCCCAGTACAAGACATGGACCTGCTAGAGCAGGTCCAGAGGAGGGCCATGAAAATGGTCAGAGGGCTGGAACACCTCTCCTATGAAGAAAGGCTGGGAGTTCAGGTTGTTCAGCCTGGAGAAGAGAAGGCTCCAAGGAGACCTTATTGCGGCCTTTCAATATAGAAAGGGGTCTTACAAGAAAGACGGAGAAAGACTTTTTACCAAGGCCTGTAGTGACAGGACAAGGGGCGATGGTTTTAAACTGAAAGAGGGTAGGGTTCGACTGGAAATAAGGAGGGGACTTTTTACGATGAGGGTGGTGAAACACTGGCACAGGTTGCCCAGAGAAGTTGTGGATGCCCCATCATTGGAAGTGTTCAAAGTCAGGTAGGACGGGGCTTTGAGCAACCTGATCTAGTGGAAGATGCTCCTGCTCATGGCAGGGAGGTTGGACTAGGTATCTTTAAAGGTCCCTTCCAACCCAAACCACCCCATGATTTTATGATTCTGTGGAAGTAACATGAAGGTAAAGGACAGCTTCAATGCTAACCACAGCAAATTGAGAGAAAAAACAACCTGTAATCTTAAGAAAGCTAGTAATAGCAGTGGTAAAGCTTTTGTAGTACTTGCTTTACTTTTTTTTTTTTTTTTTTTTTTTTTTTAACACCCATTTTTAGTTTTCAGGCTGGTACATATCTCAAGTGAACCATTGCCTTGCTCAACTAAACTAAAAGTTATCTTCTAGTATATGCTTCTCCAGACGGGATTGCATTTAAAAATTGCCTAGAGTTAGCCTGATCAAGGATCACTGGAGACCAGTTCCTGCCTTTTACAATGGTTACTACAGTATATAAAAAAAATTCAGTAACTCTGGAAATAATCAAATATAAAATGCACTGTTTATAGGAAATATTTTTTTCTAACTAATATCAGAAGTTACTATGTAGTCTAACTCAGAAGAATTACTAACATTTTCGGACATAAAAAGTCTAAGCTATCTATAACTGTATACTTTCATTACGTACATTAATGCCTTGCTTTTTAATACAACTTGTTAAGGGTTCACTCTGAAAATACGCTGTCGTAGTGAGTTAACTATACATACATAATGAAGTATTGCTTTCTATTAGTTTTAAATATGTAATCTCTGCAAATAACTAAACCTTTAGAACCGTGCCTGTGGACAATTAGTTACATATCCAAATACTGTCAGAGTTCCATTAAGTTTACAATCTTCACTGTGCTTCCAAGTACACAGTGTACTCACCAGTTCTGTCTCCTACATACCCAGAATCAAGCAGACCAGTCATCATATCTGATTATTTGTGATTTATGGCTTGAGAAGAAATCAAAGTTAAGTTCTCTATTCTTGTACTACACTGCTTGATGATCTGAGATGCAGACTCACATTGGTACCACTGAGCCTGAATGCAAGAGTTATTAATAAACCCTTCAAGCTCTAATTGAAATTGTGCCCACAGAAATGCACAGGAAAACTCGTATCAGCTTCACTGACATGTAAATCAAATCTAGAAAGAGAAATGGATCAGCTCCGAGGAATTCTGAAGTAAGAAAAGTTGTAAATGTGTAGGGATATTTCAGAGTGCAGAAGAAATTTCATATTGCGAGATGTGTTACATGATACGCATCACCTACATACTGTTTCAAACGGATGACTTCTTCAGTTTACACATGCTGCTCATAATCAACAAGGATTTAATCACTGACTCCCAGCACAGTTTGAATTATAACTCCTTCCTATTGCCAAAGTGCTAAATAGTCTGTTACAAAACTGAAGATATGCAAAGTAAAAATTCCTTCTTGCAGGTAGAAATTTGAATCTGCAGGTGTGGAGAATCTTAATTTACTTACATTTTTTTTGCTGAGTTTGTGTTTGAAAATCTTTTATCATCCTTTCCAGAAATGAGAGATTCTTTTTCTGGATTTTCTTTTGAATATTTTCTAAACAATCCCTTTTGTGAGCTTCACAAAGTCAAACACTACAGCCCTTCAGAGAGCAAATTACTTTGAAGAAAACTGTTGCAAGTCTGACAATTGCCTAAAACCAGAACCACCACCGAATGGGAAGGAAAAAAAAAAAAAAAAAAAAAAAAAAAAGAGTATGGAATTCCCTGTATGTGTGAATGTGTGCTGTGTGAATGCAGGTAAGAAACCATATATGTGTTATGACAAATAAGTCACTTTCCCCTCCTAGGAAAGGTATCTTGAAGTATGCACCCAGAGCTTCAGAGCAAACCAGAATTTTTCTTTACCATCAGTACCAATCACTAAACACAAGCACAATTAACAATACCTATTAGATATTCTTACCTGTTTATTTTGAGATTCTGCTTTAATTATATTCTTAAGAATTATTTCAGCAGGTTCTTTAAACTGCTCTCTGTCGTGTGGAGAACATAGCAAAGGTAAACACGTATTCCAGAAGTGTCTAGCTGCAAACATTACAAGAGAATAATTTCTGGCTTCACCTGCGTACCTGAAGAAAGTGAAGCACAGCTTAATGAAGCAAAACAACCACACTCTAGCTAAAATAAAAGATTTTACTTCTACAAACATCTGGGTTTACCTGATCTAGGCACCACCATATACAATCTCAACAATGCCGGGTTAGTATATGAGCTTCATACAACAGATATTTTCCATTTTTATATACAAAACACCTTCACACATTCAGCAGAAGTAGCAATAAACAAGTACCATACTGATGGTTTTACTGTATTTCTGTGTAATCTTAGCTCATGAGCCCTCATTAAAAAAAATAGTAGAAATCTACTCAAGATGTGTTAATTCCTCCTTCTAAAAACATTACAAAATAGAACAAAAAAATTACTAAAACGCTATGGATTTTGCATAGTACGGTACCACTGTAACACAAGAATATACCCCAAACGCCTCTAGCTGCATTCAAATTGTTTTGAGCATATTCCATGCAAATGTTATTTTGAATTAATAAAATTTAATAATCCTCCAGATTGTGATACAGCACAGTACTCATGAGTGAGCAAAAGCTTTAGAATTTAGCTAAAAATTATGGATTGGTATTAAACAATCATCCATTTAATAGTTTTACTATTTTTAAAAAAGTAGGTTTCGAATCTGGCGATCTTTGTCATTTTCTCCCACAGTTTCATGATTTTTAGAGTCCATATGCTCACATACCTTATGTCTTAACACTAAGACTTATTAAGGCCTAGTTTTTGCTCACCACTTTTTGTGTCTCTTTTGGAATGTGTTGAGCTATACATATATGCTCAGTCCTTCCTGAAAAAGTGCTTGTCACAACATGCAAATTTAAAAAAAAATACAGATTCATCGACAACATGACATCACCTTATAGTTCTGTTATACTGGCTAGTCTAGCTTCATTCATGACTCTCTTTTTAATGATCAATGGAAGGAAGAAAGTATTACATGTTAACAGCCATCATGTGTTCATCTTCTAAGAGTTCTGATTGCCTACTTTTGCTCATGAATTTATTTCTTCCAAATAGCAAAGAATTCATACCAAAGTCATGCATCATCCATGTATCACCTTCTCCTGCCTATTCATTTTTTAAAGCAATCCTTCCACTTTGGGTTCATGACATACAATTCACAACATTAATATGATGCTCTGCAACAGTAGAGGCTGAGGACTGACTGGCTGAGGAGTAGCTCTGCTGAAAAGGACATGGGGGTCTTGGTGGACAGCAAGCTGAAAAGCAGCCAGCAGTGTGCTCTGGCAACAACGGCCAACAGCATCCTGGGCTGTATTAACAGGAACAGACAATAGATTGAGGGAATTATTACCCTCTAGTCAGCACTCTTTAGACCACATCTAGACTACTGCATCCAGTTCTAGGCCACCCCAACACACGCCAGACGTGGACAAACTGCAACGAGCTCAGTGGAGGACCACCAAGATGATCCAGGGACAGGAACACTTGTCTTGAGAGGAGACGCTGAGAGTACAGGGCTAGTTCAGCGTAGAGAAGAGTTGGCTTTGGGGGATCTAACAAGGAGAGGTTTCTTAATAACCTAACAAAGTTATTGAGAAGCAGCAGGCAGGCTCTTCATAGTGGATGGCAGGACAAGCAAGAACAGGCATAAGTTGAAATAAGAAAAGTTCAGAGTGGATATAAGCAGAAACTTTTCCCCCATGAGTACAGTCAAGCAGTGGAGCAGGTTACTCAGAGGTTGTGCAGTCTCCATGCCTAGAGGTTTTCAAGACCAGACTGGATAAAGCCCTGGGCTGGCCCTGCTTTGAGCAGGAGTTTGCCCTAGAGTCTTTCTGAGGTCCTTCCAACCACATTTTCCTATGATCATTCCTATGACATTACAAGATCAGGTACGTGGAAGATATGGTACTTGAAAAATTTACTAAACTGTAAAAATCTGTCAAACCCTTTGTTAAGCATTTCAACTCACAACTATTTTGATTTTCATTAGTCCAGGGAGAGAACATGTTGATCCTCAAATCTGTAAAAAAAATTTTAGGTCTGTTTTATATTAGTCTTCTCTCAAAATAAAACATACCTGGCACTCTGAACAAAAGCTTTTGATGCTGCTATACGCGAATGTTTTCTTCCAGA
The DNA here is from genome assembly GCA_030449065.1 of Oceanodroma leucorhoa. Classification (NCBI taxonomy): domain Eukaryota; kingdom Metazoa; phylum Chordata; class Aves; order Procellariiformes; genus Oceanodroma; species Oceanodroma leucorhoa. The sequence goes on from JASVER010000017.1 coordinate 15,136,977, forward strand.
CAAATTTTCCATTATACTCTTTCCTTGTATACCAGCAGTAATGCTTAACATTTCTTGTCTCACTCTGTTACCAGGCCTGAATAAAGGCAAATAATTCAAGAAGTGCTAGTCTTACAGCCTAAATACATACCAGTTGCTATTAATGATGCTTTCAAGTTGTTACTAAATAAGATGTCCCTAGCTTTGGAAGTTACAAATGCTTCTACTGATTTTTCTTTTAAAATCAGAAAATATTTGAAAAACTGAACATTTTGTGAAAAGATAGCAGAAATAAAATATCTTTTTCACAGCTCTGATGAAAATAACTGTGAAATCAGATTTAAAAAAACATTATCTACATTTAGGAAGGGGAGAAAATAGATTTGAGGTTTTCTCTCCATTATTCACTATTGTACATCAAACAAAATATTAGTCCAAAGTCAAACTTACATGGCAAGCAATTAAAAACAGAAATAGGGAAAATTAGACAATTTTTGATACTTTCTTTTGGAATTGGTCTCACTTATGTCTGGTAAAGTATGCACAGGGCTCTGGATCATATTCCATTACATTTAAAAGAAAAGAATGTAGATTTCAGTCCCAGCAGTTTAATCAGTTAAAAATAAATAAGTACATAAATTTGGTATCTTTGGTTAAAGAAGTAACACGATTTACAAGATTTTTTTTAATGTCTTAGTTACAATGTGCAACCATATACAGAAACGTAGACATTCTAGTTGGCCTAGTTCCTTCCCTGTGGTGAGAACTATCATGCAGTTATGATTTGTGTCCACGAGAGGACACCAGTGTTCTACGGTACAAGTTAACAACAAAAAAGCTAAAAAAGAAATATTTAACCTTTCTTTGTCCTGAAGTTATGCTTTACCATGGGAAGACTAAGTTTATCTTCCATTTCTCTGGAAACAGCATTGACAATCCATGACTACATTTCTTTGTCAAAGAATCAAACATTTTATCATTCACTAGTTTGCAGTTTGCTAGATAATGCAGCAAGTATTTTCTCAATTTCTGTAATGTGCTGAAACTATATATTTCATATTAAGAGATCTTATTTGGTTTTACATGTTTTTCCCCATGTAGCAAACAACCATGAATTTCAAAGAGCAGAATATTTTTTTTAAAGAGAAATTATTTTTCGGAGAGAAAAATGAACAATAAATTATATTCGAAGTGTTTCACATGTTTATTTCAAATTTCCTACATTCCAACAAATTGTTACTAAATGGAGTTGATTCCTTCCTCTTTTGATAAAATTACATTCTGGTTTTGGAGAAAATAATATGAAAAAATAGAAGGATTGAAGGATATCACCTTTTTATTATAAAGGACTCCACCAACAGATCCGTTTATATACAAAACCTTTTTTTTCTTTTTTTCTTTGAGATCAAAGTTTTAAGTAAGACACTGGGCTTTTAAGGAAATGAGTTACATTCCTATTGCACCCATATGCATAGGTGGCAATAAAATTCCATTAACTGTGTAGACCCTTTGTGTATTAGAGCCAGTTTAGCATTGGAAGCAACCTGCATCCACAAAAGAACTAGAATAAGCTACTTTCTGCTTGGAAATTATAAAAGTGTGAAAAGACCATGATTGCCAGAGACCATTTCAGAAAAGCAATGCTCCCCAGGAAGACACTCAAATGCATGTATATAAGAACTGTTGACTTGCTCGGATAACAAAATTCATATACTTTCCTGAACTGGGTCCAGAGCCACAATCTGGATCTCACACTGCCTTTTACTCAGGTTACCCTGCAGAGTTAAAACATCATCTGCAGTACTTAAGTAACTGGTAATGACAGAGTCAGCAGAAGTAGGAAAATTTCAACTTTCACCTCTAACTGTACAGTTTCTTTGTAAAAAAGATTCTTTCACTTTTGATTATGTGATCAGATGCATTTACCCTATACACTCTTTCTTCAAAACTTAGTTCAAGTATACCACAGTATCATGCAAAATTCCATGTACTTACATTTCATATTTCTTAGTATCTCTATTGTGGAAAAAATTCTCATCTGATTGCAAGATCCTTTTGGAACAAGTCATCACTATTTCATAGTCATGTGATACATATGCAAAATATGTAAGTCGCGTCAGTGTCTGTAATTCCACTAAGGAATCTGACCAACTGCATTCTAAAGCCAATTTCACTAACTGGGGGGGAAAAGAAAAACAAAAAAAAAAAAAAAAAAAAAAGAACACCAAGGGAAAAAAAAGAAAAAAAGAGAGTTTAAATCTCAGGGTTTTATCATGCTCTATTCTACAGTACTTACATGCTTACTGCTGTACCTTTCATACAACCCACCTGGATATGGAACAAGTACGTGACAAAACAATCTAGAAAACCAAAGAGTTACAAGAACAATCAAAATATACAATAGAGAAGCATCATTCACCCTGCAGTAATTATTATAATAGTGTATGTAAATCCAGCTGTAAGCGTGCATGCCTTTTGACCAGCAGTATCTGCCAGGACTTATTATGTACCCTCTGTCCTCTTCTGAAAATCAGTGGAACAGGACTTCTGAAATTCAGAGCCCATTTTAGTTAAGCCAAAAGTAAGAATGGGAGATAAAACTGGTTTTACAACAACAGTGTTTCATACATAGTTTCATTATAGGATCTAAATGTCTTCCTTGCTTTTGCAGGCATCAGTCAGAAAGTTCCATCTTTTTAAGATAAAGGAGATTGTTAATGACTTGGTCAAAATGAGGATACTACAATACTGCTCTCCAAAACTAAGCCACTGAAGTAATTGCTAAAGTTAACTCATAATATTTGGCATAAATCTGTAGACCAACTAGAATTAAGTACCTATCTATTTATAAGGACCCAGATCCTAGTCTTTAGAAAGAAGGACTTCTGTAGAAGTGTTAGACAATGTCACCAGATTCCTAGCTAACTGAGGAAATACATCTCAGTTCTTTAAGAAGGCTCTTTACAGGAGGCAGAAATTATAAATGTGGTAATTAAACAGGTAAGACTACAACTCACTGTTTTGAAAATACAGGGTATAAACCTTTCTACACCACCTTTATTCCTCTTGAATAGCCTGGTAACCAACAGGATCACAGGAAAAGCGTGGCACTATTCAGCGTGAGTAATCATGGAAAACTGATCAAAAACAAGTACTTTAGGAAACTATGCCTCATATAAGACTCACCAAAAAGCCACCTCATTCTTTAAATAGTAACAAATTGTAGTTGTGTTCTACCTTGCAACTGCCAGAAGTAAATTCACTATTACATGAAGTTTTCTGCTGAAATTCTGAATACTTCCAATACAAACCCTAAAATACACCTCTCTAAAACTACCTGGAAGGACATTGTAATGAGATGGGTGTTGGTCTCTTCTCCCAAGTAACAAGCAATAGGATGAGAGAAAACAGCAAACAGCCTCAAGTTGCACCTCAAGAGGAGGTTTAGGTTGGATATTAGGAAAAATTTCTTCACCAAAAGGGTTGTCAAGCATTGGAACAGGCTGCCCAGGGAAGTGATTGAGTCACCATCCCTGGAGGTATTTAAAAGACGTGTAGATGTGGTGCTTAGGGACGTGGTTTAGTGGTGGACTTGGCAGTGTTAGGTTAATGGATGGACTCCATGATCTTAAGAGTCTTTTTGAACCTAAATGATTCTATGATTCTATAAAGTTTTCTCCCTAAAAAATTAAAGGTCAGAAGTATGGTTTTACACAGAATTCATCTGAATCCGTTCCGCTCATCTGACGGTTATGGAAATAATCTGTTAGAGCAACACGGGAATAATTCTAATACTAGTATTCTAACGCTATCCGGTTTTTGGATAAATGAAAATATTCAGTCACAAAAATCTTCTACCTGTCGTAACTATTCAATCTCTGGGAACATTTTAAAGGAAATAATGGTACAATAAAAGTTTCAAAATGAATTTTGCCTCCATCCAAAACCGAAACTGAAATCACATATATACTATGCAATTTCTTAAAACTCGAGAGCTAATAAAACAAAACTAAATACCTGAGGTAAGCTAGGAACAGTGAAATCCATGAGACCCAAGCCATTACATGAATACATTTCTAGACCAACAAGAATTCCTGCTGCAGGATTTTGTGCTTCATCATTATTCTAAGCAGAAATAAAAAATTCACATTAACAGAGGTGGAAGTTTTTTTGCAAATAAATACTATTAAGGACATTATTTGAGATGAGAAGGTAATAATAACTATGTCTGAAAACCTCAATTTGCTTAAGCAAGTCTTCCTCTCTTTATTGTGTCCTTAAAATGGGGGATCTTACGTATTCATTTATTTTTAATTAACATTCTAAACTCTGAACTACTACAGTTCCAACATTAAAAAAACATAGCAACAATACAATGAATGTAAATTCCATATATCACTGAGGGATTCCAGTTTTATAGACATAATAAAATAAAAAGACAGGAATTAAATATTAATTTCCAACTTACTACGTCCATATTCTATATATAAAGAGACCATATTCAATGTTGATACATATATATAGCTGATTTTTCTTAACATTTTTCATGTAGCCATTTTATTATTTTAAATGTATGAATTCAAAACCAACTTTGTTATACAGTCATACATACGACAAACATCACGATAATTATTCTTGGCAGCTAAAAACAGAAGGTAGAGTTAAGAAATGTAGACTCACTGCTATGCCCAATGTGAAAAATTTGCTGTATTCCGTAAAGATTTATGGGAACTCCGGCCAAAATTTATTTTCACATTGTATTCAAATATATAGAAGAAAATACACATTGATAATTTCAGTCATTACTAAATGAATTTATGAATTTAATTTTAATTTTTCAAAGAAAAGTTTCAACATTATGCAGGATTTCAGAGAAATAATACCTCCTCCTCAGTCCCAAGTTTATGTCTGATCTGCTGCTGATTTAACTGTTTTGCCTTCACCCACGTAGCAATGACCTGTTGCTGTGCAGCAATAGGTACTGTTTCATTAGGTGTGGTTCCAGTTGTCACATTTAGGGCAAATTCACAAATCTAAACACCAAGAAGAAAACAAAGACTGAAACACAGGAGAAATGTGGAAAGCTCTTTGTATGGAACATGCCATCCATTAATTATTTTAAAATTATTGCACATGCATCTCTAAGCCTAACAACATCTCCATTAAGTCAACCCATATAGCAAATAGAAGTTACAGTACTCAGCCCCAGTTGGTAAGGAACTTCAGTGTGCATTTGGGGAGGACCTGTGGTGGCAGGAACTGTAAAAGATGGTAGCTTATTTTTTGCAAAAAATTCTACAATTTAATGTATATGAATTGTAATATATGACAGCAGACCAAAAAAGACTACAAAAAATGAGGGCTTTGTACCTCTAAGGCAGCTTTGATATCAGGAAGTCCACTGGGATCTACTGAAAAAGACTGGATGACATTTGCTTTTTCATGTTTCTTCGCTGCAGCTTTTCTGCTTCTGTCTGTTGCTGCATCTTTTTTTTTCTTCTCAGCAAGTTTTGGCTTTGGAATCCAACAAAGAATTAAGCCCCGAGCCAAAGCATTACATAACATCAATAAAATCGCAGTACTTCTGTAGAAGAAATCAAAAATCAGAAGAGCATACTGCAACAGATATAAGAGGAAAGTAATGAAGTTTATTACTTTCAAGTAATAAACATTACTTGAAAATCTAGATTTTTCTTAGAAAGCAAAATTATGGATGTTACAAAAAATTTTCCCATTGGAAAAGCTGTTAAAATGGTTAAACATACAAAAAAACACAACCAACTTTCACAGTTTACATCATATTTTTTCAGCTCTTTCTGTAATTGAAGCTTCTATTTCCTCACAGGAAAAAAAAAATCATGTTTATGTCAGACAAATACATTTAAAATATAATTTTTTATTAGTGGGCTGCAATGCATGAAAATAATATTTCCTAAAAAATTAACGTAAGCGTAACCCCTCAGATAAAACCATTTATTTATGTCCTGGTTTCGGCTGGGATAAAGTTAAATTTCTTCTTATTACACTGTATTAATCTTCATGCCAATCAACTGCTGAGCTGGAATTACCCTTTTTTTTTTTTTGAGAAAACACAAACTGAATTATGACTAAGAGATTATTGCTGATACATGATAATATAAAATCAGAATTAGTAAGTAGGTATTACCAGTCTTCATCTCTGCACAAACTGCACTTTAGGCTTTGTTCTCCAATACTGTTAAAAGAGCCTTCTTTGCTGCAGGTCTTAACAGTTTGCCTAGTGCTGAGGTCAGGTGTCAATAATGCGATAAAACGTCTAGGATTTTGTTCCACAGTCAGACTTTGACTTGAGTATCTCCTCTGTCATAGTCAATCATTCTCCCATCGCATTTACTACAGAACAGGATTTCTCTAAACCACTACGGAATCTATGTTCCCATTTTCATGGTCTATTAATGTGCACGTTCCCTTTACTTTTTTTTTTTCTCTTTTCTATTTCAGAACCAGTAGTAATCACCTTATTCTGAAATACACTCTTAGACATATTTACAATGAACTATATTTACAATATAATTCAACTTCAGAGCAACTGATGGCAAGAAAACACATTTCCAGCTGTCCTGCAAACTCACAAGCTAAGAAAATTTTCCTGCTTCTTTCTGGCTAGCTTAACAAAATGCTATTTCACATGCTCATGTTGCTATTTCACAATGAAGAGAAATTAACATTGCTAGTCGAAAGTTAATACAGCTTACAGTGAATAGTAACAAAGAACAAATAGAAAGGATTAAAGTCATTTTCACACCACAAAATTAATCTTCTGAACTACTCTGTATATACCAAAATCCTTCTACTAATAATAAAAGCCAGCAATGAGTCTTTCACAGCACAAAGTGATTTACAATGTTTGTAACAATACTTTTTCTGTTTCAGAAAAAAAAGAGCATATTCATAACCAAACTTTTATATTTACCCATTGTGCCCAACAGTCTTGATGGCTCCAAGAAGAGTCTGCAGATACTCAGTAATTTCCCTCTGTCTTCCTGAAGAGATGAGATGTCTGTTGTAGTTTAAGATATACACCACAGCATTGTGAACAATCCAGGCTTCATTCAATTCTTCTCCTATTTCAGCTGCACGTTGGAAGTTTTCCATAGCATACTGAGATAAGTAGTCTATCCATAAACTATAAAATTAGTATAAAGAAGCTGTTATTCCAAAACTTCAGCACTAGAAGGAATTATATCGTAAGGTTAAATATGCAGTAGTACATCTCAATCAACAACAAGAACAAATTTTAATTCTCAGTTGCATTTATTAAGTCTTCATCCACTAACTTGTATTTTACTTGGATGCAAAGATGACTCAGGAAAGGAATTAGTTTCAACATAAAATGAATAAGAGTCTCTGACACTCATATGCTATTAGCTTAAAAAATAGTGGCTATAGCTCATGCTTCATCCACGTTTTTTTAAAATGCACGTGTGAATCCACACATCAGTGCTAGAATAGAGATACAAGCATGGCATTCCACTCAAGTGTTAAGAAGGCGTCTTTTTCACTTAACAACTACATGTGTTCTTGCACTCAGAGTTATCTCCAGATGTTCTGAAGTGTTAAATTCATTTTTAATAGAATAACATCTTTTTCACAGTCTATGCAATAACTCTCTTTCAGTAACTTTCTTTTCTTTTTTTTTTTTTAATTATCAAGATGTGCCATTACTTAGAAAAAGCAATATTAAAAATACAGTCTTGAATGGCAATACAGAATGGCCATGGTTAAGTCACAAAACCAAAAGTACAAACTGACACAGGGTATTACTATGTCAACAATGGTACAGGACACAATAGACCAAAGTGCTTTTTTCCTAAGAGTTTTTAATCTAAACTCAAAAATAGCTTAGTAGCAAATTTTGGAACAGAATCCTCATCTTTGTCCCTTGGTTCTGATCAGTTTATACTTTTTCCTGTTTTACTGAACATTTGCAAGCAGACAGTGTGAGAAACTTTAATCTTCAGATTTAATGAACAGACTTAGGGGCACAACTCTGACATCCTACTCTTCCAGGACATGACCACTGTCACAATAAGGCTAACATCAGTATGAATGTGAACAGAAAAGAGTTTAAATATCATCTTCAGAATTCTCCCCCCTCTCCTCCTTTGCAAGAAATAATTGTGTGAGATCAGAAAAAAAAGGATACTTGCTATGTTCTACTCTCCCTTATTAATTTCAGTTGATTGGATGGAACAGACTAGTTTTGCAAACTGAAGTAATTCATTGTATGTATTCGGGTTCTCAGATATCATTATAATTATAGGAGCTATAAAGCAAGACAGAGTTTTTTGATTTGGGGAAATATTTTTAAATATAGGATTTCATGGTCTAAATGCCAATATAGCACAGATTTAATAGTTTTTAAAGTTGGGATACTAGCTTCTAGTTTCAGAGAAATAAATGTTTAAATGAAAGATAAAATGCACACTCCAGAATGAAAGCAAACTAAAGAAAAATTATTTCAAACTATTTTTTTAGGTTCTTTTCCTTTTCCCATTACCATGACTACCTAAAAATAGAAAGCATCAGGTAACAATGAATTTTACTAAGAAGAAATAACTTTTGCAATTATCATCTGTGTGTGATAATAACAATCTGTTAGAGTTCCTAGGTCTTGTTATATATTAAGGAAAAGCACCTATATGTTTTCCATTCTGGATCACTTTCAGGAGGATATGAAACATATCCTGCATGACACTGGCTTGTATCTTCTGGAGGTACAGCATGATCATTCAGTTCAATTCCCTGCAATCTTAATAAATGAACAGTTGCCTGGAAAGATACAGAGAAATAAAATAAATTTTCTACCCAGGTTGGTTATCATTGTGAAAATAGACTGTGACTTACTATTAGTGCTGTTACCTCTTCAAAAATTAAAAAATACAAAATACTTTTTCAGATGTTGTACAGGCAGGTACAACTATATGAAATACAATGTAAAATACTTCATAATCTTCCAATTGTCTACAGCTAATTTTACTAAATAATTTCATTGAGAAAAGAAAAAAAAATTATTTTACATATATATATGTATATATAGAATAGAATCATAGAATCATTAAGATTGGAAAGGACGTCCAAGATCATCAAGCCCAACCGTCGACCCAACACCACCATGCCCACTAAACCGTGTCCCAAAGCGCCACATCTACACGTCTTTTAAATACCTCCAGGGATGGTGACTCCACCACTTCCCTGGGCAGCCTGTTCCAGTGCTTGACTACCCTTTCAGTGAAGAAATTTTTCCTAATATCCAATCTAAACCTACCCTGGCACCCCTTGAGGCCATTTCCTCTCGTCCTATCACTAGTTACTTGGGAGAAGAGACCGACCCCCACCTCTCTACAGCCTCCTTTCAGGTAGTTGTAGAGAGCGATGAGGTCTCCCCTCAGCCTCCTTTTCTCCAGGCTAAACAACCCCAGCTCCCTCAGCTGCTCCTCATAAGACCTGTGCTCCTGACCCTTCACCAGCCTCGTCTCCCTTCTCTGGACACGCTCCAGCACCTCAATGTCCTTCCTGTAGTGAGGGGCCAAAAACTGAACACAGGATTCAAGGTGCAGCCTCACCAGTGCCGAGTACAGGGGCACGATCACCTCCCTGCTCCTGCTGGCCACACTGTTTCACATACAGGCCAGGATGCTGTTGACCTTCTTGGCCACCTGGGCACACTGCCGGCTCATGTTCAGCCGGCCGTCGACCAGCACCCCCAGGTCCTTTTCCGCAGGGCAGCTTTCCAGCCGCTCTTCCCCAAGCCTGTAGCGTTGCCTGGGGTTGTTGTGACCGAAGTGCAGGACCCGGCACTTGGCCGTGTTGAACCTCATGCAGTTGGCCTCGGCCCATTGATCCAGCCTGTCCAGATCCCTCTGCAGAGCCTTCCTACCCTCAGGCAGATCAACACTCCCGCCCAACTTGGTGTCATCTGTGAACTTACTGAGGGTGCACTCGATCCCCTTGTCCAGATCATTGATAAAGATGTTTAACAAGACCGGCCCCAAAACTGAGCCCTGGGGAACACTGCTCATGACCAGCCACCAACTGGATTTAACTCCGTTCACCACAACTCTCTGGGCTTGGCCGTCCAGCCAGTTTTTTACCCAGCAAAGAGTACACCCGTCTAAGCCATGAGCCATCAGTTTCTCTAGGAGAATACTGTGGGAGACAGTGTCAATATATATATGGATATGTGTGTGTATATCTATCTATCTATATATCTTTTCAATCATGCTGGAACTTTAAGGATCCAGAAATATAATGTCACATGTCAAACATTTACAACAGAATCCCTTGTAAAAAAGTGTTATCACCACCTGCAGTGAAACTATTGCTATAGTTACTTTCACACATATTTTGATAAAGATGCTTCATGAAACTACTTCCTCCTTTAGTTCCTGTGGAGATAGACAATAATTAAACTCAAAATTCCAGTGCTTCACAATTTATACGTAAAATTATACATAAAACAAAGCTAAATGAAACAAATATGAATGACAGCTGTGTAATTTATTTACCTCTGCATTAATGAATCTTATTTCTGCTAATATTCTGAGTAAATCTCTTTCAAAAGAGAAGGATTTAGCAGGTAGTAATGATTCTCCTGGTAAGTTGTCACCTTGATCATCATCCATCATAGTTGTACCAGCTTTCTTCTTCTGTGCTAAAAATAGATAAATAAATCCATTATTATTACCATGCAAATCAGAAAAAAAAAAATCATTTTAAAATTTAAAAATCCCTACACATTCTTAAATCCACAAGAAAGAGTTAACAAGTACAGATTTAAAATTATTTCTCTCAATTTTTTTTTTATCAGTATAATTTATTGCACTCAAAACCCATTCTTGTCAAGCAGTGCTGAGGTATTGGTTACCTGTGATTTTGCTGCATTTGTGCATAAACTTCAACATTTGCAGCAAATAACTTGCTCCAGTCATAACATGCATACTGAAATTACACTAATATGAATATAACCCATGGCCTCCAGTTCAATTTTATTTCTTCAATGGAAGTGGAGCACTGGACATTATCTAGTGGCTAAAATCTCAGTGTGTGTAAATCATGGATGGTGTTGACTTTCTGGCAACACACACACATCAATAAAGAGAAAATTAGCATTATTTTTTTTTGGTTTAATAATGAAAAGAGCAAGATTATTTTAATATAAACGTTATAAAACCACCAGCATAAAAGCTGTCACAGTGCGTTCCCTCTACATTGTTGGCCAATAGTGGGTGTTTGAGGAAAGGCACAAAAAGTAGGATACACAAAGCTACTTTTTTTCCTGGCCTATCTTCACAGTTTTTCAGAATCTGCATTGAAGCCATCTCCTGAACCAGAGGGTCTGTTCGACCCTTCAAGTTCAATACTCTTCAATAAATCTAACTTATTAGTCTAATTTTTTAAACCATACTTCAGTATTCCAAAATAACCTTTTATTCAAGCAATCTCCTGAACCAGAGGGTCTGTTCGACTCATCAAGTTCAATACTCTTCAATAAATCTAACTCATTAGTCTTTGTCTAATTTTTTAAACCATACTTCGATATTCCAAAATAACCTTTTAATTTCTGTTTAAAAGTCACGTTTGTTTTCTTAAAACCTACAGTCTGATAGTTTGACTGGATTGCTCCTGGTTCCTAGACCAATCACATGTATTTACTTTCTCCAGACTAGTCATATTTCATCTTTCATCTCTTTTCCAAACTAAAGGGAAAAAGAAGTACTTACCAGAAACTCAGGGCAACCACGCACCAAAAGTGTCAATTGGAACTGGTACATTCTTTTTCTGTAACTCTAGAATGTCTTGAATTATTTGCCTTTATTCAGGCCTGACAACCCAGCAAGCCTCTGTAGAGGGTCTTCACACTACAACAATTATCTTTGCCCTATCCTCAATATGATATATATATAAAGACAACCTTTAATTTTTCTCACACACTAATCCTAGAATTAGTAGTAGTAAAGAAAAATTAAGTGGAACATGAAAATGAACAGTGCCAACAGTTCTCAGAGAACTCCAGTCAATCAAAAAACGTGTAGATGTTCAAAAAACATGTAGATGTGGCACTTTGGGACATGGTTTAGTGGGCATGGTGGTGTTGGGTTGACGGTTGGACTTGATGATCTTAGAAGTCTTTTCCAAGCTTAATGATTCTACGATTCTATAATCATAAATTTCTCTTCCTGCCTTCAGCATCCACAAGCTTATTCACATTTCATTTAACTACAAGTAGTACTCCCACAGTTAGAAACTGCCCAGAATAGACTACTTCAACTGCTCCACCAAATGCAGCACTGTTTCCTTTGCATTTACAGAAACATGCAGCACTCAATGAAAGTATGAATGGGTTTCCAGGAGGCCACCCTGCAGTTCTTGAGACCTTCAGTGAAGTCACAGTTATTGTTTGATTTCTAGTGAAGTTCTACCTCTGAAAGCATTGACCAACTTCAGCAACCTCATAACAAACTTTGATTGAACCATGTGAAACACTTCTGAACAGAGATGAAAAGTGTCTTGATCTTCTGCCTACCCAGAAGTGTTTAGATTGACACAGACAGAATTATAAAGCCCTGTAAACATTCAGAGTATGAGACACCTTTACCCTGGAGATGCAAAACTTGCGAAAGAAAAAAAGAACATACCAGTTCCTATTAATGATGCTTTTGGTGTGTGGTTGCCATGAGTTTCTGGTAAGTACTTCTTTTTCCCTTTAGTTTGGAAAAGAGATGAAAGATGAAACACTGCTAGTCTGGAGATGCAAAACTTGTGAAAGAAAACAGGTAAATTAATGCCCTATTTTAAGTGGACCTTGGAAACAATCTAGAGAAAAAATGTGCAATAGGTTCAATTAACATTGGCTAGAGAAAAAAAAAAACAGCCAACAGGGTGTGCACTAGAATTTCAACTATTCTTAATGGTGAGTTTCACAAACTCCCAGGCAAAAAAAAAATTAACAGAGATATGTAAAAGTCAGCAAGCAGCTAGTGGTTTGAAAGTGCTCTTTCACTGAGTTGAGAACTCTCTTAACATGTGTGGTAGGTTTTCAACAGACCCTCAAGGAACAAGGCACAAACAATGTCAGATACCTCAGAGGAACCACTAATAAGGGAATAAAAGGTAAAAAATGTTACCACTTGAACCTCATACAAAGTGACTGATAATCCATTTTTCTTCAGCTTCCTCGGGTAATTAAGTATGACAAAGATGGCCAATATGGACCTAGATGACCATCAGAGAATGAACCTATTTTCCTAGATAGGTAGATACATTTCATATAAGTACTTTTCTTTAGCACTGGTGAAACACTTCTGAAGACAAAGTATGGTTTCAACAGAAAAATGTATTGACTGATTTCTAGATTCGGAGGTAGAAAGAGTATTCCTTGTATGCCAACACGCAGTGACAGACAAGAGTCTCAGGGAACTTTGGGAATGGGAGGGGAGAAAATAATAATATTGGCTGACTCCTTCAAGTAACTCTAATAAATGAGGAAAAAGTTCCTCTTAAAACATTCAAAATAATTTGTTCACTTACACTTTTTAGGTTTTGTTACCTTCCTAAACAAAGTATCATCATACAAGAGACAAAATCGGCATGCTGCACGGCAGACATCCCATACTTCTTGTGTACGTGCAACTTTTGCCAAATCTGCCCAAAGTATAATTCTACCAAAGAAAAAGCATACATAAAATTACTTTATAAGCAGGATTAGCTTCCACACTTCAGAATCGACAAAAAAAATCACGTCAATGATGACTGCCATCATAAATAAAATTTTAAATCTAATAAAAATTAATAAATGGAAGACTTCTTACCAGTTGCAAAGATAACACTATTACTTTATTAATTTTTTAAAAAAAATCCCTTAGCATATCAACAGTGGGACAAAATTCTTGTTTTGGATAGTAACTATACTGAAATGTCAAAATGTGTGTGACACCCCTAATTATCTTTCTTACAAAATAAACTAAATATTTCAGAACTGATGTTAAGAACTTCAGAATAAGTCTTGAAAACAAGTTTGGATTTAGAATATTTTAGAAAACAATTTAGTTTAAACTTCATCACAGGAATTTTTAGTGCAGCAAAAAAAAGGAAACACCTCCTTTTAAAAAAAGAATGATAAAATGATATACAACTAGACAAAACAAAACTTGTGATTTTCCTACAGATTAATCTTTCTGACTCTCAGAATGGACTACTTCATCTCTTCATCAAAAAAGTTGTAGCATGCGATGTGATACAAGGTCCTAAAAAGACACTTCAGCAAAGTTTCAATTGTACATCAAGTTATTCAGTCTTCCAGCCTGAATCCACTCATTCTGTGTGTTCAGTTCATATCAATAAAATAGGTGAATTTATGTGTGTATGTGAGAGAGTGGATTAGAAACAGCTAAAGAATACAATTATGCATAGCATGTGAACGTAATGGAACTTTTCAGACAAAGTTAAACACATGCTTAAATGCTTTGCCAGGTCTGACTGAAGTATTCAGCCTCTTACAAGGTATCATCAAGTAACTTAACAGCTGCAATAAGCAACCTTCCCATTAGAGACTTCTACACAAGACGAAAGAGACATTTCTTGTAATTACCTCTCTCCGTCATTTTCACTTCTTAAGTGTTTCAAATGTTCATCAACTTTCTCCACGCTTTTAATATGATGTTGTGCTTTTGCACAGAGGTAGCTTATTTGACTCCTACTTTTACCTGAGGAAACTTAGCAAAGAAAAAATAATTTAAGGTAATTTTTAAGTATTAGAAAAATCCACATGAAGGGTATGCAATTTGATTCATAACTACTTTCTTAAACACTTGAAATCCAGCCCTTTTTTCAGTCCTTCAGGCTTTCCCAAAACCAACCAACCAACATGAAAAAAACTACACCCCACCAGCACCTATTCTGTTTTTCCTGTATCTTCAGATATAGTTGTCCCACACAAAAACTGATTTAAGCTTGTTGGGCCTCCAAATATCTCAAGTACACCTCTTTTCTGACAGGACATGCATTGCTCTAATTAGCTTCAGTCAAGAGTAAATGGAAGAAGTAATACATAAAGTTCACATTCATGCTGAATTTCAAGAACGCTTATCTAATCAAACACATTTTCAATCAGCATTAAAGTTTGTTGTTCTGTTTTAATTTGAGAATACTGACTTTTGTTTTACTTAGTCAACAAGATATTGGGCAAAAATATTAAACAAAGAAATAACCAACACAGAAAAATAATGCAAGGGAGGAACAAGCTGGCCCCCTGAGGTAGAAAATTACTCCAGTGGTACAGATACATCAAAAATAGATTATTTTTTGCAGTGTAATGACATAGAAATGCTTTGCATTACAATACAAGCAACTCGATGTGACTGGGAAATCCGATGAGTTTGTACATTCACTTGAATCTAAGTGATGGTCCCTAACATAATGCAGACTAAGTTTTAATTTGATCCTCAAAAAACTTGCCAAATAATAGCAGAAAATACATATAAAGTGTTTCTGGCTTTAAAATATATATACAAGCAGGTTCACTTACATTCACGGAAGGCATAGTGTCTTACCACTCTTGTTAAAAATATTTGCAATGCATTATCCAGCATATGATAAGGCTGTGCTACCTAACTATACACATAGATCAACTGACAGAAATTGTTCAGTATAATACATGACAGTAATATCATGTAAAGTTGTAGGGTAAAGAGTTGTGGATCAAAAAAGTACGTTGTTCTCTGCATCTATGGGTACAATTGTCACTAAATTAGGCCAGCATATCCATCAAAAAAGAATGAAATGTTGGCACACAGTTATTTAAGCAACTTAAAAGAAAAGATAACCCTACAAATCTGATGCCCTGTCCTATGTATATTTTAATAATACAGTTGCATATATATTTTCTTACTCCTTCAATAAACGTGTTTAAGTTTGTTGTAACGTAAGTAACATGGAAAAAGCAAAAGACACACTCTTTGGATGACAGCCTCAGAAACAACTGAAATCTTTCAAAACAAATTTTTACAAAAAGTTGTGTCAAAGAGATAGAAAGTATTGTAATATCATAATATTGTGATAATCTCACCCATTTTAATGGCTTATCTTGGAAGGCTAATGTGTAGTAAGATTTATTCTGAGGAAGTTTGGATATTTTACAGTTGTCAACTCAAAATTCAAGAGCAAGTAGAAATACATGCATGCTTTTAATTCTCCTCATTTCACAAATACAATGCATTATATCACCTTAAATCATGTATGAAAATGTTTTCCAACAAAATAATTTTCACATACTTAAATGTACTGCTCGAAGTGGGATTGTTGGTTCTGTGAATAACACACAAGTCATTAGTTGATCAAATTTGAAATGAGAATATGTAAGGTAAACATTTTGGCCTGGCTGAATAGATGGCATGATAGAACTGCATGGCCTTCCATGGCACGAACAGGCTGCTTTGGAAGCTACAGGACTCCTGTAGCATTCCCTTCCTCCAGCATAATCTCTACCCTGGGAGTACACTGGTGTCCTGGTTTTGGCTGGGATAGAGTTAATTTTCTTCCTAGTACTCTGTCTTGGATTTAGTATGAGAAGAATGTTAACACACTGATGTTTTAGTTGTTGCTAAGTAGCGTTTACACTGGTCAAGGACTTTTCGGCTTCCCATGCTCTGCCAGGTGCACAAGAAGCTGGGAGGGAGCACAGCCAGGACAGCTGACCCAACTGGTCAACAGGGTATTCCATACCATATGACATCATGCTCAGTATATAAATATGAGGCATGGTCCAGGAAGTAGCGATCGCTGCTTGGGTATCGGTCGGCGGGTGTGAGCAACTGCACTGTGCATCACTCATTTTGTCTATTCTACCATTATTATTATTATTATTATTATTATTATTATTATTATTATTATTAATTTTCCCTTCCTTTTCTGTTCTATTAAACTGTCTTTATCTCAATCCATGAATTTTACTTTTTTTTTTTCTGATTCTCTCCCCTATCACACTGGCAGGTGGGGGGGGGGAGTGAGCTAGCAGTTGTGTGGTGTTTGGCTGCCTGACAGGTTAAACCACAACAGCTGGGTACACTCAGAAAGTTAGTTGAATTAGTTACACACTTGCTTTATTGCCAAGATAAGATAAAACAGTTCAAGCAATGTGGAAAATCTGTTCCCAATCTTCTTCAACAACAGGCTGTATAGTCACAAACCAAAGCTGTTTGTGGCATACAGAACATGCCTATTTATGATCCATGTTTTAGAAAGTAAATAATGAATTCATGCCTAAATCTCTGTGCAAAACTCAATCTCTCAAAAGCAAGATTTAGAATAGAAAGACAATTACAATATAGAATGAATACCCAATATTATATGGAATTAACACAGAATATTATGGGGTGAAACTTATGAAAATGCCACTTAAAACTGACCTTGGGTAAGAACATTCAGGAGTTGCACATAGTGAAAATAAAATTACAGCACAATTTACAGCACACTACAGCATAACAATAAGATTCAGATTAATTCAGAGGGGAAAACAATAACATTTCCTCTTCCAGTATCACAATATAAATCTTAGATCCCTAATGAAATCGATAGGAGCTTTGCCATAGAATTCAGCAGAACTGTCACTTCACCTGCACTGCAATACTCTCTACGTGTTGCCACTATAATGTCCAACCTTTAAGACTGTGCAAAGCAGTCAAAGTCAAGGGTAGTAACTTTTAGCCACACATACGTATATTACCTTTAGCTTCATTTTCACTGTCAAGGACTATTTGAAATGTATCAGAAGCTAGTGCAAGACCTGCATTTACCAGAAGGGACCTCTTTTTCCTCACATTATCCTTCTGCTTTCCCCTTTTAGCCTATGTAAAGAAAAGAACTAATTGTTATAAGGTTCATTTTTATTATATTCCTATTTATGTATCTTATTTACTAAACATAACAGAATGTAGATCATAAAACTTGGTACGACCAAAAAAATACCTATAGGAATTGTGTATCTTACACATCATTCTGCAGTATTATTGTTGTTGAAAGTGACTGTAGAACTTTGGTTGATATTGACATGAATAAATCAAAGATAACTGAATACAAAGTACTGTTCATGCTCCTCATGGATCTTTACAGTATATTCCTCAGTGTACAACCTGTCATGTTATACTTTCTTAAATAAAGAACAGTATTTATTTAGAAACCAACAATAACATATCCGTTGTGCAATAACTAGGAATTGCTACAAAATATAAAAAATTCCTAGTCCACTCAGAATTAGCCAAAGTCAGAGGAGGTGTAAATGCTTTTTCTAAAGTAACATTTAAACAGAGTAAGGTTGCATGGAAAAGCATTAAAACCAGACAAAAAATCTTCACTTTTCTTTGTCTTAACAATAGACATATCAACTTACCAGCAGCTTTCCAGTACTGATTTTAGGTTCAGTGAACACATCTTAATTTCTGTGAATATCCCAAAATGGTGTATAGCTGAAATATCTTTTAGCCAACCTACAATCAGTAGCCAGTATGACTTTTGTTCAGGTGCTGAGGCACCACAACAGAATTAGATGCAGTAACTCATGACAATGACTACACTGTGACTTTAGATTATATTACTTAGCGTCATTTGTAAGTGTGATATAATACTGATTTATCTCAAAGCCAGCTAGGATGTTTAGCTATTTGGCCACTGCTCCCCTCATTAATTAAAACACTGTTCCATGCAACGAAATCTTAATTGTTGACAATTATGAACAAGCTTCTTTTTTGCTGATATTTTTGCTAATGAATAACTTCCCCTCCCCCCCCCAGGAAATAAGCTTGGAACATAACTGGAAAAAATCCTCTATCACAATCTTCAGAATGTGAAGCGGCATGACCACCATAGAGAGAATTCAGAGAGTTTTTCAAGGCAACCAGCCAATGCCAATTTGCTGAAAGCAAGCTTATGCAGTTCTACTAAACAGCTGGCTTTCCTCTGCCAGAATTTAATAAGCAAACCTATTTCAGCTACTGACCTTATTCTTCATGATTACCTGTTCAATCATCATTACTGCCCGATCCTCTAGACGCTCAGGTGGCTTATACAACATAGCACACAAACAAAGACGGTTAAAAGTTAATCTTAGATATTCTTGATACTGCCCATTGTTGTTTAGATGTATAGCTTTTTGCAAATGTTCCACAGCAGCCTCTATTCTATCCCCATCTTCTTCAATATGAGCTATTTCCATGTGAACTTGGCAACGCAGCAAAATCAACATGCTAAGGAATATGAATTTAGATGTAAACAGTTAAAATGAGGCAAACTAAAATTCTTAGACCTAAAAATTACCCAAAAGTGAAATTCAAGAATTAAAAGTGATTCCAGTATTAAAATAGCTATGCCCTTTTTAACTTACTTGTCTCTTTCATTTTCACTATTATGCCTTTTCAATGAAATTACTTATAAAATGTAACTACATTGTACTTCCATTAACCCTGCATGAGAAAACACAGCCATGAGGAAGCAACACATCTTGTAGACTAACTGATCTTTGTGTATTAGCAGAACTCTTTTTCAGTGCCACTCTGAAGTCACCACTTAGGTATGCAAATCAAGTGAACAGATTTTCGAAAGTATTTATTAACTCCCAGAGAGAGCACGATGTACTGGATAATGGCTGCTTTTGATAAAAGTTCACTCTCTGTTCATAATATTTACGTAGAAGTTAATACTCCTAAAAATCTAGCTCCGATTGTACTAGCTCACCACTTTTAAGGGTTTGGCTCACCATAGGCGTACACACTCACTGTAGGAAGTGTCTTTGCCCAGATGTTGCTAAAGTCAGCATGTTTTCAGAGAAGACTGTATGTTCTCCAGTCTCAGGTACACTATGCTCCCTATCCACCACCTGCCCCAGGAAGCTGTTCATGACAGCTGTGAGCTCTACGTGCTACTTTAGATTATCTCCAGGAAGAAAAACAAAAAATCAGATAAATGAAAGCAATGTTATGAAAAATAGAATATCAGGAAGCTTTTCAAGACTATCAAATGTCACGCCAAATAACTAATGTATGTCCACATTACAGCTAACCTGACTGACCAAATACCGCCATTTTACTGCTGACCAAAGTAGTTACAGTTAATGCTTACAATCAAATCAAAAATGAAGACAGGCAAATTAACAGGGACAAGTGACTTCACTCAACCTCTAGTGACAGCACCACCTCAGAGCTGAGGTTGCATCTACTGGATTGTTAGGAATAGTATAACAAAAGCCAAACCCCTAACTTCCCAAAAACCTAACCTGTAAGCTTTTAGAGAAAAATTGTCATTACTGACATTTAATATAAATATCAAAGTCGCATATGCTGATATTGCACTCTTTATATGGAAAGCATAAGAAATGTTTGAATGACTGTATAGTAATACAATATAGTGTTTTTATACATACGTATATCTGCTTCTTCAGGCTTCTGTTTCCTCTTTATGCAACTAAAAAATGGCATTTTAAAAACACTGAAAATATATTCTTCACACTAAGGTTTACTTGTTCCACTCAAATTAACAAAAAACTTGAAGCTATTTAGGTGCTTAAGGTTATGTACAGCCTAACAGCAAACAGAAGAATACATCTAAAAAAATTATACATTTTCTTAACACAGTAGGTTTTTGAATTAAAAAGAAGTATCACCAAAGATACAAAAATAGTATCTTGCAAGAAGTGTCTTATTTGATATGTAATACACAAGCCATGATGTTTTTTAAAAGTAATTTTTTAATTGCATATTTTTAACCAACAAAAGTGATGTTAATACAAGAATCTAAACCACATTCCAACACATTTACTCATATGGCAGCTTTGGCATTTTCTCACGTAATTTTGATTAACTATAGTATTTTTCAGTTCCTAACAAATTTCAATATTTGCTATAGGCCTTTAAACAGTGTGAGATTTTGCCTGAAAGGAACCTGTATTTAAATGATTAACGAGGAAATGTACGCAATACTCAGATGTTAATTTATTACACGCTAGTGGAAAATTTTCAAAGACACTTAACATCATAGAGCTTGAGCTTTTAAATGAGTTTGATGCTCAGTCATTAGACCTGACAAAGTAACAAGTAAAAAAGTACACAGCACAAAAAGTTACCTGTCAATCTCTTCAAGGACCTCAGCAACTGATATCAATGGCTTTCGCACATGTTGATGCAAATTGTGTTGTAGTAGTGGTAAGCACAGATTCCACTGGGTTGTACAAACAACCTGAATCACATCAGGATCTCCCAATTGAACTGCATGTTTTAAGGTTAACTCAAGATTTTTTATCAATTCCAGCTGAGCCTACACAAATGAAAAATCAATTAGCATATATTACATTTAATGAATACAACTTCTTACATGTTCCTCCAAATTTTAATCATAGGGCTGTTTCCAATAGAAAGCAGTCCCTCAGCCAGCAGACTTTGGAAAGTCTTTTTTTTATTATTATTTTTATTTTTTTAAAATAATTTCTTTAACAAAAACTTTTTTTCTTTTTAAATAGGCATTGATAACTAAGGAGTATTTCTTTTAGGTACTCCATGCTGCTATTACATATTTCAGGCAGAAGTCTGTCAGCTATTCCCCTTTCTTATGACAAACAGAAATTGATAATTGTGAAATATTTGTGAATTCAGAAGGCTTAGCTTCCTCTTTTTTTTTTTTTTTTTTTTTATACTAAGCTATAAATGCAGTGTAGGAGAGGAAAAAATGAAATATTATGAATGGGATTTGCCATACTGTCAATTAAGCTTGGTTCCTATTAAATCTAAAAGTAAATCCTTACCTACAGTAACAGACACTTGCTAATTATTAAGTTCTTTTTAGAGGTTATGCAATTAAAAAAAAAAGGAAAGAAAAAAATCAAACAAAAAACTCTCCAACTGCATATACTGTGGTAAGAATATTTAGAAATACCTAAATATCTAAATATCCTATTTTTTACTTAAGCAGTACCAGTAGTGTTTCCTGTTATGAGGAATTAATGAGGTGTTATTTTTTTTTTCTTTTCCAAAAGGTGAGTGGAATTTCTGAACCCCAAAATGAGAACAGTCATAGATAGGAGTAAGTTTATGCACTAACACTATGGATTTCCATGAAGCATATTCATACCTCCCATTTTAGGAACTTTAGATGCCCCTAACAGCTGTTCTAAATTGCTCATTGTAGGCATCTATCTAATCCCATTGATAATATTGACAATTTAGGCTTCTATGTTTGATGGTCTGAATTATAACTGAGTCAAC
The DNA here is from genome assembly GCA_030449065.1 of Oceanodroma leucorhoa. Taxonomy (NCBI): domain Eukaryota; kingdom Metazoa; phylum Chordata; class Aves; order Procellariiformes; genus Oceanodroma; species Oceanodroma leucorhoa. Next base: position 15,159,239 of record JASVER010000017.1, read on the forward strand.
TGACTATAGAAATCTAAGAAAATCCTCCCCAGTGTGACAATTTATCAGGAATAATCTGCATTTCACCGACATAAGAATTTGTACGAGATCGCCCATAACATGCAATAATAGTTGAGTTGGACTCAATGATCCTTATGGGTCCCTTTCAACTTGAGATATTCTAGGAAAACATCTCCCATAAATGTAAAATATGAAAACAAGAGTGTGCTGCCTTTGTATGCCTCAATGCTACCATCTTTACTCTTGGAAAGTAATACATTATGAACCTTTATAGTCAGACAGAAGACTTAAGGGAGGAATATACAACTGTTTTTATTCTTCCCTGTTTTCTTCTTGGCAGCCCAATTAGAAAGAATATAAAGTTTAAAAGAATTTCTGATCAGTATAATGTAATTAAGATACACAAGTCCAAAGCAATTTTCCACACTTAACAAATTAAAACTTTTACTTTCCTCTCAAAGTTAATGTTAAAGAACGTACCTCAACGACTCCTTTGGTATAAGTCACAATTTTAGTGCCAATTTTTTTTACTTCATACTCACACTCCAGGCATTCTATTTCAATAAGTTTCCCTTGCTCCTATGAAGTATTAATATACAAAATGCTAATTTTAATAATTAAAAAGGAACACAATGAAGATTAAACCCATATAATTACACTAATACAGCACTCACTTTCTTACTGAAAATCCCACTATGCTAGCTAATTAACTGAAACAATAAAAAGGGAGTAGAATTTGTTGTTGGAACAGCAGTCACTTTTTACTAAGCAGAAGCTGCAAAATAACTGTACCAGGATTTTTAAAGTTGTTTATTGCCAGACTTAGCAATAAGAAAACCAGTGTACACTTGATTTTTCCTATACTGTAATTTGATTTCAGTTCTAGTAGATCCTTGCTCACTAATGTTATTAAAAAGGTACACGCTTGGAATAAACGAGAGCTAGTCAAGACAGAAAGGATTCATCTTGATGGGTAGTGCAACTTTTAAGTGAAAAAAGAGGTTAGATTTTTAACACCTCAGGAAAAATCTGGCTATTAAATCATACAAATTATATGTATGGATCATCTAAGATACTTTGTATTTGGTTTCATATGGTGCAGTAGGGAAAGCCAGACAGCATCCCCATTCATCATTCATTATGAACTATTATCAAATCATTCAGCATGACCTTTGTTAATTTAACATCCCCATGACTGGAAAACAGATGAGATCTTGTAAAACTCAGATAAATGTAGAACTGCCACTATCATGTAATGACAAATACATAGAGAGATAGAACTCATGTTACGGCTGAGAAATCTGTCAACATTTGGCAAAAGTCAAGGAACAGGAACTTGATATAGATTTCTCTCACTCTACCATGAAGAGGTCACTGTCAAAACGACGCGAGGCAATCTGAAGATGGTCCCTTAAACATCCACTAACTCTAAGGGAGAAGGTTGAAATAGAAGCAAGGCTTCTCTACTGCTGCTGCAGAAGGGATACTTTCTATTACTATACAAACACTGAAACTAAATCCTTGTGAATCTTTGATCTAGGGGATTTAAACACATCTTCCAGTGGAATGCTATGGAATTGTGTATGATTTTAGACTTGCGGGAAATTTTCAGAAGAAATGGGCCTGAAGCAGACACCAGGAATAAAAAGTTTCAGTGAGGATAAGTAAAATTTACATTACAAGTAACTCAAAGTAGGGTCATTGTAATAGAAATTTGGAAATAGGTTTTGAAATTTGTTTGGCAGTATTTGCCCCTTATATTTCCTTACATGCACATTTCAGATAACTAAAAACTTACTCATGGGGATCACAACACAACCAGGCACTTTTTCATACGTTTTTGTATCTGAAAAACACTGATTTTCTGAATACAGTGATGAACAGTTCTGTTTCTCAATGCGTGTAGTTGTTTTGGCTGGGATAGAGTTACTTCTCTTCATGGTAGCTTGTATGGTGCTATGTTTTGGATTTGCGCTGAAAACACTGTTGACAACACAGGGATGTGTTAGTTATCGCTGAGCGGTGCTTGCACAGCGCCAAGGGCTGTTCTGCTCCTCGCCCTGCCCTGCCAGTGAGCAGGCTGGGGGTGCACAAGGATTTGGGAGGGGACACAGCCGCGACAGCTGACCTCAACTGACCAAAGGCACATCCCACAACATAGGACATCATGCTCAGCCATAAAACTTGGGGGGAAGGTTGGCAGGGGGACCGCTGCTCGGGGATTGGCTGGGCATCGGTCGGTTGGTGGTGAGCAATTGTTTTCATTTGCATCACTTATCTTTTCTTGGGTTTTATTTTTCTGGGTTTTTTTCTCCTCTTTTCCTTACAATTTATTACTATTATTATTTATTATTATTATTATTTTATTTTTAATTATTAAACTATTTTTATCTCGACCCACGAATTTTCTCACTTTTATTCTTCCAATTCTCTCCCCCATCCCACCGCGGTGGGGTGCAAGTGAGCAGCTGTGTGGTGCTTAGTTGCCAGCTGGGGTTAAACCACGACAATGGGGAAGGAACAGAAAAAACAAATCTGAGAGCCAGATGGATGTAAGAATCAAAAAGGACACACACATTGAAAGATCAGTTATTAGGGAGACCACACAAAATCTTATCTAAGAATAGCCCTACAGTAACATTATAATAAAAATACTACAGAAGAGTAAAAATTATTAAATGTTAGTAAATAACAAATCAAATAATAGTTTGCTGGAAAATGAATCATTCCTACTAAAGAAAACTGGGAAATTTATAGGAACAAACACTATGAGAAAAGATCCACACAAAGGAAAGGATTAGGGAGTGCAGTTTGTGGCACGATGTCTCTGGACTTCTCACTCCAATGAGAGAACTATACTGCGTAAGTCCTACTTTACAGAAAAGGTAATAACTTTGGGGCACTTTTTTTGGCAAGCTTTTTTTGAACTCCTCCTTCCATCAGTCCCCTAATCATGACCCAGACAAATGCTTTGTTTTGCCCTCATCAAAATCAGAATTCATATGCTGTTCTGCAAGATTGATATTGTACTCATAAAGACTAAAGTGAATGTATGTAACATTAACTGCTTTTAGAGCTTATGTCTTGGTGACCAGTTACAATCCCAATGGGTAAACTGGTTAAATCTTCAAAACCTGCGGGCAGCACTTAACTTCCAACCAAACTGTTCCACAGATAACATTTAAAAGACATAGCTAAAAATTTACGGTTAACATTTATTTGCCAAAACTAACTGCACTGCTAATTAATTACTCTATTCTATCTATACCCTACCTTCTGACTTTATATCTTCTCTCTAGTTTAGGAATAGATCACTTATCCAAGTAATTATTTATATTAATGAATATATAAACAATGCAGAGATGGACAGAAGATCCCAGAACCATCAGTATTATTTTTAAAGTATAATCACAAGGCAGGGGAGGTGTTTGTAAAAAAATAAAAAAATAAAAATAAAAATTCAACCGTAATTAATATTAACACTTACAGTAATCCCAGCTCTCTTCAAATCAAGTATACAGTCATATGCCAGATTAATGCAGTTTACTTCCATAGAAAAACGAGCTAATTCCAGAATCAAAGGAATCCTTCAAAAATAGAAAAATGTCACTTCAGAGAATCTGATATTGCTCTTTTATGGAATTAGAAAAACACTATATGAAAGTAACTTTATGCAATATATCTGAAACCCTCAAAGTCATCTGAATATTAGAGGATGAGATTATACTAGTAATGCTCACAGTTAAAAAGGAAAAAGATTAAAGTTGGCTACATGAAACCAAAGTTCACCTGTTTATGGAAAACAATTAGTATACTTCTACTGTAGTCTTGCACAAACTGTTCCTGAAGAACGTAAAAAATACAGAATGAAATGTATGCAGCACAAAGATGGTGAAATAGCAAATGAAGATAGCAGGTAATTCTATAAATACAATGCAGGCAACTGGCACACAACTTAAAACTGCCAAACCCGTTGGTCAATTATTTAGGAACTAAGAACACAGAACACACACAGTAGGAGACACAGTGTTTTAAATGTTTGGATCTCCATAAATAACTGAATGAGCACAGTTTACTGTCTGGGATAGGAGAAGTAATGAGATACCTGAATATCGTCAAAGATGACTGACCTTAACGAGTAAAAATGCAGTATTACTTCCATATGTAACAGCTGTGATATAACTACTGGAATAGAGAGTTCAGTTTAGTCTGCATTTCAAAATTATGCTGAAGAATTGGGAAGGGCCCCAAGAAAAGCTAAAAATGAACTAAAGTCTGAAAAGCACTTGTCAATTCTAAGACCTTTTAAAAATCTCATTTTATCAACAACAAAGGGTTATGGAAAGACTTAATCACGTTATACAAACAGCTATATAGAAGAAGATATTTCATCTTGCGTTCTTTAACAAAGCCTAATCGGACCTTTGTCTTTTTTTAAGATGACCTAAGCATTAACACAACACAAACTATTACAGCTAAGTACGAGTCCACTCTCTTCAAGGCCAACAGGAATCTTGACAGACTTCAGTGGAAGCAGGATCAGCTTCAGCATCAACTTTCACAGGGCTATGACAAGTAAAACTCACTTCACGCTGAGAACAGATGCTGGAGGTACATCGTATTGTTTCAAAAGTACATATACAGAATTCAGATTTGCGGTGGCATCACTTGGAAATTCATTTGTGTCCCACTGCCTGCAATATATTAGGAATTGATCATAATTTTTCACAAGAAATATTATTGCATTAAAAATTTGAAATAACTCTCCTAACTTTATAATGGATGGCTCTTAGTCCAATGTATCAGTGGGATACCTGGATTTTGAAATAGCAAAGGAAAAAAATTTAAAAATCAAGTCAACGAAACCTACTTCAGTATGTCAAGTAAGTTACTCAGAGACAGCCAGATACGAAGCACAAAGCACATTCCAGCATAAGAATTAGTATTTAAGATGGCAAAGTAAGTTTTATTCCAGAAGCAAAGAAAAATGGTGTGCAAAACTCCTTTCCTATAATGTCAACATAGATTAATCCACTGTTACTAAGAAAAGAACTAATACTTTTAAAATGGGGAAATGTTGAGACATTGAAAAAAAATAAATAAATGAGATTTGGTTACGAAGTCTAATTTTCACATTTGTTTTATGCCTTTAAAATTTAAAAAGTTTAAAAAGTATTATGCTTCCCATCCTTGCAATTCATGCATTATATTTTAGGCGTGATTTCCCCACTTCATCTTTACTCTCTTATACACGACTTGTGTACCAAATCGCAACTTGTTGGATACAAAAATGTCTTTCAATCTCTTAAATTCTTTCACCTGAGAATATCTGTACAACACACTATTCCCTACATTCCCAAAGAACTATCTCACTTTTTAGCTGAGGCTGTTCTCTAGACAGGCCTGACACTTACTACCCAAACTGTCATTAGAGTTTTGCGTTTGAGAAACTAATCTTTGCAGTAGATTTTTCTACTGGCATATGGGATACCAGAACCTGACTCTACCTCTGTAATATCAAGCATCAAAGTACAAGTGGAAGGATACATTTTAATACTTACAATTTTAACATCTGCATTTTATAAATAACTGAAAGATGGATGGAATTTTGTATTTCCTTCTCCACCTGGGAAATATCCATTAGTTTGTGATACACCTATAAAATAACAATGTAATTATTAATTGACTAAATAAGCAAACAAAGGACAGACACTCAATAGGGCTAAAATAAAGCAGGTATGTTGACTGTAGGCTTGTTCATGGACTTTAAGGGCAGTGAGGCTACTATGATAATCTATGTTGTTCTGCATAGATACCACAAAGATCACCTAGTAGAGCTATACTAATCTTCACATAGTGAGGATTAGAAGTATTAGTTGCACAGTTAGATTTCTGCTAACATCTGAGTTAAAATTCTAATTAATATATTTTTAATAACACCTTTTGATAACACTCATTCTGAAATCATCCAGCTACAAGAAATGAGCCCTACTCAAATTTATCTGTAACTATAAATATATATAACAAAAAATGTTATGAAGAAATGACAATAAACTGTAGCTATTTCCATTAAACGTGCACATCATCTCTTCTGACTCTCTCACATTGACTGCCCATAGCAATCAATCCTGATTAATTAAGCTGTACAGGAACAAAAAGTTTTGTGGGACTTAATTATGCTGTTATTAACACACTCAATAGTGGGGATCATTATTCTGTAGCCCTGCTGAGATACATAGCCCAAGTACAATTTTAGAACTACTTAATTCTTCTGTTTAAGGCCGTTGTCAAATAGCTTTGCTCAACACTGCCTCTAAAAAATACAAAAGTCATTTTGACCTTGCCTAAATGTTACTGCTTCATTAATACTGCACCTCTGGAAGGTTGTATATTGGTTCTCTTAATTCAGATGTTAGAGAACTTTGTAATATAAACATATGCTCTTCAAATGCAGTGATTGGGAGTGGACAGAAAAAGACAATAGGCAGTGTAGCAGAATGAAAGAAAATATGACTGCATGCAACTTCCAAGTTTTATTTGCCTATTTATGCTTCTGCCACATTCGCCTTCACCCTCTCATTTCCCAAATTAAGGGCATGCAAGAAACGTGAACTATTGTCATATGCTCCAATTCCCAGAACTATTTATAAGGTTCAAGTTGGGTCATTTAAGTATTTATCAGCATGAGAAAAGTCAACACATGCTAAATATGCTCAATGGCATAAGACAGATTAAGTTGCACCCACTACACCTTCTGTGTTAATAGTAATCATTCCCAAACAGAATTTTTAGGGTTAGCAATAGTTATCCCGATGATATTAGATTGTATTAAAATAACACGGTGCAGTAGGGAGCTCTTTAGCTTATAGTATCAAAAATATACAAATTGTAAAAATCTCTGCCTATCTACTGTATCATTTGGTAGTTCACAAAATTTAAATGAAAGAAACAACATACTTAACAATTGTAACTATGATCTTATGAAATGTAGAGAAATCTCCTGTCTTACTGGGAGTTTAAAATATTTTACAGCATTACCATTAGAGAAAATATTTGAGAGTATTTATCTGGAACATTTTCCTTAATAAAGATTGCTGCAGCAGATGAAAACTCTTTTGCCTCTTTCAGTTTTGAAGCATCGAGGAAGCACTCAAGTAAATTTCTGCAGATCAAATAAATATTTGTATTAAATATTTATTAACGCTTTCTGAAATAATTCTTATTTATATTTTTTCACTAGACTCTTCATATTCAAGGTGCTACTCCTAAATGCAGTACAAGCGATTAGTGCTATAAAGCATTGACTCAACATGAAAGAGATCCTCTAACTTCTATGTCTTTGTTTCTCCCAGACATACACAGCTGTTAACATGCATTTATTGCCGATCACAAAAATAATCTTGGAAAAGGAGATTTTTGTGAATACTTTTCTCAACAGGACACCTGGAATTAAAACAATTAATTATTTAAAGTTGTAAAAGAAAAATATTTCTGTGAGATGTATTCTAAGATTCTCCCTTAACTACTGGAAAGGCTCGTATTTTAAAGCCATATAGCAAAAGAAAACTATTCATGTTGGGAACTGCAATGTATCTACTGGATTCTCAATACTTTATCTGATTTAACTGAAAAAGAGTCTGTGATTCCATGAAATAAATTAACAACAACAACAACAAAAATTATTCAAAAAATAAATACAAATGCAAGAAAAAAGAAATGCTACCGTTAGTTTCATAACACAAACACATTGTGGGCACTTGCTAGTTCTCATCAATACCTCAGCAAGAGTATATTTGAAATAAAAAAAAAAAAAGAATGCATAGCATTCTAGATAACCTTTAGCATACCCTTTGGAATGTTTTGTTACTTAATTTTTTATTTCCCCCTGTCCTGGTTTCGGCTGGGATACAGTTAATTTTTTCCCTAGTGCTATGTATTGGGTTTAGTATGAGAAGAATGTTGATAACACACTGATGATTTTAGTTGTTGCTAGGTAATCTACTAGTCAAGGACTTTCCAGCTTCCCGTGCTCTGCCAGGTGCACGAGAGCCCGGGAGGGAGCACAGCTGGGACAGCCAGCCCAGCTGGCCAACAGGATATTCCATACCATTTGACATCATGCTCAGTATATAAATAGGGGACGTGGCCCAGGAAGTAGTGATCGCAGCTCATTATCAGTCAGCGGGTGGTGAGCAATTGCATTGTGCATCACTCATTTTGTATATTCTACTACTACTACTACTACTACTATTATTATCCTTTCCTTTTCTGTTCTATTAAACTGTCTTTATCTCAATCCACGAATTTTACTTTCTTTTTTTCGATTCTCTCCCGCATCCCACTGCGGGATGAAAGACCAAAGAAATAGAAAAGTTCACAAAGAGAAGGGAAAAAACTGTGGCGGAAGAGTAACAGGAACTGGAAACAGTCTGTAGAATAGCAGACCAAACCATCTCTGAGAAAAGGTTGTCTGACCTTGAAAAATTACATGGACACTCTGCATTTTGCACATAAAACTGTTTCTCTCAGTAGAGGTATCTCAAGGTTTATGCTCCAGCTTTACTTAGTAAACATAAGAATGGCAATACATTGATATGGATACACCATTTATTACCAATTATTATCAAATAATTGGTAATAATGCGAATGTGTACAATAGTACCGATAGCGGGGGTTTATTTGACTTCCATTTTAATCTTGCTTAGGAAAAAAAACATGCAGTTCAGTTCTAAAAGTAAAATTTCCAACGACAAATTAATTTACTACCAGAATCAGATATTATAAAAATATCTATTTTCTAACTTCCTGTATTCTTTATAATCTTTAAATTAGAAAATGAGAGCTGAGACTTGATGCCACCTTTGCCTCAGTCTTCACCAGAAAGGTCTCCCAGGCCCTGTGCCTGGTGAAAGCATTCAAAAAATTCAGTAAAGCAGGTCTCCTGAAAAGGACCTGGGAGTCCCGGTAGACAGCCAACTGAACACCAGCCAGCAGTGTGCTCTGGAACCAAAGGCGTCCAAACAGCATCCTGGTCTCTATTAACAGGAGCACAGACAGCAGATCACGGAAGCATGTACCTACAGGGAGGCAGGTCACTGAGAAGATGAACCCAGGCTCTTCACTAAGGTGGATGGCAGGAAGACAAGTGACAATGGGTGTACATTGAAACAAGAGAGGTTCAGAGCAGTAATAAAGAAAAACTTTCTGCCCATGAGGACAGTCAAGCAGAGTTGCTGCAGCTCAGAGAGGTTGTGCAGTCTCCATCCTTAACTGCTTCCAGACCTGACTGGATAAAGTCCTAAGCCTGACCCCACAGCTGACTCAGCTTTGAGCAGGAGGTTGGATTACCCGTCTCATGAGATCCCTTCCCACCTGAATTGCTTTGCAATCCTAAAGTATATGCTGTATCTCTAGACGTCATCTGTCAGGATTATTCCAGACATCATCTGTCAGGTTTTCTTTTTTTTTGAAGCAACATAGTACCTATGTAATGAACTTGTCTTAAACTTTTGGAATAGCTTGTGAAAATAGATACCTTTACCCTTGGTTCAGTTCCACTGTCTATTCTAAGTCTCAAAGCTTCCCATTAACAATCATTTTCTGCTCCTGTGATTTATTTTTACTGAGGTTCTGGATATTATTTGTTGTTTCTTTCACTGAAATTACATACTGAAGACACAATAAATCTGTCTGCATGTTGACTAGGTGGCTTTCTAACATTACTTTTCCTTAGTGACCATAGACTTATCTGTGCTGGTTTTGGCTGGGGTAGAGTTAATTTTCTTCATAGTAGCTAGTATGGGGCTATGTTTTGGATTTGTGCTGGAAACAGTGTTGATAACACAGGGATGTTTTTGTTATTGCTGAGCAGTGCTTACACAGAGCCAAGGCCTTTTCTGCTCCTTACACTGCCCCGCCAGCAAGGAGTGTAGGCTGCGGGTGCACAAGGAGTTGGGAGGGGACACAGTCGGGACAGCTGACCCCAACTGACCGAAGGGATATTCCATACCACAGGACATCATGCTCACCAATAAAACTCGGGGGCAGGTTGGTGGGGGGGCCACTGCTCAGGGACTGGCTGGGCATCAGTCAGTTGGTGGTGAGCAATTGTTTATATATTTGCATCACCTGTCTTTCTTGGGTTTTATTTCTCTTTGTTATTTTCATTTTCATTATTATTATTATTATTACTATATTTTATTTCAATTATTAAACTGTTTTTATCTCAACTCATGAGTTTTCTCACTGTTATGCTTCCAATTCACTTCCCCCATCCCGCTGCCAGGGGGGGAATGAGCGAGCGACTCTGTGATGCTCAGTTGCTGGCTGGGGTTAAACCACGACAATATCTTAGCCTATGTGTGCTGCTCAATTCAGAAGCATCTGTTCTCACTAGCAAAGACTTGAAATTATGTAACAGATAGCTCTTTCTCTTAAAATTCACATGTCAATAAAATATGAACTGCAATCAGAGATTGCAAATTAGATACTATCAGTTCATATGCTTTAAAACTTGTTCTTTAGATTTCTTTTAGAAAAACTTAACAGACAAAACCTTGAATACTGTGTTCAGTTTTGGGCCCCTCACTACAAGAAAGACATTGAGGTGCTGGAGCGCATCCAAAGAAGAGCAACGAAACTGATGAAGGGTCTAGAGCAGAAGTCTTACGAGGAGCGGCTGAGAGAACTGGGGTTGTTTAGCCTGGAGAAGAGGAGGCTGAGGGGAGACCTTATCACTCTCTACAACCACCTGAAAGGAGGCTATAGCGAGATGGGGGCCGGGCTCTTCTCCCAAGTAACAAGCGATAGGACAAGAGGAAAGTGCCTCAAGTTGCACCACGGGAGGTTCAGATTGGATATTAGGAAAAATTTCTTCACCAAAAGGGTAGTCAAGCACTGGAACAGGCTGCCCAGGGAGGTGGTGGAGTCTCCATCCATGGAGGTATTTAAAAGACGTATAGATGTGGTGCTTAGGGACATGGTTTAGTGGTGGACTTGGCAGTGCTAGGTTAACGGTTAGACCTGATGATCTTAAAGGTCTTTTCCAACCTAAATGATTCTATGATTCTAAAAACAAGTAAACTCTGCCAGAAGGTCTAACTCTGAATATCAGATCTGTAAACCTACAATTATATTTAAACAAAAGTAACATTAGGACTTTATTTTTGCCTGAATTTGTAATAATAAAATTTCTTCTTGTTAGTGAACAGCTCTCAGAGACATTGAGCAGATTATATTAGCATATGCCTTATACATATTATTTACCACTGATCTAAGTTTCCACAGCACAGCTTCACTTCTAATCTAAATCAAGGAATTAATCATTTAAGCCTTTCAGTTAGATTAAAATGATACAATAATCTGGGCACACACATAATTTATCCATTATACCCTCCAAAGAAGCCGGTATCAGCCTTAAATATATGTAGCCACTCCATAAAAAAATGACACACTGCTCTCAACAACTATCAACTATATTGTACCAAGATGCTTGAGTAGGAAGGTTGGACTAGGTGATCTTGAGAGGTCCCTTCCAACCTCAACTGTTCTGTGAAGATCGCAGAACCAAGGGCCTTTCACTGAGAAAATGTATGCTTTGTTATAACCCAGGACTGTTAACTCAAGCCATTTAGTCGACCTCCATTGTCAAAGGCTCTCACTTTCCAAAGAATTAAAGGAAAACTAACCTTTTAACTAGGATCCCATGCTTCCCAGGAAAATAGTTTCCAAGACTATTCTACTAAAAGCCTCTAGTCTGTCTGAAGAAAACTCCTTCACACGTATTTCTTCTTAGCAGAAGTGATCATGTTTAAACACAAAAATATTTAAATTCTACCATCTGAGCAACCCACTGATGATGTCTGAAAAATAAGTGTGTGGGTGTCATCGTATATACACCGCTGAACATGCAATGGGAAGCCAGATTGAGACCACTCAACTCATACATAGCTCAAATAAACAAGGATATTTTCAAGAGATACACTGATAATTATTTAAGCATATTGTGTAATACATTAACATGTACCTTTCTGCTATTCTCATTATGGAAAAATGTATTCAAAGGTAACGTATCAAAAAGTATTAATTAGTTCAGTCACTTAAAACCCAGCAGCTATATCACAAAGTAACAACATACATGTCTATTTAAAAACTCCGTATTTGTACCTATGTTTTAAAATTACATTTAATCAGGTTGCATTTTTCATTTCCTTCTACCAGCAGTAAGGACTTTCAGTCATGCTTAATAAGAACATCCTTGAAATGGGGAAAATAACTACAACGTACTCCTTCAGCTACAGATTGTTTTCAGTGAAATATCAACTGATAAAGATTCTGACTAGAATTAATTATTTAATTCAGTGTAAATTACACTATACACACTTCTGAACAGTATATATATATAACCTATATATTTCCTAAATAAAACATGAAATTGGTTGACAAATTTCAGTTATGACAGACATAAATGTGGAAGGCGTTTTTATCCAACCCTAGATTACTAATCTCTTCCCTAAAAATTATTAGAATTTTAATTCTAAATTTTTTGCATAATACTTAAAGATATTCTGTGAATTCACCTTGTTGGGAGGTTTAACTCTCAAATAACAATCTATTTCCCTTTGTTAATTCCCATAAAGAAAACCTGTCGGTTGAAATCTTAATAGCCTTGTTTATGCAAGTTATTCTCCTTTTCATAACTTTTGGGCTTTTATTTTGCATAAGACCTATTTCATTTATGCTTTGAAACATTAGGCCAAGCAGTATATTCAAATTAGCAGGGACAGCCTTTAATTTAATACTGAAGAAAACTGGATATAATACTAATTAGAAAGGAAAAAGTTTGATCTAAACTAATTACATTGATAAGAACCATACAGTACCAAATTGTACATTAAAGCATGTGACTGACATAAAAACCATATCACTACTGATGACAACTCACCTCTGTATTCTTAATTGCTGGATTTGCAATACAAATACTTATTTTGCTCACTGATTTTTCATTAAGTTTCATTTCAACATACAGTTATAGATTAACAAGAGGAAAAAAATAGTAGGAAAGATAACTTAGGTCAATATATATAAAATCTTCATAATGAAGAAGGAGGAAATTAGAAAGTATCCTGAATACGCTCTCACAACCTTACCAGGCTGTTCCTTTCTCTTCAGGGATCAGAGGACAGAGGTGATCTTTGCTTATCTACTTAAAGGTTATGTCTCTTTACCTGAAGAAAATAGTTCTTAAAGAAAACAGGAGTTTGTCTTTCTCCTCACTTAAAAGGACAGCACATAAGCAATGACTCAAACACCACATCCAAAATGACTGTGATACTTCAGATCAGACCTAGGGCCTAACTGCCTCTGCCACTAAAATTTTAATCTCAAAGTAAATATTAAAATGAAGCATCTTTTATGTTAAGTGTACATTTATATATCTTTAAAAGTTATGAATTAAGCTTTCCACAATAAACGTATCTACAATGTTATGAATGAAATATACATTATTTAAGACTACCTCAGGTGTCAGCCACATGTACAAGAGGACTACAGAATGCCCATATGAAAAAATACAATTAAACTTACATCATGAGTTCTGCTCTCCATTCATTGTCTTGCTCTTCCGTTTGGTTTAATGCTTTAACAATCTGAGAAAGGCTGGGAATAAGACAATAGCGGAATCCAGGCTTAAGATATGGCCTCACAAGTTGCCAGTAAAGAACTGAGGCATTATATATCAAAAAATAATATCTGAAAAACAAGAACCAAGAATTTAGTATTTCATGCACTTAGATAAACATCAAGTTACAGATGGAATATTTTAAGACACTTCTAAGAAGCAAAATTGAAACTTTTCCTACGTGTTTAGATAAGAACCAATCCTGACTAAGAACTGAGAATGCAAGTACAGCAAATACAGTAACTCTTGCAACTAGTCTACCCAGTAATTAGCCACTTAAAATAAGCTAACATGGTGCTCTCCTTCTACCGAGTATAAATATAAAAGGGGAAGAAACGCTCAGAGATATCTACCAGCCTTAAACAGGCTGATTCATTCCGTCTATTTAAGACTGTTCAGTATTCTTATATTGTTGCAGCATGCACAGCAATTACAGAAGTGCAGTAACAAAATGGAAGGAAAATCCACAAAAGCAAAAAAAACCCCAAACAACACAACTCCAGACTATCTAGTGAAAATCTGAGACAACCAACTATGAAAACCTAACTCAGTAACATTTCCTGAGATTTAAAGAGTTAATCCTATCAGTAAGGCCTACCTTCGATCATGGGTGGCAAAATCTATTGCCTTCATAAAAAACAGCACAAACTTTTCAAACTCTTCCTAGAACAGAACAAAAAAATTGTTAATGCAATTTGAATATGATTTTTATAAATTAGTACATTATTTTCCTATTTCAATATGTTCACATGATTTTTATTTTCAAACAAATCTCAAATAAAACATGCTGCCATAATAAGTTGCTGCCATAGAAACAGAATAACTAAAAATCTGTAGCATTGCCTATTACTATGTTTTCCTGATTTCAAATTTTAAGACTATATTTTCAGTTTCTTTCATTTCTGCCAAACTTTAATTATCAGGACTGAAATTTTCCAAAACTGCAAAGCTGCATAGTTTTTAAGCTTTCAGCAAAGAAAGCTCAGAAACGTCCAAGAGCAAAGCCAGGGAAAAAAAATAATATTGGTTTGTCCCACTAAAAAATTTGAGGTATTATTTTCTGCAGAAAAGCTCCAACAAGAATTTGTCAGCTGAATGGTGTGTCAGGCATGCTCTTTTTATCATTAAAGCAGCTGGGAAGCAGCTTTTGAGAGGAGGACCTGGGGGTCCTGGTGGACACCAAGTTCAACATAAGCCAGCACCGTGCCCTGGCCGCAAAGGCGGCTAACAGTGTCCTGGGCGGCCTTGGGAGGAGTGTTGCCAGCAAGCTGAGGGAGGTGATCCGTCCCCTCTGCTCAGCACTGGTGAGGCCACACCTGGAGTACTGTGTCCAGTTCTGGGCTCCCCAGTACGAGAGAGACATGGACACTGTGGAGTGAGTCCAATGAAGGGCCGCAAAGATGATGAAGGGACTGGAGCATCTCTCGTATGAGGAAAGGCTGAGAGCTGGGACTGTTTAGCCTGGAGAAGGCAGCTCAGGGGGGATCTCATCAGTATGTACAGATACCTGAAGGGAGTGTGTAAAGAAGATGGATGGGATCATAAAAAGGTATTTTTGAAAGTCTAAGAGAAAGATGCAGTGGAAATGGCAAAGCGGAGGTGGAACTGAATGGGCAGGAAGGGGATGGCACCAGAGGGCTCTCTACAGTGAGACAGAACAGAATAACTAAAAACTTCAAGATAGTTGGGACTGATTTACTGGACTCTGGGACTGGCATAACAAGGCTACCAAGCAATAAG
Source organism: Oceanodroma leucorhoa (assembly GCA_030449065.1). Classification (NCBI taxonomy): domain Eukaryota; kingdom Metazoa; phylum Chordata; class Aves; order Procellariiformes; genus Oceanodroma; species Oceanodroma leucorhoa. Next base: position 15,174,657 of record JASVER010000017.1, read on the forward strand.
TGGGAACTGCCTAGATAAAGAGAAAACCAAGAATAAGAGCCTGAGCGGTATTAGATATTAAAGTAGAAAAGTTGTGCTTGGCCTTTAGGAACATATCTTAATCAGCTAACATGGATGGAAACCAAAATAAAGACAAATTATCTTTTCTAAGTGAATGATGATTACTAGTCATACAGCATGAGATGTTGTGCCACTCCCATTTTCATAAATGATCTAGGAACACAGCAGTGAAAAAACTTTACGACTGATACAAAGTGTATCTTAAAAGCATATTACAACACACAGCACAGGGGAACCAAGTTAGGATTGCACATACTGGGACAGTTCTTAATTTCTAAGAAGTTAGCAAGAGTGAAGAAGAAAACAGCAAAACTTGGCTGAGATTTAGAAAACATCACAGAATAGTATGTTTAATTTAGAAACATAAAAGGCTAACTGGAAATTAGAAAATATTTTTCAAATGTGTACAAAGTTTTAAAGGGACCACTGATCAGTTATTCTGCACATGTGCTCAGAGAATGCAGAGAAAGTACAGATAATATAGTAAGAAAAAGACTCTAGCTTGAAAGTTATTTCAAACACATTATTCAAAGAAACTACAGCAACATCTGGGAAATTTGTGAACACAAGTAACACAAACATCTGTTACGGCCATTTTAGGGGATCAGATATCATTGACAAATTGTCAAAGCTGACTGACGACAGTACGAGGACAAGTGAAATACTGAAGACAGATCCCACTCCATTTTAAATTCATCAGGAGGTAAAAACTGCTCGTCATGTACGGACACGGTATCACCAAATAGTAACACATAGAAGCTTTTAGAAGCGGAAGTATCCTTCTGAGTTGCTACCAGAAAGCTTCATCTCTCATTTCAAAAAGCCACATCCGAAGTACTACATGGAAAGGTTACTGATCAGTGGCGAAGCACATTGCCACAGAAGAGAAATGAACTGTACAACCTCTCTGAGGGCCCCTTTAGTCCTCCATTTTCCACGATCCTGTAAAATGCTTAGTGTGATGCTGAATAAAACCGGTAACTGTTTTACCAGTTACAGCTAAATTTGTTCTGAAAGTATCATATTGATGTAAAAAGCAAAAACGTTGATTTTAAAACAATCAACTGTCTGAAAAATTTTGCTTTCTTTTCTTTCCTCCCCAAAGTATTTGCAATATTAGTCTAATTCAGCTGGTAAGTTTTGTTTACTGCCAAACTACCTGTTAATATATTTAATTTTGATTTTTCCCACATTACCCTTGTGTATTTTAAATGACTGAAAGCAACACATAAAAACCTAGGAAGAAATACTCTTAAAAACTGGCTTAGTATAATGCAACCTTCATAATTTCTCACCAAATTATCTGTAGAGAGTGGAGTGTGCAACTGGCCTTGGCACAAATACGCTCTGCCAAGAAACTGGTTCACAGGAAATCTTCCTTTAAAATACATCTGTAGACAGTCACTGCTTATTTCCAGATATCCCAGCTAAGATCAAAAAAAGCATTTTAACATTTAAAAAATGTAACAAATACATAATTAAGAACTGTTAGTTTTTAAAAATGCATGCCTACTCAAAGTGTAACATCTAACTGCATACCAGTATGCAAACAACATTCCAAAAAGCTGCATATCAGATCTGGTATAAACCCATTAAGATTTATTAACATTTAAAGCTAGACTTTTGTCATTCCAAATGTACAGAAAAATAGCTCCTTTATTTAACAAAGCTCCTGAGTCACTCAGTCATAGCACCCCTTTCAGTATACAAAAAATGTTTCCTTTTTTAATAGCCGTTAACAGAATTATTAACATAAAGGCAAAATTCTTAGTAGAATTTTTTTTCAAAAGGACAGATATTAGCCTGCAGGATTTTGTATGGATGTCAGTGCTGCACCTCAATTTTCAGACAACAGATAGAATTTGAGTGGCTTGCAGTTTGGAAAAAAAAATTGTTTTATTAGAAATTCTGTCTGCTTGAAATCCAATCACTTGTACCCCCGATTGAAAATTAAAAAATACTTCAAAATTAAGAACCTCTACCACATTTTATAGAAGTCAGCCCAATTAGCAACAATCTTGCATAATTAGAATGTCACCTTTTCTTCTTTTGCCCAGTAGGGACTGTTCACAAACACATTTTCTTCAGTCATAATCAAATTGCTAACATTAGTTTTCCATCACAAGAAAAAACAGGCATGGCAAACTATTTTATATTAATTACTATGGTACACCTTGCATATTTTGGTCTAATTACAAACTTCACAAACCACAGTCTGCTGACTGATTATAAAGAAGAGATAAATTAGAGGCCGAGTTTTAACTGAAAATGCATGTTTAAACAATTGCTCTCCAAAATTAGAAGTGTGTAATATTTTTTCACAGGTACTTCTCGGAATATTTTTAAGTAGTAACTTTAACAACTGTAAATACAATGTGTCATATAAATGTTTTTATTCAATATAGCTAAAGTGCCTAAATTACAAACCTGAAATGCTTGTTCAGCACATAAAACATATAAGTCGGTGCTTAAGTTATCTGATGAGTCAACTGCAGATCTTCCTTGACTGGCTGATTTGATCAACTCATAAGCATTCTTCAAAGCCTGAACATCTGAAATAAAAAAGGAATAAAGAATGTAACAGATAATTTATGCTTCAAGGTGGACTGACAGACATGATCGCATTTTTTCGAATCAACTACATGGCATCCTCACAGAAATAAACTATGAATGTCAAAGAAACGTTGTTCATAGTCAGCCACAGTTGTAAGATTAACAACTCTCGCAATTTAAAATCACTAATGTTAGCACACAAGAAAGCGAACTACCCTGAAGGCCTGCTTCACAGTTCCCTGAACTCAACAGCACTCTTTCTGTTGACACAGAAATTCGAGATTCGAACCTTAAAGCTTTTCTATGAAGTAAGCTTGACTGGAAGAAAACTAGATTAAATTAAGAACACTATAGCAGTTACTTCTTTTCATAGCTAAGCAGCACGCTTAAAGCATTCAGAGAAAGAATACGTTTTCTGTATATTCAGAAACAAACCAGATTAAGATCAGGCAGTTTTCGTGATTAAAGTGTGATTTTTAGTTTACTTATTTTTAAAGACAGGCAAAATTCCGCAACGGTCTGACATCCTCTTACCTCGGCGGCTCTCTGCGGCGAGGAGCCGCTCCCTGACGGCCAGGTCCATGGCGCCCACCGCCGCTCCCCACTCCGCGGGCGGGCCGCAGGCGCCACGGACGAAGCTTCTCCCCGAGAGACGTGGGGCGGCTCCACGAAACGAGCACGAGGCTTTGGGGAGGTCTTCCGCTGAGACCTTCCGAAAGCGTCCCCGAACAACCGAGAGAACTGGCTGCGGACGGTGTCCGCCCGGAGACCCCACCTGCCCCACCTCCCCGCTGCCCGCCCCCGAGCCCCTCTCCGCGCCCTCCGCCGCCGCCCGGGGCTGCCGTTACCCGCCGGGCGCGGCCGCCGGCGCGCGTATCCTAGCAGCGTTGCCGCAACACGCGCGCCGCCCCGCCCCGCCCCGCCCCCGGCCTGACTCGAGGGCACGGCCGACCCCCGGCGGGGTCCGCCCCGCCCCGCGCGCTGCTCCCGCGCGGCGGCCGCGGTTCGGCGGCGCTGCCGCCGGGCACGCGCTGGGCAGCGGAGCAGGGGCTGCAGCGGCGGGAGGGGGCGGCGCAGCGCCCGCAGCGGGCCCGTTTCTGGCCTGCTAGGGAACTGCCACGGCAACAGGCGTCACAAAAGCGCGAGGGGGTTGGAACGGTCTGCACCGAAGGCCGTTTCTGAAAGAAGGTACAAACATCTTCCTCCGGGAAAGTCTGCTACTACTTTTTAGCAGCGTTACTGCAGCGGCTTATACCGCAGCACAGATCTCTTACTCCCCCTAAAAATCAGTGCATTTAAGCATGTAATGCACACTTTCGTTATTAAGCATACACTGTATAAAAGCACTTCTCAAGCAGACACACGTTAACAAAGGCAATGATTGATAGCTTCCTGTAGATAAAAGTATTGCTAAGAAATGCTATCACCAGTAATTTTTGTCCCTGTCTTGAGAGCTTCTAACATGAAACCTTTTGAAATAAAGCATACACCACCAGTGACTGAAGCTTTGGGCTCAAGCAGAACAAAATGCCAAAGGACATTTGGATCGTATCTGCCAATGCAGACAGAAGCCATAGACTAGGGTATGAACAATTATCTTTTAAGACTCATTTCACTGTATGTCACCAGGCACAATTTTATGATTAAAAAAATCACAAAACCTTCAGAGAACAACAATCCAGAAAAGAGAGAGCCAAAAAAACCTGGAAGGTCCCTGACCGCACTGACATCAAGACCTATCAGATGAAGCATTTAGGCCTTCATGATTTCCCCCCAACCGCTCAGCTGTGACAGATTCTATGGGGTAAATCACCATAGTCATGAAGACAATATAAAGGCTTACATATATAAATTCATTTTTAAACCTAAGCCCTTTGCACTTCAAGATAAATTGAAATTCTATACTGGTAGGGTGTTCCAATCCTGATGGACAGAACACATCATTCTGAAGTGCAGCACTCCTGGTGAGTTTCCAAAGACATTTCTTGCAGTCATCCTTACCTGAAGGAAAGATGAATATTAGGAGAGGCCTTAAGACTGACAAACAATACAAATGGCAAGTGCAACAAATTCTTATGCTACAGGCCCATCTACTGAGTAAGTCACACATACTGTATATTTCAGAACAGTAGAAGATACTTCAGTTTATGAAGCATTGGAAACATTACAAATATATACAAGGACCTGTAAAGAATTCAGCAGTTGACTCCTTCCTATTCTCTACCTGTTCTCCTACCTACTCCTGTCCACATAGTCCATTGAAATTAAGTAACTATCTTGCTTGTAATAAACAGAAATAAAATAACATCTGAAAACTTCAGGTGGGCAAGGAAAGAAAACCCTATAGCGAACCTGTGGCGATTTCTGAAGCAGAAAGCAATATATAGGTCTTGTGTAACTATGTTAGGTAGTTATGGCAATGGCTTACTATGACTTACCATGATATGCTTACAATGTTTGTACCCAAACTTTGTACCTCTTAGTGCGTGACTCAGCTGCAGTCCAGCCATTTCTGCTTGATGTCCTTTGGCAGAATCCCAGACACAGGTAGGACTAGTGTGTCCTGATATAAAAATCAAGATGTGGAAGCTCTACCCATATTGACTCAGGAAGAAGCACTCCTGAGATGTAGGTAATAGCCAAAATGGCACCACAATAATATAAAGGTCTCAAATTACTCTATTTATCATTAATCCTCAGGAAATACCTGTGCTAAGAGTCTGGCGGTATTATCCCCAAATTTAATTAAAAATTACTGACTGCTGCATAATGAAAAGTGGTCACATGGTTTGTGATATAAAAGTGAACATAAAAATCTACTAATTATGTCACAGTAAAATGACCAGGAAAATACAGAAAGGAAACAAAGACCAAGATAAACCCATTTGAATTAATTTGGAAATGAACTGAAAGGAATTAAATCAAAGAATTGATGAAAAAAAAAAAAAAGAAGTGTAGAGTTGGGGGATGGTCACATTTTACTTAGCTAAGCTTTCTGACTTTTCTTAAATTGTAACCCAATATATACTGACCGTGGTACTCAAAACTGGAAATTAAGAAATACATACTTACCCTCCTGGTTGTTAGGCAACAACAGGTACAACCCCCTGACAATTTACAGATAGAAACAAAGTATTCCCGGTTTGCTTTTTGGCTAATCGCTCATAACTTTTGCTGAAGGGTCTTGATGTACTCTTCACTGGCGCTATAGTCACCTCTATTTGTACAAATAAAGAGATTACAGTAGTTATATTAACCAACATAACTAAAACTTTAAAAATAGAACGTCTCCTGTAAATGGTCAAAAGAAAGTGCATCAGGGAGGTTACTTCACATTCCAGTTGCCTTTTATAGGAATTCTTTCCCTTTCCGTGAATAGATGAGGTACTGGATAATGTGCTGGATTCCAGTCCTCCTACAGGCAAGGTGAGTCTAATGAGACTGAGAAATAGTACAGACCTAATACTCTCTAATGAGAATAGTACAGACCTCAAATGAACCATTGGTTTGCTCCATATGCACTAACTTTTTTATTGTAATTACTTCCTGACTCTTCCATGCTGTGATTTGCAGATTCAAACACCTCATTTCACGCATTAGAAGTTTATCCTTCTCAAAGGGCTTTTCTGTAGTGTGTTTTTTTAACATGTAAGAGAGAAAAAAAATGGTTTTCTGTAACATTTTCTCACCTGTTGCTCCTTTCCTTCTGCTCTACACCAAGTATCTCAGGGGAGCTTAAGGCCAACTGCACTATCTCTACTGCAGATGCTGTCCCATCTCACGATGTACCCTGGAATTCATGTATGACTCTGAGGAGACTAGACATATACCTTCCATTTATCCCTAAGCTGCATACTAACATAAAGCCATGAATGCACATCAAGAAGAGCAACAAAGGGGAGAAACAAAATTTCCAGGCAGCAAAGAGATTTAGACAAACTGCAAGTAGTATCTATGGACACTATGCATCTTATTCTTTTTGTTTAGAAATTGATCATGAACAGGTAACTTGTATTAAATTAATTTCCATTTTTAATTCTCTGAATAAGAATTTAAATCACTCTATTTGGATTTAAATTTTTATTATATGTTCCTAGAAAGCACTCATAACCAAATCACTGAAGCAGTAAATCTACTGAGGAGTGGAAGTAAGTATTTTAGGGAGACAGCAGGTGATAAAGAAATATCCAATGACACAATGCATCTGTTGTCTGTGCTGTCATTACTTCTTGCCAAAAAAATAATGGCTTAACATCTCTTCTCCATTTCTGCTTCTGATGAAAATCTAGTACTTACTGAACAGCAAAAGAATATAAGTAGATCAGATCAAAGGTCTAGCCAGTTAGCTTTCCTTTGACAGAGATGAACAGTAGAAGGCTAAAGAAGATTTTAGAACAAGGTATTGTGGTATTTCCTCAGTAAGGAATCCCCTAAGCTTCCAACAGATCATGACCAGCAACCTTGAGCACCTGGCCCTGTTACAGTACCTGTGTTTTTAATAATCTTTGACATGCTTTCTGTCATTAATTTGCCTTATTTGACTCTGCAGACTTTTGTTATCTATATTGTATTGTGCCAGTGAGTTTCAGACTTTAACTAAATATTGCATGAAAAAGAACCTCACAAAACATACCTCCAAAAATATTTTACATTTAAAAATGTGAGTTTACAAGCCAAACTCAGCCAGGAATTAGCTGTGTGTGGTTTTAACTAAGCTCTGGCATCTGTTTGAGAAGAATTTTCATGATGTCAAAATTAAGAATCTTCTCCCATCTGAACCACCATATGGAAATGCTTGTAATAAAAAGTCTAGAATTACTGAAATACTGTGTTTCTCTCTAGGCAGCTCTGCAGACCAAATGATGCACTGTAGTGTAATGTAAAAAAGAGATTAGTGACTTACCCAATTTATATCATGTAAATGATAGCAGAGTAGGATATCTCATGTTGAATGTCACACACAACTGCTCTAAGGCAATCGTTGTGCCACAACACGAATACATTAACATTTGATAATTTCTAGTATCTTTTAACATATAGTATCTACAGTTATCTGAAATTAACTCTTTTAAACCTGCTACTTTAGAAAAACAAAACCCAACAAATTAAGCACTGTATAACTACAGAAGAATATTTAATTCTACCAGAGAAATGACATACCAAGATTTGCTATGAAACAACATCTTTAAAACATTAATTATACAGTAAGCATGCCATTTAACTTTCGAAGATGTATGTGCATGTGGTTAGCATTACAGGGCTGTACTATTACTTGTCTACTTCCTAATACATACCTTGTTGCTTCTCTACAGCCTTTGCTGGGATGAGTTTGCAAAGAGGCCGCTCCATGCCATACTGCTGTAGCTAGTATGCTAAGCAAAAGCACACGCTTTCAAGTACAGTGCCTCTGGAGACCGATGCAGTGTCCAGAGCTGCCAGGAGACTCAAAGCAAGAGTTACCCTGCCGTCGTTTGGGAGACACGCTGCAAGACAGCGGACTACCGAGGCCCCAAAACAGAAAGCTCAGGACAAACCATCCCACCGCCCCCCCCAGCTCCGAAACGAAGCACCTTCGCCAGTGCTTTCATTGCAGCTACGCTAAAGGACTTGTTCTCAGCTTTGAGCACCTGAGATAAATCACAGGATTTTGTGGGGCAACTCCTCAACCAGCGGCAACCTCGACGGCAGCATCAATGCTGACTGGTATAATCTGATTGTGAGCTTATTTCATAAAACCTTCCCATAAAAAAGGAGAAACAGAAATGGAGTCTCCGGGGCTTCCTGATGATGGTGACGACTAGTACCTGGGGGCACGTCCGTCCCAGCTGAGGGAGAGAAAGCCAGCTGCCCGGCGGGCAGGCCACCGCCTCCGAGGGGCCCCACCGCCGCTCACGCTCCTCCCCCGCGGGGTCCCCACAGCAGAGACCGCCCCGGCTTCCGAGCAGGCGCCTCGGGCGACCTTCCGCCGAGAGCGGCGGAGCGCCGCGCGGGAAAAGCGGAGCGCAGCTAAGGCGAGCCCCGCCGGCCCCGGCCGCCCCCAGCCCGGAGGCGGGCGCAGACGCCGGTCGCGCATGCGCGTCACCTCCCCGCTCGCCCGGAGGGGCGGTGGGCCGCGTTTCTTAGCGACGAGGTGACGCCATGTGCGGGGCCCGGGGGTTGCTGCTGGCCCTGCTGCTGGCGCGGCTGGCCGCCTGTAGCCCCGGCGCCCCGCCTGGAGCCGCCGCCGCCGAGCTCGCCGCAGGGGCCACGCATCGGGCGGCTCCCCGAAGCGAGGAAGCGGCCTCGCGCCGAGCCGCCGCTGCCCACGCAGTCCGGGCCGGCGCCCAGATCGCCACCGCCGGGCCCCGCCGCGGCCGTCCCGCTCCTCCGCTCCGCCGCCGCGCCCCGCGGGCAGCCCGCGCCGCGCGCCACCGCCCCGCCGCCGGCGGCTTCCCCGCCCGCCACTCGCCGGCCGGTGCCTGCGGCCTGCGCGACCCCGGCGCCGCCGACTCGTCCCGCCTCTCCGGCGGCAGCAGGTGGGCAGGGGACGGGCTCCCGCCGCTGCTGGCACCGCCCCGGGCGCTGCCGCGCGTGGGCCAAGGCGGCCCGAGAGACAGGGCCCGGGCACCCAGCAGGAGCCGCGGTTCAGCCGCGTTCGTTTCGCTGTCGTGTTTGCCAGGCCCTTCGGGCACGGCGGACAGCTTGGTTCTGAGTCGAGGGCTTGGAAAGGCTTCCCATGGCCAACGTTTTAATGGCCTCGGTAAAGCAAGGGCTTGGTTACTCTGTGATGACACTATTGGCGGTGGGAACTAGGAAGTCTTATCTTAGGAAAAAAGAACTTTAATATACAACTGGGGGACAGTAAAGCAATTATAAACTGTGAGATGCTGTCAGTGAAGAAGACAGTTTCAGCTATTTGGAGGGTAAAATCTGTGGGTGAATCCTGTCTTTGCAGGTTGCAGTTGTGAGGAGGACCGAGAGGAGCTGTAATACACAGACACTGAATTTCTTTACCACTTTTTGTTCCAGGGAATTTCAGAGTGATTTCTAAATATACAGATAGAGAATATCCACAAAGTTACTACGATGAGCAAAAAGGCTTTCAATAGTTGATTATCAATGCAAATTGTACAATAACTCATGTAAGCTGATGAAGAGTAATAGTGTTCTGTTGCTGGCATTTAGTAATGTAAAATACGAAATTATGCAAGAATAGCCTCTTTAACAGTTTGCTGGGGGGGGGAGGGGGGCTTGTCATTGCAGGTCTGTGAGGCAAGTGTGCGTGGAAAAATCACTCATGTTCAGAAGTAACACCCCTTATCCTACTGACACTGTGGCTGTCCCTGGTAGACATGATCTGCTGTTTTGTGTGCAGCTGGATGACTGTAAGTTACCTTTCTTCCCACACATTTAATTCATAGATTGCCTCTGCTAAGGGAATCTTTTTTTAAACTTACATGTTATAATTGTTACTAATTATTTGGGCTGTTATAGTTCCAGAGAGACCGTAGTGAATCAGGGTCCCATCATCAAAGACAAACAAAAAAAAAAGATCATTGCACTCAGTTTAAGGGTAGGGTCTCAGGCTAAATACAAATCAGCCTTTATCAATTGCTTCTGTATGTGAGATACCTTACTTAGTTTGCTGCACTTAGAGCAGCAAATAAGAGTTGATGTTTGAAATATACCACTATTATCCTTTTCAGAAAGTGATTTCTTATCATATCTTGGATTCTTTATTTCCTATATTTTTTTTCATATTTTCTGCTCTGCTGACAATGATTTTTCTCTAGTAATCATATACCCTTGTAGGGTATGCTTTTTTCTCTTTCTGCTTTCCACATTGTACTTCATTTGACTGATTTGATGTCCAACTCTCTGGCATTCATTGTAATTCACTAGGGTCTCACATTTGAACACTTACAGATTTCTCTTTTGAGTCTTTTGCCTGGGAGTTTTGACCCGCAGTCCCATCCACTTCTGACCTAAATCATAGAGCATTTTAGGTTGGGAGGGGCTCAGGAGGTTAACTGGTCCGACAGCTAGTCAAAACAGGGCTAGCTTCCTATTATCTAGTCCTGCTTTCAGCTCTTCACAGATGTTGCCTGAATGTTTTGAATGCAGGGAAGCAAAGAAACAATAAGAGCCTCATAGTACATGGTATGATAGGTAGTAGTGCTAGAACTTCACCCATTCCAATTTTCAGTAGGTCTCAGAGTAAAGATGAATTTTGATGAGGGTTTAACCACAGCTGAAAGTGCCATCAGGCTCCTGGGTATTCCAGCCTGTAACTTGGAAGTGGCTAAATTTTATCCTTTTCCCACACCACCCATAGTATCATAAAAATAGGATTAGAAGGATTCTGAATTTGTAATCTCATCCAAAGCAAGGATCATCTGTGTCCAGACTGATAGCACCATATTTCTTTGGCTATTTAATATTTGGGCCCCATAGCTATCACATGATTAGGCCCACTGAACAAGGCCTAGACATTTGATTGCATGTGTATGTTAGGTATAGCACACCTGGGAACAATAGAATTCACTGCTCACATGGACTTTTCCTTTTCTGTGCTTGTTGTTGAAAGAACGTCTGGGAAAGACTTTATTTGAGATTACCTAAAGGATGATAAAGTTTTCGGGTAGAAACTGCCTTCTTCCCTTTGGCCTTCCCCAAGGAAATATAGAAACACACATATTCTCAACTGCTTGTGGAAGAAGCTTACCACATCCCTAACACTTCCTTCTGTCTAATGATCATGTAGCTGGCTGAGTCAGGCAGTCTTGCTGATCCAACTGACAATTAATTCATTAAGAGGAAGAGATCAGTTCTCAGGGACAGTTGGAAATACTGGGTATTTTCAAAATACTTAAAGTACTTTTAAAAGCATTCCTGTTTCACATACTAGTTCCTCAAGATAACAACTTTGTCTTTAGTCTTTGCAGGTGTGAGGAGAATATTGCTGCTATTTCTGCTTCTAAATCAGTGGAAGAACTAACATGTGTGCATTTTAAAGTTACAAGAATCATTATCCATGAACTTGACTCCTGGTTTTTTTTGGTTTTTTTTAAAGTTTGTCTGGTTTCAGACAAATTAAATTGTCTCAAATTCTTGTTTGCCTTTTTCTACAAGATTAAATAGCCTTTAGTAACTAGCATGCTTTCTTGAGCAAACTACATTATGAACAAGTTATATATGTCTTTTTCCTGAAAATGTAAGCAGTTTGAATGTCTTAAGTTTTGCTGCAGAAGGCCTTTTCTTCTAGTTTTTAGGTGTATTTTGCATTATGTAATGTTGTTAATCTGCGTTAGCAAGTATTCAGCTTTGATAATGGAAGAGTACAAAAAGAACTGCATTCCAAAGAAGTGGTTGTGAGTAGCACAACTACAATGTTTTCTTTTTCAGTCTGATGATTATACCCTCAAGTGAATAATAAGAAAGCTGCTCTGTGAACCTTGTAGGAGCTTAATACTCCTTTAGCCTTTATCTCTGTAAAAGATTTAGTTGACTGCTTGATTAATGCTGTATTTGGATATAAAAAAGCTTTTATTTCTGCTTGCTGCTCTATACATCTGAGGATCTGCTGTGCCCTCGAACAGCAGAATTACATTGAGAGCTTAAGTTCTTTTGCTTAAGTTCTTTTTTTTGTTCTTCTCCCCCCCCCACCTGGTAGACTACCTAAATCCTTTTTGGTACTACTGTAATCGAGGATACTGCCACTCACTCCTGTTGTCGGTATGATCTGTAGTCCTCAAACCTTGTAAGACGTTTTATTTGGATGTATTAAAAAGTTTATTGTTTGAACAAGTCCATTAGGATGAGTCTACATACTATGTCCTTAATAATTTGCCATTTTATGAATTAGTGTTTTAGCAGTAATTAATACATTATAACATTGTAACCATACTGAATACCACTGGGTCAGGAGGGCATCACTGTGGGATACCAATAGAAAGTCTGGTTTTTTTAGGATGCCTATTCCCTATTCATACTTTGAGTTTTACCAACCTTAATTATTTTGAATCCATTTAATGTTGCTTTTAGTGAACTCACATATTGATAGTGTTTTGTCATTAAAATGTCATATGTGTCTAATTTGGGCATCTTAGAGAAATTAGAGCACATATTAAGATACTTGTCTTAAGCAATTTTCATGCTTTTTGGAAAGTCACATTTGTGTATTAACACCTGTTTCCCATGAAACAGTACCAACTAGTACTCATTCTGTCATCCTGTTCATAGCTCATATTAGCCTGTTAGCATTGTTACTAATTAATATAAAGCACTATCTAGCTTATAATTACTGAAGTTGTTCCTTTTAAAAATATTGGCACAATATTTACTTTTTCTTAGCTCTATCTTTTCTAGTAATTTTATATTGGCAGATTTTTTTTTTCTCTTTTCAACCTTTAGCAAAGCTGAACTATTTCCAACAGCCACAGGATATCAAAGAATCTGATTTTTTGAAGTTCTTGGAGAAGTATGGCAGACACTCTTTCTTAGCACCGTCACAAGTCCAGCCATCATTCTCTGCCTTTTACCGGGTGAGTTGAAAGAAAATAGCAATCAGTTTGCACATATACTTTTACTAAAGCTGTCTGTAATGAGATCTAATGAGAACAGGTTGAAAGATTCTAATTTTTCTACCTGTAATCCATATAATCTCTCAGTTCTTTTCATTCCTTGTTGCGTAAAAAGTTTCTGATTAGTTTTCTTGTATTTAAAAGTTTGGACAACCCTTTAGACAAAACTGGGTGTCCGCTAAGGAGAAGTATAAATTTGCCTCCGTGCCCTGGTGATGTTATTACCTTGTACTTGGCCTTAGTATTCCACAGTCACTTTGTCTGTGATTTCTCCAAATTGTCTTTTCAGGCTGGTGATCCAATCCTAATTTACTTTGATTCATCATCTGTACTGAGCACACTTAGACAGCCAGTAAAAATGGGAGCCAGTGGACTTTGTGTGGATGGAAATCCTGCTGGTTAGTAAAGGGGGAAGAATTTCTTAGGGTGGTTTGCTTCTGTTTTATCTGTTGTCATGTCTTAACTCAGGCTTCCTGGACAGTAAAAGCACAAGCTGTACTCGTATTTTTGCCAACTTGAGCAAGAGCTGCATTACTGACCCTGCCCTAGATGCTGCCTCCTACTACCGTGACTTCACTGTGCTAAAGGTGCATATCATATTTCTTCCTTTTGCTCAACATCTTATTTGCTTGACTTTTCATTGCCTTACATTGCAACTTCAGCTAACTGGAAAACAAAAGGTCATCTGGTATGTCATCCCTGATCTCCCGACTGTCAAGGCCTTCTTGCTGGAAATCCTGTTAAAAATGTCATGATCGGTGGTAATCCCTCAATTCAAACTACTTTCCAATACATTTCAGTTATTAGCAAATTCTTAATGCATTTAACAGGTACTTCATTGATACTTCGTCATTTTGGTGGTTTAACTAGAACTCACTCACATTTTAAACTGTTTATCAAAGTATTTCTATCTGTTCCATCTGTTCCATCAACTTGATCAACCAAGCAATGCATGTTCTTAGTAAAGAATGAGGATTTGTTTTACACAATATGTTATCTCTAAAATCATACTGAAGGCCAGTTATCAGTATTAGCTTTGTTTACATTTGTGGATTGAATTCCATATGAATTTCTCCATTATTTATCCTGACAATAATTTCAAAATAACTAATTTATTGTTCTGGGTTCATCATGCTGGTCTTACTGAATGTTAACGTGAAAATATCCACTCTCGCCTTCTAGAGTTTCTCTGGTGTTCCAAGATAAAACGGCAGTGTAAATATTAACACCTTATTAAGGCTAATGATTCAGTTTCCCCTTATATTGGAAATCTAAGTCATAGAATAGAATCATAGAATCATTTAGGTTGGAAAAGACCTTTAATATCATTGAGTTCAACCGTTAACCTAGCACTGCCAAGTCCACCACTAAACCATGTCCCTAAGCACCACATCTACACGTCTTTTAAATACCTCCAGGGATGGAGACTCCACCACCTCCCTGGGCTTGACAATGCTTGACAACTCTTCTGGTGAAGAAATTTTTCCTAATATCCAATCTGAACCTCCCGTGGCGCAACTTGAGGCACTTTCCTCTTGTCCTATCGCTTGTTACTTGGGAGAAGAGACCAACCCCCACCTCGCTACAGCCTCCTTTCAGGTAGTTCTAGAGAGTGATAAGGTCTCCCCTCAGCCTCCTCTTCTCCAGACAACCCCAGTTCCTTCAGCCGCTCCTCATCAGACTTGTTCTCCAGACCCTTTACCAGCTTCGTCATTCTTCTTTGGACACGCTCCAGCACCTCAACGTCCTTCTTGTAGTGAGGGGCCCAAAACTGAACACAGTATTCGAGGTGCGGCCTCGCCAGTGCCGAGTACAGGGGGACAATCACTTCCCTAGTCCTGCTAGCCACACTATTTCTCGTGCAGGCCAGGATGCTGTTGGCCTTCTTGGCCACCTGGGCACACTGCCGGCTCATGTTCAGCTGGCTGTCGACCAACACCCCCAGATCCTTTTCTGTCAAGCAGCTTTCCTGCCACTCTTCCCCAAGCCTGTAGTGTTGCATGGGGTTGTTGTGACCCAAGTGCAGGACCCGGCACTTTGTCTTGTTGAACCTCATACAGTTGGCCTCGGCCCATCGATCCAGCCTGTCCAGATGCCTCTGCAGAGCCTTCCTACCCTCAGGCAGATCAACACTCCCGCCCAACTTGGTGTTGTCTGCAAACTTACTGAGGGTGCACTCAATCCCCTCGTCCAGATCATTGATAAAGATATTAAACAGAACTGGCCCCAGTACTGCGCCCTGGAAAACACCACTTGTGACCGGTCGCCAACTAGAGTTAACTCCATTAACCACAACTCTTTGGGCCCAGCCATCCAGCCAGTTTTTTACCCAGCAAAGAGCATGCCCATCCAAGCCATGAGCAGCC
This sequence comes from Oceanodroma leucorhoa, assembly GCA_030449065.1. Taxonomy (NCBI): domain Eukaryota; kingdom Metazoa; phylum Chordata; class Aves; order Procellariiformes; genus Oceanodroma; species Oceanodroma leucorhoa. Next base: position 15,190,198 of record JASVER010000017.1, read on the forward strand.
TGTTTCTCCAGGAGAATGCTGTGGGAAATGGTGTCGAAGGCTATATAAAAGTCCAGGTAGACAACATCCACAGCCTTTCCCTCATCCGTTAAGCAGGTCACCTTGTCGCATGAGGTTAGTCAAGCAGGACCTGCCTTTCGTAAACCGATGCTGACTGGGCCTGATCACCTGATTGTCCTGCATGTGCTGCATGGTGGCACTCAAGGTAATCTGCTCCATAACCTTCCCTGGCACTAAGGTCAGACTGACAGGCCTGTAATTCCCCAGATCCTCCTTCCGGCCCTTCTTGTAGATGGGCATCACATTTGCTAACCTCCAGTCAACTGGGACCTCGCAGGTTAGCCAGGACTGCTGATAAAGGATGGAAAGTGGCTTGGTGAGCACTTCCACCAGCTCCCTCAGTAGCCTTGGGTGGATCCCATCCGGCCCCATAGACTTGTGTGTGTCTAAGTGGTGTAGCAGGTCACTAACCATTTCTCCTTGGATTATGGGGGCTTCATTCTGCTCCCCGTCCCTGTCTTCCAGCGCAGGGGGCTGGGTACCTGCAGAACAACTGGTCTTCCTATTAAAGACTGAGGCAAAGAAGGCATTAAGGACCTCAGCCTTTTCCTCATCCTTTGTCACTATGTTTCCCCCTGCATCCAATAAARGATGGAGATTCTCCTTAGCCCTCCTTTTGTTGCTTTTGTTGCTRAAGTATTTATAGAAACATTTTTTATTGTCTTTTACGGCAGTAGCCAGATTAAGTTCTGGTTGGGCTTTGGCCCCTCTAATTTTCTCCCTGCATAACCTCACGACATCCTTGTAGTCCTCCTGAGTTGCCTGCCCCTTCTTCCAAAGGTCATAAACTCTCCTTTTTTYCCTGAGTTCCAGCCAAAGCTCTCTGTTCAGCCAGGCTGGTCGTCTTCCCCACCGGCTCGTCTTTTGGCACATGGGAACGGCCTGCTCCTGTGCCTTTAAGATTTCCTTCTTGAAGAATGTCCAGCCTTCCTGGACTCCTTTGCCCTTCAGGACTGCGTCCCAAGGGACTCTGTCAACCAGTCTCCTAAACAGGCCAAAGTCTGCCCTCCAGAAGTCCAGGGGAGCAGTTCTGCTGACCCCCCTCCTTACTTCTCCAAGAATCGAAAACTCTATCATTTTGTGATCGCTATGCCCAAGACAGCAACCATCACACTACCCCCAAGTCCTTCTCTGGTCACAAACAACAGGTCCAGCAGGGCACCTTCCCTAGTTGACTCCCTCACCACCTGCGTCAGGAAGTTATCTTCCATACACTCCAGGAACCTCCGAGACTGTTTCCTCTCTGCTGTGTTGTATTTCCAGCAGACATCTGGTGAGTTGAAGTCCCCCACGAGAACAAGGGCTAGCGATTGTGAGACTTCTCCCAGCTGATTATAGAATATTTCGTCTGCCTCTTCATCCTGGTTGGGTGGTCTATAACAGACTTCCACTATGATGTCTGCCTTGTTGGCCTTCCCCCTGATTCTTACCCATCAACACTCAACCCTGTTGTCACCATCATTAAGTTCTAGACAATCAAAACACTCCCTAATGAACAGGTTTACGCCACTGCCTTTCCTTCCTTGCCTATCCCTTTTGAAGAGTTTATGGCCATCCATTGCAGCACTCCAGTTGTGCAAGTCATCCCACCATGTTTCCATGATGGCAACTATATCATAGTTTTCCTGCTGCACAATGGCTTCCAGCTTCTCCTATTTGTTGCCCATGCTGCGTGCGTTGGTATAGACGCACTTCAGTTGGACTATTGATCCCACCATCTTTTTGGGGGGAGAAACCCTAATTCCTGTGACCATTCTCAGGCGCTTCCATGGTTTCTAACACATCTATAACCCTTGCGTCTTTGCTGTCACATGGGTCTCCATCCCCTACCTCCACTGAGGCGGCAGACGAAAGGACCCTGCACCGTCCTCAGACATTGGCGTGCTGCCCCCAGGCTTATCTCTAGCAAGCCTGGTTTTATCCCTTTCCCCCTCCAAATCTAGTTTAAAGCTCTTTCAATGAGAAAAAATCTACATAACTGTAGTAGAGAGTCTTCTATTGATCAAAATTAACTTATGTTTTCAGGGCTGGCTTTGTCACTGTGGCCAAAATTTAATTTTTCCTTAAATGGAAGCTGAAGCAATTACTTGATTCCAGAAGGGGGAGCTCCAGAAACAGATCAAAGATGCTGATATTTTAAAGTATCTGCATTCTGCAGGTCGTTAGCAGGGCCAAGAATAAAATTTGTCTTCTGATGTTCTAAAAATGCTTTCTGTGGATTATCTCTGTGATTTCTAGATCACAAATTGATGACAAGTTTTACACATCTGGAACAAAGAAAGTAATTTTTGTCAAGATAATATGTAGGCTCTATGTAGTGATGGTTTCATGACTTTAGGCACTTGCAAACCCAGCAAATTGGTTGGTTTTTTGGTGTTGTATGTTGGTTTGTTTGTTTTCCCCAGGTCCCAATTAATGACACCATTGTGCAGTCCATGAAGGTCAGTCTCTATTGCCAATGAAAATAATTTCTGCTTCTGAAATAAAATGTATCTGGAATCTTAGGCATTCATAGTAATGCCCATGGGTTGGGAACTTGGGAGAATGGGAATGTTGTGTGTCTGAGACAAGATTTTTTGGACAAAAATGTGACATTATAGAAAAAAAAATAGGGATATAATGAAAGATGTACTTTTAAATGAATGGGCTTAGATAGGGCTAGAGGGAGGTAGCTCGTTTTCTTAGAAAAAATTGGGAATCTGGAGCAGGGTGATGTGTCCACAGATCACAGCTACAGCAGGAAGGTAAATCTGACTTGGATGGAAAAGCAGTGGAAAAGAGCAAGAAAGGCACACTCCTTTTAAACAATTGCTAATTGTTAATATGCTTACTGTCTCCAGGTAAAGGTCACCGCAGCCGCACCACCTGGAGCTCCCCACATGAAAGACAACACATGTAACAATGCTGTTTCTGAGGTATCTGAATCTTCTTTCCTTTGGGCAGCTCAACACTAGCTTAAAGTCATTGCCCTATTACCTGACTCTGCCTCTGATTCTTCTCTGAATTGGACTTTCAGGTGATCTATGAGATAGAATTCAGTGGCACACATGGGATTCAGAGTGTTTCTGTCCGGTTCAAAGTGCACAACATCTCTGGCAACTCAGGATCCTCTCTGCAGCAGCACTTCACTTTGCATTTCTGGGTCAGTGCCCCCCATCCTCCCTGCGCTCTTACCGAGTTTGTAGTCTGTAGTTTGTGACCCAGTTTTGCACAGACGAGATGTGAAAAGATTAGAGCAGTGTCACTGTGATATGGTAGTACCACAGCCCTGAGACACAGCTGGTGGTCGAAGGAAGGAGGGGACACTGCCCTGGTCTCAAGCAAACCGTGTTAGTAGAAAAATTCAGGCTCAGTGCAAGCATGCAGTCTTGCACTGCACAAGTTTGAAGGGGCTGATTATTTTTATCTGACTATTTTTTGCTGCTGTTTTGATTTGTTTGGGTTTTTTTTTTTTGGTGGGGGGAGAAGGGGAGAGGATGAGATCAGGGTCACCAGCATGGTCTTGTGAAGGCAAGAGTTGGAGCTGGTGCTGTATCTGAGGTGTTCAGTGTTTGTGAACAAAGTTGCTAAATTTATTCCAGGTACTTATTTAACTTTGCCCGTGCAGCGGGAAGAAGACTTACTTTGGAGGGGGTGGAAATCTGGGAAATACTAGTGTGTGCTGAAGTTCATATAAACCTTGTCCCACAGAGGCAATGTAAAGTGGGATAAGTGTTGACCTCAGGGGTTGATAAGTGTGCAGTGCAACCTTGCTGAAGTTACCCCCAGAGGCTCTCCCCATAAAACAATTGAGAAGTGGAATCTGCCACTCAGAATCGGGGTCAAGGCAGGGTTTGTTCTGCAAATCATCTGTAGAATTGCCCAGACTGATATGTTCACTTCCTTAGAGACAAATGCTGAGCAATAGGAATTCATTGTCTCAAGAACTGTCCTGGTGGTATCCACATTTCAAAGTACTGACATTTAGTTTTTTACCTCCTGGACTGCACATGAACTTGCCAGGTAAGAAAGAGGATTTGGAAGCAAATAATGGAGGTTTTAGTAGTACATAATATTCAGTCATTCAAAAAATGAATTACATTTACATTTTTGAGAATGTGAATTTGATCTTCTGAGGTGAATGGATCTCATTGGTGCTAATTTTTTTCCTTTCTTCCCTTTGCCTCTTTGTAGACCAGGACTCTTTCTCATACATTGCCTAGAAGTGGAAACCCTGGCTATATCACTGGAGCACCACTGTTGGTTGCAAACAGTGGTGCCATGCAGCATGTATCCTTTTTCTGCTATCAAGTTTTATTTATCACTGGCTTTATTGACTTTTGAGATTCTACCTTCACCTATGAGGGCATACCTCAGTATTACATTGCAGCCATCAGCAGGCCTTTTGGTCACAACTGAATCGTAGTCCTGTGATAGGGATAAGGAGGAATGTGGGGTGAGAGGATTGTTGAATACAAGTTGGGTGTCCTATATTGTCTGTTTATGCTTTTGTTTGGCTTCTTGACGTGCAGTCTGTCAGATGAGCATTTTACGGAGTGAAGGTGATGGAAGTTGCTCACAGTTCCTCAGACACACAGTACAATTTGGAAGAAATATGAGGACAGGCTGCAAGCTCAGGTAACAACACTCTGCAGTCACCCTTCCTGACACATTTGGAAGGTGTGGACTCACTTAGCATGTTTTTCCGTAGTCTCTCACGCACTGCTGTGGAGCCTAGGTCCTTCCCCAAGGTCACCAGTGGGTCTCCACCAGTCTTTCATATACTCCTAAGAGGACTTCAGTATCAGAGAGATGGTGGACCTCTAGAACAATCTGAACATTGTGAAGGTCTTCTGGCACATTTTGAGGCTGTAGTCTGGCAACATGTCTTGGGCGAGAGCAGCGTTTGTATTTGGGGAGTGAATTATAATGGAACCTTAGAAAGTGATTGTTTTGATGATTTGGATCATTCTTTTGTTGGTGACAGGGCAGGTATATGACCACTGATCTCATAAGATGCTTAAAGAGCTGTCAGTTTTCCTTATCATGTGTTACCCTGCCGTGTTCTTCTCCCTTCTCATTGCAGAGAGGATTAAAACTGCATCCATTTAATACCAATACTTCCATAACGATTCTGTTGACTCATTATAAGAGTGGAAGAAGTACTCATTATGAAGCTTTTTTTTTCTATCCTGGAAACCGCTTGGTCAAATCTGTTATTTTCTCATTTCCAGCCTATCCACAGTACTGGAAGAACGTAACTGTAGTTACATCCAGCAGAAGTTATACAAGGTGCTTCAGGGGGTGAACAGAGCAGAGAACCTTGCTATAACTGGCAGTGCTCATTCAACCCAGGCAGAAGAGTGGACAACCATTCTGATTCAGAACTGCAGTGTGCAGGTATTATGAATGCAAAAAGACCAGCTGTGAATATTTTTCCTTTCATATCTTTGCATTGCCTTCGGGAAGCACAGGCATGGGAAAAAAAGAACCAGCTTGTTCATCTGGGCTTACTTTCTGTGTGTGATGATCCACTGACTCTCAGGTATCTTAATGCCTGTAAGGAGTCATTTTTATTATGGTTCATATTACTAGGATACTTACTAAACAAACAAAAAAAAAAAACCCTGACAGATTTAGTATCTCTTGAATCCTGTTCCTGCTATTTAAATGGGCAAAAACAGTTTAATATTGAATCCAGTGTTGCATTACCTAGTTTTCTGACAGCCTTCTAGAACTAATACTACCTGGTTACTTCCTATTAATTTGATGCTTTTATTATTACTATCCTTTCTGATCTTCCAGTTTCTAGGGATATTTATATATTACCTAATAATAAAAGTTTGCAATCGGAGTACTTATGGAGGAGGGAAATTAGATTTTAATAATTATTAATCTGTCAGGAGATGGCCTAATAGAATGCAAAATCCAAGTGGTGGAGCTGAGACAAATTCTGTTTGGAAATGAGATGACAACAAGATGGATATAGCTCTAAAATGGGTGGTTGACCTGACCAGAAGTTATGGGGTTACTGCCGGAGTGACTGATTCAGGTTCTGTGACCTATGCTATCCAAAATATTAGACTTTGACCATAATGGTCCTTTTCCACCTTGAAAATACTATATTAAGATGTTTGGGGTATATTTTATTTTCAGGCTGTGAATTGCACTTCCTGTTGCATGATTCCTGTGACCCTGGAGATACAGATATTGTGGACTAAGGTGGGCCTCCTGTCCAACCCACAAGCTCAAATACTGGGTGCACGGTACTTTTATCAGTGTCACCCCCTGAAGGTATGGAATTTAAAACCCCTCCCTCACACACAGAGGTAATTACATGGGATTCACTGGTTATTTAAGAACCAAGGAATCCAATAATGTTGATATTACTGAGTTGAGATGTACTGAACTTTAGCAGTGGTCTGTCTGCAATGGCCAGAGGTTATATTTAACAGCTCCATAGAGGATGGTGGGTTTATGGTCTTACCAGTACTGTCCTGAATCAGTTGTACAACTGGAAAAGGTACCTTCTTTCCAACTCCAAACCACCTTCTGCCACTTAAGGACTCAAACTTTAAACTTTTAATTGTGCTCGGTATAAAGTTGTAGTTACAAACATTCAATAACTACATATTTATCTAGTTGTCTCTTAAAGCCTTGATATGGAATTTGAGTTGATATATATCTCACAGACTCCACAGCATGCTGATAATCTGTGCAGGAAGATATTTCTATTCCTCTAGGGGTTCTGAAATCACCAACAGCTAGCTGAGGAAGAGGCAAATGCTGATGGCATTTGAAGAATTAGGGGAAAAGGCTGTAGGCCAGAAAGCAGGTTTCTAAGAGAAGATTACATGATGGAAACATTCAAGATCAGGTTGGATGGGGCTCTGAGCAACCTGATCTAGTTGAAGGTGTCCCTGCTCATTCTAGGGGAGTTGGACTAGATGACCTTTAAAGATCCCTTCCAACCCAAACTATTCTATGATTCTATGATGTCAGCAGGAAGGTGGAGCAAACAGGTCCTCAAACTATCCCCAATGGATAGTCTTTTTCAAGCATGTGTTAGTGAATCCCATTTTGGTGCAAGGCTGGATTCCTGACATCACAAAGTCTTTTGGGCAGCACATATATTTCAAGGCTTACACTTCTCTGCAAGGGCTTTAAGGGGAGCAGCTGACTGCCCATGGCATTCTGATGGCAGTGAGGTATGACATGGCAAGTGTCTGTCTGATCTGTTACTACTCTTTGAACTTCAGACTCAGTCTAAATGAGATTTTACATCACTTGTTTGGATGTCTCATGGTACCTCTTTGTCCTCCCTTCTTGCAACATACATGAAAAGAACGTGGTAAGAAAATGTTCACCTTGTAAAACACATGTTGCCCTCGGGCAAACTGACACCCCTGCCCCACAAAGATATTTTCTAAATCTGAACTGTGACATGGCTCCATTAACAAAACTTCTGTCTGAGGAGGGAGACTTGCATTCCTAGTAAAAGTGCAGGGTGCATATCCCTCAGTGAGGATTAGCCAATCAGGAACTATGAGATTCAGATTTCATCTGCTTGAGCAACTGATGCTAATTACTTTAGAGCTGTAAGTAATCAGCAAGCAAATGATAAGATAGCAAACAATGATAAGAAAGCAAATTTCTAGCAGCAAGAAAAAACCACACCATTAAAATCAGTACCAACTTCATCAGTGGCAATCCACAAATTAGGGTTGTTAGTAAAGACATTTTAGCAAAGGTACCAGTAAGTACCATACCCAGCAGTTAAGAATTGCAGCCATTTCTAAGCATACCGTTGAGATCACCAATGCATGCTGTATATTGCTTTACTTTTAAATTATGTCACTTCCCAGTTGTAGCCTACAGATTTTCTATCCAAGAGCTATCCATTCTTTAGAGAAAACCTTTTCCTTTAGACCACACTGTGTTACTGGAGAGTTGCCTTAGTGACTGACCAGAAAACACAGAACCTGGGAAAGACATCCTATTTTCTACACCCATCCACAATATCTGATCACAGTTGTATTTGGACTTCCCGAAAATACGAGACAGTCTTGATGTAGAGCTATACAGGAGCATGCTGGAAGTTGCTTGTGGCTGCTTTCTCCCAGCTGTTGAGGAGGGGTTGTGTACGGGTTGTTTCCCCCCACTAATCTCTCTGATTTTAAGGCAGATTCTGAAGGTCCAGACACAAAGTGAGAATCATTTTGAGGCTTCTTTGTTGACTAAGGCGATTGTGCCTACTGTGTTTACTCATTGATAGGAGAACTTATATCCATCAGGAGTGAAGGGGAAATTCTAACTGTAACTGCTCAGCAGTGGTAATGTGTGACCAAGGAATGATCTGGCACGGAGGGCAAGAAGGACCAACGGCAAGAAGGGGTCAAGATGGCTGGAAGCAGGAATGCCAGAGACAGACTCCTTGCAAGGGGGTGAAGTTTCCCATGGTGATGAGATAAGAAACAGCCTCAGCATTGTCTTGTAGCCATCCTGGAATGGGAACGCTCAGGGGCCCAAGCTCAGGGGCCACCTTTGGGCAGCAGAGCTGGGCTGCAGGATGGACCCCCAGCTGGGCTGAGGTGCCCCATGCTGACGCTCTCAGGATTGGTGCATGTGTATATAAAGAATCTGCTTGTGACGCATCTTTGTAGACTCCATGTAGAACCATGTATTGCGGTACGACTCTGCCCAGTGCATTGTTCATTACAGTTTTCTTTTATATTTAAGCACAAATGTGTTTTTAATTTGCCTCAAGAGGTACTACAAAAATTCCCCAACTGGAGTCTCTGTATTTTTCTCTTAAGAGTCATGAATTCTGTATTGCAGCTTTTTCGAATGCTTCCCGCACAACTTTGCTCTAAAGGCAATCTTCCAAATTGTTTCCAGGGAAGTGAACGAGGTGATGATTTCACAGATTGGCTTAAACCAGTGCAAGCACAGAAGGTGTGCTCTAGTAGATTCCCTCTCTCGAAGTTAGCATGCAGAGCTGGGAAGCCAGGGCAGGGAGTAAGGCTGCTCTTTTGGCAGCAGGATGGTCTTAAATCAGCCCAAGCTAGCCATGAAACTCCACGTAGTTCAAGGATCGAGTGTATTAGTTGTCTTACAGCATTCTGTTGAAACAGAAAGGAACTGAGGCCTTAGAAGTTCAGTTCCCTGTTCCATCTTTACCAACTTACCTACCAAACTGTCTCTTTTCTGAAATATCCTAAAATGTGAGAAATAAATTCGTTGTATCGTGTCTCCGCTTTATTTTATTGATATTTTATTGAAAGGGTCAAATCTTATGGCAGTCCTGTCTGTTTCTGGCAGCAATCACCTGTTCAAAGGGCCAGGTGATCTTATCTTACATAAAATATATAATTTTATAAAAAATAAAGCTAGCTTTGCTTCTGTTCTTATTATGAACTAGCTGATATGTCTTTCCTCTGAATAGAAGGCTTACTCTAGCAGAGCTTGAGTTACTGCTTTGATTCTGGAGATCTGTAACACATGATGCACAGTAGCTACTGATCTTTCCTGAGACCTGTGCCCTCGATTTACCTGCTAAGTATCAATTTTGGGAAAGAGGAGTTACTCCACTAAAAAAATATATCTGGAACTCTTAACTCCTACCATCCTAAAGACATCTTGCTTGCCAGTCATCTACAGTGGGTCTCCATTAGCAAATCGGAGAGATGTATCTTTTGTATTAAGCTTGCTAAACTCTGTGCTTTCCTTCTTGTTACAGTTCCCAAGCACAAGCACAGTACCTTTGACAACTGTCGTTACCTTCACTGACATGACAGAATGGCCAGAACCTCCACGAGGCCAGTCCCAAACGCACTGGAAACTCCCATTTGACATCTTTTTCCCATTCAAGGTGGCACTGAATTTGGAAAGAAGTTATAGAGGTGACCTGGCTGGCTATTTTTTGTTGATTCTAATAATGTCTGGTATTCTCTGCTTTTGAAAAGTCAGATAGATGGGGCCTGTACCTAAAGTTCGGTAAGTGAGTTGATACATTCAGAGTATGATGCAGATCATAGATGTTTCTCCTCAGATTCTTATACTGTGCCTATGATATCTGTTCTTGGATTAAGCTACATGACTAGCTTCTGCCCTGTGTCCTCTCATGCCCCTATTCTCCATATGCACCATCTGCAAACCTCACTGCAGTAAAACACTTGAGAGATGGAGGATCAAGAGACATTGCATTAATAAGGAACAAGTAGGAGGATGTTAAAATGAACACTCCATGGTCCCAGAAACAAGAGTGCTTTCTAAACCAAGGAGCATGGAGAGAGGAGCGAAGTTCAATCCAAGCATTTTGGAGCTGCATTCAGTCATCTTCCTGTTGGAGAAGCACCTGATTTTTCCACATGGAACTAACTGAACATTTAAAATACAGGAGCCCTCCCAGGCGGCCTGAATCGTTATTTTATGAGTAGACATGTCTGCCAGTCACCTTTAACCTGTGTTAAACCATGCCTCTGTGACAGTTTTTGACTCTAATTTTTCTGTCTCTTCAATTGAAATGTTCGTGCTTTAATCATTGTTTACATTAGCAAGTGTTACACAAAGTAATTGTAAATGTCACATCCTCTGAAATATAATTGAATTTTAGTTGTTTGTCAAGACAGCTTCCTTCCTGACCTTTTTTTTTTCCTGAAGAAACAGGCCCGAATATGTTTTTTCCTAGATAAGAGACATTCTCTTGTGGCTCCAGATAGGAACTGGACTGATAATGATATCCACTGAAATTCTAGGTGGCATATCAGAGAGAGTTGTGAACAGTCCTAAAGAAAAAATCAATTATTTTAGGAAGATTTTGTAGATGCGTTATGAGACTGAAGCTTACTGCAATACCTTACCTTTGGCTCAGTCTCTGGGACCAGAATGTAAGTTTATTGTTTTTGAAGTTGAAGGTGATCTTCTGATTATCTAGTCTGCCCCACTGCATCACAGGCTAAGGAAATCTGTTCAATCATTCCATGAAGTTGTTGGACAACAGTATATTTTTTTAGCAAAGGATTTATTATTTATCTTAAATTCTTCAGATGATGGAAAAATCTGCCCCATCTAATGTCAAGTACTCCAGTGGAATCAATAACGGGCAAGAAAATCGGAGAAATCTGGCCTACCTTTAACAAAATGTACTTGTTGCTTTTGTAGGTATACTGTCTATAGCAACTTTGTTGCTCTTCCTCATTACAAACTTAAACAGAAGACTGCAAAAATAAACGAAAAACTTGTAATTAGTCAGGATACCAAAGGAGATAACCTGAATAAAACAAAACCACGACCCATCTAAAACATGCAGATTACAGGGTAACTTCACATATTTAACTTTCTGATTGTTTGCATGGTTTATTAGCTTGTGTGGGAAAATAACAGAAGAGTGGCAAGGAGGATTGTAAACATGCTCAAGTGACTTGCAGCTGGGGTGTAGAAAAACACATATATCATACTAATTGTTGTTTGGCCTTGTGTGTTGGACAAGTAGAACATCTGTGTTTAGATAACATAGGCCTGTGATAGACTTAGAGGCACCTTATCAAACATGCTTGAGACTCCTGCCCTGCTACAGGAAAGATCAAGCACAGTGGTAAACTACTCCTGCGTGAATCCTTGATAAACAGGCAAACCCAGCAGGTTCAGCGATCCCCTAGCACGGACCGAGCTCCGCGGTGCCTGTGTCCCTGCTCGTGTGCCTCTGCCTGGGCGCTGCTTCGGGGATCCCCTGGTTGGTGAGGCGACGAAAATAAATTTACTCTTTGCATTTCATCCGTGGTTTTGTGGTTGTTCCCGCATCCTGCCTGTGCCAGCTCACAGCTTGGAAAGAATTCCGTGCAAGTGTCTGCTGCTTCCATTGCTTCTGATTCTGGGGCAGCCCATGAAAGCCAGTCTGAAAACGTGCATTCTAGTGTTACATATGGCTGGTGGTACCAGTACAGCAACAAGCTTTGATTTTAGATAGATATGGCTTCTCAACTGTGCCTGTAATATCTTTGCAAAGCTTTTAGCAAAACACATTTGTAGCGTATGTCACATGTCCTCTCATGCTCCTAATTTGTGGAATACAGGAAATTAATTTAGAGGTGACAGTAACTGAATGGAACAAATGGTTAGTTGGAGAAACTTGCCATATGTCACATTGCCAAGTGTGTCAGGATATGTCTTGAATGAAAAGGATCTGGCATCTCGGTTTTCCACATTATTGAGATAATTCAATTAGGTGACTACAGAGATTCTTTTTATTCTATCAGCTGCAAATACATGGAAGTGCTATAAGAATGCATCACCTTACTATTGTAATTCTCAGTCATATCCCTAACCTCCAACATGTCATGTTTTCTAGCACACATTTGGCTCCTCTGACATTTCCTCACTGCAGGAAATGGAGCTGGAAAGAGCCTTGTCCATAGCATGGTCTACACTGACTTAAGGCATGTTCAATTCTAGCCATGTTATACCACACGGATGTGGGTTTAGAGTGTGCAGTTTCCTATGACAGTTTATTTCAGTGTCTACTTTGTCACATTACGTTTTTCCCCACTGTCTGAACTTAAATGGCCCCTGTTGCAATTGAGTATCAGGCAACAGTATGACAATGTCACATATAAGGCAGACTCGTATGTCAGATATACAGAATGGGGTATTTATACTCCATGTCAAAGGGCTGAGACAATGCTGCATAATTTCTCTGCTGCCAGCATTCTATCTGGAAGCATCTTTCCAATGTGTCCTGTTTTGAGGCAGTCTATTTTTACACTGTCCAAGAGAAAGATGCAATTTTGGATTACAAAGTAGGAGCAGAGTTACAAAAAGTTAATAAAGTGCATTGTTAGTAGCGATGTGAATTAGGCTGCCCACCCAGCTCTTACTTAAGATCTCTCTATGGCGTCAGATTGTTGTCATGCTGGAAGTGAATAGCAGTGAGTGTTTTTTCATTCTTGTTCTCTGAAAGAGTACCACTTTGGAGTACCACTTCTTGCTTTCATCATAGATTCCTCCCCCCCACTCAGCAAACAAATAGTGAGAATGTGAATTTCTGAAATGAAATATTCTGAGATCATTATCCCCTTCTATAATGTAAGAATATACATAAAACGCAAAGAAAAAGCTAAAGAAGACATCTTAAAAATTTCTATAAGCTCCTTAGTGCGCTTCCATTTTCTTCAGGCACTAAGTACATGAGCCACTGCTAAATTTGTTTGCCAAGTTTTAGCTACTGTTTACCACTGTAGGATCTGTAGCAAAAGGAGAGGTGTCTTACATACTGTGCTCCCAATACTTGCCTTCTTCATCTGGCTCAACTTACTTTTCCAGTGTGCCACTGTATGTCCATATACCTTGAGAAAGTTATTATAAGAATACATAAACATGATCCTGCAACACATTCGAAGTCTTCCTTAGAAGATCACGTGTAAGACCCATGTAGCACAGCATGCACTGCATCACTAATGCCTCGTATCAGAGGGACCTCGCACCTGAAAGTTTTCCTAGAAAGCGTGCTTCCCTCTAGCACTGCTTTACGTCCACCTGTGCTAAAGCCCGAGTCCTACCGACATCAATACTGGCCAGTCGCAGTGAGCCACGAGTTAACGTTGCCCAGTATCCGAGCAGGGCTTTCACCTTCAGCTTTCCTCGGAGCCCCCGAAGGCACCGCGGCTGCTCCCACGCCCCGCGGTGAGCCTGAGCCGGGGAGAGGAGAGGCCGCTTCGGCAGCGCTCGCACTCGAGGAGTACGCTCTGGCTGCAACGGGAAAAAACGGTTAATAAACAAGAAACCCCTAAATAGTCATTTCAGCAAGGCGAACAACCGAAGTCAAACGGTTCACAGGTGGAACAAAAAAATGTAACTTCACAGGCCCTCAGCTGAAAAGGAGCCGCCGCCGCCGCGCCGGGGGGAACGGGCGGCAGCCCCGGCTGGGGCGGCGAGGAGAGGCGGGCGGGCCGGCAGCAGGCGCTCCCCCTCGCTGCGTGCTGCCCGCAGCCGCAGCTCGGCCACAAAACAAACCACCTCCCAGCTCTGCTCAGAGCCAGAACTCGGCAAAAACCGCCGCTGGCGAAGCTGGAGTCCCGCTATCGCGATTGCACCCGGTTGTACCGGAACGCTCCTTCTGCCGCCGCCCTGCGGGCCCGGCCCACAGAGCACTGGCTCGCCCGAACACCGCTCCCCCGCCGGAACGCCGCCAGCAGGACCCCCGCCGGACGAGCGCCGAGCCGCCGGCACACGCTCCCACGCCCCGCCTTCCCCACCGGAGCGCGGGCTGGGGCTCACGGGCACCGCGCGGCCGGGGCGGGGCCGGGCCGGAAGCAACGCGACGCCGCGGGGGGCCGTGGCCACAGGCGGAGCCGCTGCGCCGGGCGGGTGAGTCGTGCCGTGCCGTGTCGTGCCGTGTCGTGCCGTGTCGTGCCGTGTCGTGCCGTGCTGATGGCGAGCAGCCGCGGGCCGCGGTCGCGAGCTGTGTCTGGGGGCGGGGGAGCTGCGCCCGTGGGGTCGCGGCGAGGCCCGGCCGAGGGGCCGGGACGGGGCCGGTCTCCGGCGCCCAGGGAGGTCGCAGAGGCGGGACGTGCTGTCGCGGCTGCCCGTAGCTGAGCGCGACGGTCCCCTTGGCGGAGGCGCGAGCCGCGACGCGGGCAGCGCTGGGCTGTGCCTTCCCTTGGCGCTCCGCAGTAAGTCAAAGCGGTTGCTGCCGGCTCCCCTCCTGCGGCTGGAGGATCAGGAGCGGTTGCTGTATTGCTCGCAGCAGAGGAATGAGGACTCCGTGGAAAAATAATAAAAGTGAGCTAACTGTAGCGGTACTGCGCATACAGGCGCTGCAGTGCTGCCTGCATCTGGATGCTCCCTGTTCTTTTGGTCCTCGCAAGCTTTCCTGAGCCTTGTAGGCTTTGGTTCAAATTTTCTTGATGGCTACAGAGCATTGCTACTGCGTGAAGTTATTGGCAGAGTGAAATTGCATTTTGGACTCCTGCAAGCACTAGTCTAATTGATAAGAGCTGCATTGGCCTCATTCTTCTGGAGCTTTGTGAGAGCAGAGCTGTTGCCCCTCTTGAGATTTCTTTTTCCTTGCTCATCTCTTGTGTCTACTTGCAAGATTTCTCCCTGCTCAAAGAAAATATTTAAACCCTCCAAACACTTGCGTGACACACAAAAGTTATTACCTAGCTTTTGACCTAACTCTTGGTGATAAGCCTGTGTTGTTCACTTAGTGTTTCTTCACAGGAGATATAACAGGATCAGATTAGAGGTTTTTTTAAGAAACCTGATAGCTCTCTGAAAGAAGTAATAAAACTGTAGATAAAGGAGACTTAATGAGCAAAGCTTACACAGTTTTCCAAAAACCTTTGGTAAGTGTCTCTGTACTATGAAGTCAAGAACAGTTTTATTTTCTTAAATGAAAAATAACTAAGATGCTTCCATAAATGCTTATACCTGTGCTGATTCTGTACCCTAAAAAATGATGGATACTTGAAAGTGTTTACCTTCTTTCTCTTCTCAGATTTGCTCTTGATGACACTGAGAAGCAATTTATAAAGGGTTAAAATAAAGTTTTCTTCCTCCCTGTTCTATAGTAAAGTATTTTTATTTAGTCACTTTAGAAAGTGTGGTATCTTTTCTGTATTGTGTCAGTGAATAATTTTTGTTGTGTTAACTGCTTTGTTTATTTGTTTGTTTGCTGTACTACTTTCCTCTTCTAAGCTACTCTTTGCCAGGGTTCTTATGAGAAGTGTGCTCAATAGCAGAGTGAGCATCCTTCAGGCTTAGCTTCAGTATTTTTTCAGCTGCATGTTGTATTAGTAGGAATATGAAAGCAATGATATTTTTATGTTTTTCTGCACCATCCAGGGAAGAAAACATCTGAGAGTCACTGTGATGATACTCTGAAAAGACAGTTCAAGGTGTAGCGAAAGTCAAAAAGCAAATAGAATGATAGAAATGATCAGGTAAGGAATGAAGTGCAGAATAAAAGACCATATCATGCCACTATATAAATCCTTACTTTGTCCACGCTTGAGTACTCTGCAGTTCTGGACTGCCTCTTGGGTAATATGCTGTACTCCCCGAGGATAATTGGGGAGGTGGAAGAGGAGCAATGGAGATGATTGTATATATGAAATAGCCTTGATATAAGGAGAGCAAGAGCATCCTATACTGATATACTAGTGGCAGTCTAAGGAGTTGCTGTGCTTCTCTCTTGCTGGTGCTAGTATTCACGTGATTGCATAGACAGGTGGGTCAGTTGGTCTCTGACCAGAATATTATCAAGATGGTTTTTGGAGGGGGGTGGGAACTGCAGCTTTGAGCAGGAGGGGTCGCAAAACTGGTGCACTTCTGGTGCTAGAATTGTTTAGGGACAACTTGAGCATCACAGCAGAGGGAGGAATGAGAGGGTGGGTGCACTATAAGTCTGTAAAATCATGAGTGGTGTGGAGAAAGTGAATAGCCCCAGAGCCACACAAAGCTGGAGACCAGGAGAGTCTTGAGGTAGCTTTAACTGCTTTCTTGTCCTGCCCATGTATTTTATCTGGGCATCTGGCAGACTGCTGTTCTACTGATGTGTTTTATTTTATTTCTTGTTTTCCCCATTAGGATTTGGGTGTCAGCTTATACTTTATAGAAACTGAATGTCATCTTGTTTCTTCCCAACACCCAAAAAAGAGGGAAACACATTGTGAGGGCAGAGAATAAAAAAGGAAAGGTAGGTGAAGGCAAATAGCTTAAAAATAAGGAAGTGGGGAGAATGCTGAGCTGAGCATGCACAGTTCCCTGAGGTTGAGATGCTGATGAATGCTGTTTTGAGTGGTGCTCTTCTTGGAGAAATGATAGGACAGGGGCTTAGAAATAAATCCTACAGTTGGTGAATATTCCCTAGTTTTTCTCTGGAAGTTGTGGCTGGCTGGCTTAACTGTTGCCAGTTGAAGACATTCCACAATGGGGCTTTGGATATGGAGAGTATGAATAAAAAAAAATTAGTTGGGCGAAAAAGTGCAAATAAAGTTTCTATAAGAGGTTCTGGAAGAGAGGCTGACACCCAGGGTACTAAATGTAGAAGTCAGTCTTTCTTCTGAAATACTAAACAAGAGTGCTGATTTTGGTCTACATTTTTCAAGACTTCTTTTCATTCTATCCTTGCATTTCCCTGGCTACAGTTTCTCCTGGATATGAACATGTGTCCAGGTACTTGATTTGCATCTTGTCACTTAGGGGCACTATTGTCACTCTACTAACCATAGCTATTACAAAATTTTTATTCAGTTTCCATTGCTTTACCTAAATGATCTTTGGCACTTGTACAACCTTCACTTCATGGCTATAGGAAAACTGGAACAGAACTGGAATGCTAGTTCTGTCATCTTTGTCCTTAAAAGCTGGTGGAACCTAATGTTTTGCTGCTCAGTGCTGAAAACAGGTGGTAGAAGAAAGTAGCCAGATTTGATCCAGGCAAGAGTAGAGAGATGTTGTTAGCAGGGAGGAAGTAGCTAACTAACCCTATCTTGAGGTTTCTTAGTGAGGACAAGTGCTTGATTAAATTAACCTGAGGACAAGTGCTTGATTAAATTAACCTGTGTCCCTATGTTCCTCACTTAGTAATCTTGATTAAAGCAGCTACTCTGTGTGATTTATTTTCTTTTTTAATTAGGTGGGGAAGGAAAGTCTTTGCACAGAGATACACCTGTGTTGCAATTGTGTCTAGGACTGAAGGTGGACTGTAGCATGTATGCCTACACAGATTGTTAATACCATCAGGATGGTTCCATGCTTTTTCTTGAAGATGGAACTCTCTTTAAGATTACTTAAGGTGTTCACTACCCTTAACTATCTGAAACCACAGTTTTCCGTTGCTCACTTTCTACTATGCTTGCTGTACACTGAGGTAAATAACTGCTGACCAGGTAGGAAATCTAGGATTCCTTGCCACTAACAAGCATCCTTCCATAAAAAGTACTGGTTTCATGTGGCAAAGGAAAGTACCAGTTCAGTTGCTGTTCATTTTTTCTTACCAATTCTTCCTCTATTTCAGCGTCTGAAAAAGAAAAGCAGCTCCTCAGTATCTGCAGGAGTTGAGGGGAACCTGTTGCTTTTTATTTGGAAGCACAGTTCAAAGAAGTTGCATATGCTAAAAATTGGCCAGGTGAGCCTAAAATGAGGGCATTCCTGTTTCTTGTTAGCTGTTTAAAAATCAAAATGAAGGCTTGGCTTAACATAAAAAAATCATCTGCTGTGATATATCTTTAATCACTGTTCTATTTTTTTTTTTTGTGAGTGACCAACATTCTGGTGTTGGCGTTGTCTTTGTTCTGCAATTATACACATCAGGTTTACCTTTACTAATAATTGGAGTGGGGAGGAGGGGAGAGCAGGGCTTATGTGCGCTATGATGATTAAACCAAATTCCACTTCTAGCAAAGTGGACATCTCCAGATAGTCTTCTAACAAAGTGATGACCTTATATTTATTTTGGGATTTTTGGGGGGTTGGTTTGTTTTCCCTCGTGTGGAGATAGTGAAATCTTAATGTCAGATAATTGTGAGTGGGGTCTTCTATTAATTCTTGAGACACTGAGCTTTTTGCGAGTGTCCTGAACCCTACCCCCACCACTGGAATATTGTTCACTCTTCATGATGTTTTCTCCAGAGTCATGAGACTTTGAGAAGACTGTTTCCTGATCCCAGAAGGTGACGTGTTGAAGATTTTAAAAAAACCAAAACAAACCCACAAAATAAACAGCCCCCAAACACACAAACAAAAATATCCCACAAACCAAACAAAAACCCAAATACTGTCTTGTAACAACGTGAGAATTAGTGCTGTTGGAATTTGTTTGAATCCTAATAGGAAAATAGGAAAATAACAGTGGTAAAACAGGTATAGACAGAAGACAGTATAACTAGTATCTGAGTTGAACTGAGGAACTACTATGAATTTTGTAGTGTCTTTGAAGATGAGAAACTGTAGATTTATGGTTTCTACTAATTGCAGTGATAAGAGTGCTTGTAGATGACACCAAGTTGGGCGGGAGTGTTGATCTGCCTGAGGGTAGGAAGGCTCTGCAGAGGGATCTGGACAGGCTGGATCGATGGGCAGAGGCCAATTGTATGAGGTTCAACAAGACCAAGTGCCGGGTCCTGCACTTGGGTCACAACCACCCCAGGCAGCGCTACAGGCTTGGGGAAGAGTGGCTGGAAAGCTGCCCGGCGGAAAAGGACCTGGGGGTGCTGGTCGACGGCCGGCTGAACATGAGCCGG
The DNA here is from genome assembly GCA_030449065.1 of Oceanodroma leucorhoa. Taxonomy (NCBI): domain Eukaryota; kingdom Metazoa; phylum Chordata; class Aves; order Procellariiformes; genus Oceanodroma; species Oceanodroma leucorhoa. The sequence goes on from JASVER010000017.1 coordinate 15,209,481, forward strand.
CAGTGTGCCCAGGTGGCCAAGAAGGCCAACGGCATCCTGGCCTGTGTCAGGAATAGTGTGGCCAGCAGGAGTAGGGGGGGGATCAGGCCCCTGTACTCGGCACTGGTGAGGCCGCACCTCGAATCCTGTGTTCAGTTTTGGGCCCCTCACTACRAGAAGGACATTGAGGGGCTGGAGCGTGTCCAGAGAAGGGCGACGAGGCTGGTGAAGGGTCTGGAGCACAGGTCTTATGGGGAGCAGCTGAGGGAGCTGGGGGTGTTTAGCCTGGAGAAGAGGAGGCTGAGGGGAGACCTTACTGCTCCCTACAACTACCTGAAAGGAGGCTATAGAGAGGCGGGTGTCGGTCTCTTCTCCCAAGTAACTAGTGATAGGACAAGAGGAAACGGCCTGAAGTTGTGCCAGGGTAAGTTTAGATTGGATATTAGGAAAAATTTCTTCACCGGAAGGGTTGTCAAGCATTGGAACAGGCTGCCCAGGGAAGTGGTGGAGTCTCCATCCCTGGAGGTATTTAAAAGACGTGTAGATGTGGCGCTTAGGGACATGGTTTAGTGGTGGACTTGGCAGTGCTAGGTTAACGGTTGGACTCGATGACTTAAGGGTCTTTTCCAACCTAAATGATTCTATGATTCTCTTAATTTAGAAATGAATGCAAATGGGGTATGGGAGATAAGAGCAAAGCCAGCACTCTTGCCCTTGTGGAGGGTTTGTGCTACAGTGGAAAAAACAAAGGAGGTAAAGGGCCTAAGGAGGTAAAGCCACTCTCAAAAGTTTGCTAAAGATCTGTTTCATCTGCTGTCTGTATCAGATTGCAAACTTCTGAGAACAGGGAGAATCAAGGTCGAGGGAAGCTGGATGTGGGAGATGGCTAGGCAGGCTGTGCTGCGGGTAGGGCTGTCTGGACTAGTCTGGGACTAGACAGAAAACAGTTGTTAATGCTGTAACTTGTAAAGCCCTGGATTTTGTGCTGCAACGTGGAGTAGAATTACATCATCTGCTGGGACAGCAGGATGGAAGGTGTGCGTGCTGGTGGGAGGGATGGAGCTGGAGGCGCTGGGGTTACATCAGCCGGCGGCTGGTTCCCGGCCCGGGCCGCGCTGATGTGGCTCCCGCTGCCGGCGGCGGCGATTGGCTGCGCGGGTCAGCTGGGCCCGCCCTGGCTGCCTCTGCCGCGGCCTCGCCTGGGCCGCGCTTCCCTGCGGGTGCTGCTCCTCCGAGGAATCGGCCTCGCGGTCTCAGCAGGAGGTTGAGGTACGGAAATTCTGGTGGATCCGGGTGCTTAGGCAAGGAGCGATGCCCGTAGGTGTCACTGATAAATGTGCAACGAGTAGTTTGTCTGCCGTTGTGTTTTGTTAAGCGAAACTTCCTGCCTGCGCTGGAGCGGGTTCTGCTGCTTGCCCTCAGCGTGGCTCGCTCGGGTCCTCAGCTTGCCCTTCCCGGGCAGGCAGCTGCAGGCCCCGGTCCTGTCTCTGGTGCTGTTGCTGTACAGCCCTGCTTGTGCTGCGTAACTTACCGGTAGGCGAGGTATAACAAAATGGAACAATGCTGAACTTCTGCAGATGAGATGCTCAGACTGACGGGCCGGTGGCGGGGTTTTATTCTGCTGCACAAGGCAATGCCAATAGATGCAGGCTGCCATGACCACACTGTCCTGCTGGAATGGATTCTTGGTAGAAGAGAATTGCATGGTACATTTTGCTTTGAATTGCCTGTTCTCTGTGTGTATAACTTCTGTGGAACCTGGGCAAAGCTATTTGCAAACTGTTCTAAAGACAATTTATTTGAAGATTTTCTTTATTTTAGTCAGTTCTTCTGAACTGGCTTCCCTCTGGGAAGTTTTCTTGATTTTGAGTTTGCACTAAGAACTGCAGATTTCTTTTTTTTTTTTCCTTACAAAAGTTTTAGTTGGCAAGGTAGCAAAACTGTTTCAATAACAAAACCCCCTGAATGTTACAGAGAACTTAAGACCGTTAAAATTGTGTGCATTTCTTTGGAACTTTCTTTGGAATCTATCGCTGCTTAATTGCTTAAGTGTAGTACAGTATAGCTCTTTCTATAGGAGTTTGGTTTCCAGATTTTTTTCACTTGTGGAATGTCCTAACACTTAGTTGAGATATTGGCCTTTAAAATAAAACTAAATAAACTTTTTTTTCAGTTTTATATATATCAACTCACTGCAAATGGTTGCGGACATCCCATCTGCAGACAACAGACTGAAGAATCAGTGTAATAGATTGTTATTGTTAAAGGCACCAGTTTTAGGATTTGAGACCTCTGATTGCTTGGAAAGGTGACTAAGTCTCTTTACACTGATCTGAAACAGAATCTGAATGTACTGTGCTACTTAGCAGCTGTTATGAAGACAATAAATTTATGAAAACTAGTCAATAGTACTGTTTTCTATGAGTGATAATATAAGGATAACTTTTATTATTTAAAGAGATGATGGGAGAATGATAATTTTTAAAGTCAGGTTTGAAGACTAGTTTGGAAGGAGTAGGTTTTCCTGGTAATGGAAAAAAAAAAATAATTAAGCTGATGCTAGTGTCTTGGAGAAATACCTCAATAATGCATTTTGCATTTCTTTTTAGTGCTCCCTCCCCTCCAAGTAAGGCAGAAGGTGTGGGGTTTTTTGTGGTTTTTTTTTTTTTAATTATGTACCTTTTTTGGTCTGTTACTGAAGACCAGAACCATTCCAGGTATGGAAATAGTGGAAGTGGGAGTGGAATGGAAAATTAGGATTGAAATTAACTTTAAATCCTTGATTGAGCGAGAGGGGAGAAAGGAGTTGTTCTGCAGGCTCGGACTAGCCTGAAAGAAAGCTTGTAATTTAAAGTGTGCCCTGTGCTCTCTCTGTGCTTTCTGGCAGCATCATTCCCATTTCACATATCTCTTTTTCTTTTCTTGATGTCTACTGCTGCTTTAAAATTTCTGTTTCTGTCTTGTTAACTTAGTCTCCTTGCCTTTTCTCGCAAGCTAGTTTCAAAAACGTGCTATTTCTTTCTAATCTTTTTCCTTCAAAAGATCCACACTGTCTGCCACTTCTCACTCCTTATTGTCTGCTCACTCTTAGCAAAGTTGTCTCTGGCAAAGGGAAACAAGAGGCAGTCTTCCAGAAGGACGAGGTTGCTCTTAGTTGGAAGCAGCCCTATAGTGAGAACATGAAGTGGTTCTCTGGCAGGTCAGTAGGAGCAGTGAAGGAGACAACACAGCTTGATCTAGCTAGTATGGGTCTGTATTCTAGTGACAGTGCAACACCAGGTGAAGATTATTACTGTAGTGGGAGTCAAAGGCCTGACAGGAGAGACGGTAACAGGAAATGTCTGGGGGTGAAACTTCAGGTAGAGTGCCTGATTCTGTTCCCTAAGGGAGGTGGTCTGTGAAGGGAGCTGAAGAGGAACTAGCAGTTCCACTCAGGATAATTGTGGTGGAAGGGGTTCTGGGTAAAGGACCTGCCATTTGCCAGTTCAGGTTGTCAGGAGCTGCTGGGCTCTGAGCACAACTCTGAGACACAACTAAGACCCTACTGGGAAGATGATGGCTGACAGTAGATGCCAGGGTGAACTTCGAGGTGGAAGGGTCAAACAGCCAGACATAAGAACAGTCGGAATTGTTGTGCCCCCCAGAGGCAGGTACATGAGGTGCCTGGTAAGGGTTCAAAGAGGGAATGTCTAGTTGGTACTGTTCACCAGCTCCTTTAAGCTTGCCCTGTTATGAGAAGAAAACTTGGACTACTGGCTCAGTTGTATCATCTGCTCCGAGTTCTTTGTCTGCCTCATCCTGGCAGTGGTCAAGACTGCCATTTCAGATGAAATACAGAACTGGAGGGACATTGCAGATTAATATTGTTAAAATGCCATGCTATGTAATCTTTACTAGACAAAACAGGAGAACCATTATCTGCTGCTGGCTGGCTTGTCTTATGTAGAGCTGTATATTTTAGTAAAGATTATAATGAGGTATAATAACAATACACTGATGCAGGGTAATGAAGGAACTTCCAAGTGTTCGTGTACACATATGCCAGAACTGCCAGGTGCTATAATTGTCATGGTATTTGTAATAGCAGTCTTCCAATGCGGTTACTATGAGCTCTCCTTGCCCCTTCCTCAATACCTTCTCCCTACCACAGCTTGTGCAATGTTGTTTGCTCTATTCCAATGGTGCAGAGGGATGGATTGAAAGCAAGTAAAGGAAGCAAAATTTTCTAAAATGGAAAGGAGAGGTTTCATGGCTTAAGCACTATCTGGGAGAACTGGATTCTTGTTAATCTCCCTTGTTTCCTTTGTGATACTAGATGCATTACTTTAACTAGACCTGTTATAGGAAGTTGCTAATTGTGTATCCCTTTTCTGCTGGGCACTTGCTCTAGTGGATTTTGAGTTACAAGAATCCTGAGTGTTTACACAAGTTCAGTCAAGGGAAACTAATGCCAAATACCTTGGAAATTGGTGTCTTTACTTGTAATCGTGGTTAACATCTTGTCATTTGGTAGTGCTCAGGGAAAAGTGAATCGGCATATCTTCTATATTGAATAGGGCTGAGATTCATGAGGAGTACAGTAGATGCTCTGTTGTGGGATGTACGGAGAAGTCTGGAGGATACAACCTCTCTACATTTTTTTTTTTTTTTTTTTTTTTTCTTCTTCCAGGTTTCTCTGTGGACAAATTTACGCCTTTTCTCCATTGTAGGTACATTCACTAATAGTCTTTTCCCTTCTTGGGGAACCATGTTTTGTTCTTGATCTTTAATAATTATCTTCTGCCAGCAGTAGGGAACAGGGGCCTTCAGTTCTTCTAAGTCACACTCTGAGAATTCTGCAAAATGGAGAGAGTGGGCTGTCTGTCTCTTGCACAAGGAAATTGTGTTAAGACTGTACAGGACAAAGAGGAGTTAGGGTTGGGGGGTGGGTGAGGAGAGAAATATAAATGGAAATTCACTGATATTTAACCAGTTTTCCCCCCTCCTCCCTTCCTTTTAACTTACAGATATCCTTGATTTGCAGAAGGCATCTCAAAATGTTGTGTCGAGCTGCTCTGAGCCCTCTTGTCCGTTTCCCTGGATGGTGCTTTGTGTTATCGCCACATGCCATCGCAGCCATTTCCCGTTTATGTATGTATGAGAGGAAGCACGTGTTTCTAATAATGTTGGTCAGTATATGTCTGAGCTTGCCTATGCTCTTTCCTATGTTGAAAGGGAAAATCACCTCATTAATGTCATTCAAAATTTACAACCTTTGGAGTGAGCTGCAGTTGAAGCTCTATTTTCTTAATGATGTTACTTTCTTCCTTATAATATTCAGCTGATGTCTGAGAGGGTGCATTTTTCATTCTGATGTGCATTTCAAGCAAAAAAAAATCAGTTGTGAAAGTACTGCTACTGTAAAAGTTCTTTATTTCAACCTCATACATTCCTGGAAAAAAAGATCTGATTATGCCTTCTTCCCCATCTGCATTTTCAGCCCACAGATGTCTTGAGTAAAGCAAGGTATGAAGCTCAAATTTATTCAGATTAGATAAAAGTGGAAAGATGCTTGCTGGAAACCTGAGTGTAAGTACATAGGTGCCCTGGAAATAGTTGTTCCCTGAAAACCGAACTTGAGAGAACCATTCACTGGCTATTTGATTAGCAGTCTGAAATAGAGAAGGCGAGGATAGTTAGGCTTTATTAGATCAAGAGATTAACTGTTTACCGTTGCATGTGAGATTAATTTCCCATTGGCCTGTGTTTTAACAGTTCTCTTTTGTTGATATTTATATGAATTAATAAATGTTGAAATTTTTTAAAATGCTAAACTTGTTTTTTCTGAGCTATAGCTCTGTTGAGTTCTGCATTTGTAGTATTTCTAAATATTCCGTGTTTTCCAAAGCCAGTAAACTACTCATAGTTAACACTATGAAAATTATTGCTTAGTATTGACAGTGGTCAGTATCCAGTATTGGAGCAACTCTGGTTACTTCATCAGTTGCATTCTAAAGCTGGATTGAACATTTATCAGTTTTCTTTTGTTCTCCACTGTTTCTGGTGTGATCCTCTTCAGCTCGTATGTATTTTGAAATTCTGCTTCTTTACTCCTGAGAAGCAAGCCTCATGCAGGTTACATAAAAGTATCTGCAGTGCCAAATACTTAAGTCTTTTCCATATGTTTCCCCTTCTTTATTAAGGAAGTGAAACTGTTGACAAGGTACTGGATATAAAAACTGGAATACCTAGAAACCTATTTGTCCAAAAAGTTGACTGGATGGCTATATCAGTTTCTCTGTAATTGCATATGAAGCAAGCTAATGGGCTTTCATCACCAGAAATATTTTACATATGTAACATGGGAGCTGATTTCACCTCTCATTCCAGTCTAAAATAACTACAAAAGATAGTTTTATGCAGTCATAGAGCAAGGTTAGCAATTAGGACTTTAGTGGAGATGAATTAAATTCTCTGCTTGTTCTAGAACCATTGTCTTTTTTTTTTTTTTTTTTTTTTTTCCAGAAAAACAAGGAAAAAGTGGTTTCTTTTCAGATACTTGTTATTCCTCAGCAGCTGCCTTCTTGGAACCTTCTAAACCCTGAAGCTCTGGCCAGGAGAATTGGAAATAAATTGCTTTTACTTCTTTCTGGTCATACTGTGTGGGATAGGCAAATATTATATAGTAATGTATAATGCTGGAAAGAACAGTTAAATTGGACTCTTTCACCTATTCTTTCTTATGTATTGTAGGCCTTACTTACATTCACAAGTATTCCCTCATGAAAATGAGGGGCAGATAAAACTCATCTCCAGATTCCATTTTCTACTTTTATATGTGTGACATGTTAGTGCGGCCCTCAGTTATGATTAATCATGTAAGCTGCTTCTGCATGTATAATGAACAAAAGATTTATTTATTTAAAACATTGTTAGATGACAGGTTTCTCTTTTCTGTAGCACTATGTTCATTCCTGTCTTTCTCCAGAAGAAGTAACACCCAGAATAGTCATTTTAGGTTATAAATGAATCTATTTATAATAGAGCATAAAAATTAGAGAGACTGAACAGATTAAATAAAACAACTCTGATGATGCCATAGGATTCAGTTTACAGATTTGTAAAGAAGCCTCTGTCACATCTATCAGATGAGATATTGGTTAGCATTGACTAGAATAGTTCAGTTGGAAAGGGCCTAGAATGATCATCTAGTCCAACTGTCTGACCACTTCAGGGCTGACCAAAAGTTAAAGCATGTTATTAAGGGTACTGTCCAAATGCCTCTTAAACCCTGACAGGCATGGGGCATTGACCACCCCTCCAGGAAGCCTGTGCTGGTGTTTGAACACCCTCTTGGTACAGAAATGTTTCCTAATGTCCAGTCTGAACCTCCCCTGAGGCGTGCAGCTTTGAACCATTCCCACGCGTCCTGTCCCTGGATCCCAGGGAGAAGAGGTCAGCACCTTCCTCTCCACGTCCCCTCCTCAGGAAGCTGCAGAGAGCAATGGGGTCGCCCCTCAGCCTCCTCTCCAAATGAGACAAACCCAGAGCTCTCAGTCGCTCCTCAGAGGACATGCCTTCCAGCCCTGTCACCAGCTTTGTTGCCCTCMTCTGGAYRCATTCRAGKRCCTTHACATCCTTYTTAAATTGDGGGGCCCAGVACTGCACACAGTACTCMAGGTGAGGCCGCACCAACRCTAAATACATCAGGATAATGACCTCTTTCGACCAGCTGGTTATGCTGTGCTTGATGCCCCCCAGGATGCGGTTTGCCCTCTTGGCTGCCAGGGCACACTGCTGACTCGTTTTGAGCCTGCTGCCGACCAGCACGCCCAGGTCCCTTTCTGCAGGGCTGCTCTGCAGCCACTCCTCTCCCAATTTACGCTTGTGTCCAGCGTTACTCTGTCGCCGGTGCAGAATCTGGCACTTGGATTTGTTCCATTTTATGCTGTTGATGATTGCCCAATGCTCCAATCTATCTAGATCCCACTGCAATGCCTCTTGTCCCTCGAGAGAGTCAACAGCACCTCCCAGTTTAGTATCATCAGCAAACTTGCTAATGGTGCAGTCAACTCCTGCATCCAGATCATTGATAAAAATATTGAACAGCACTGGCCCTAGGACTGAGCCCTGGGGAACACTGCTGGTGACCGGTCGGTAGCCAGATGTAGTCCCATTCAGTACAACCCTCTGAGCCCTGCTGTCCGGCCAGTTCTTCACCCAGAGCATCGTGAACCCTCTCATCTCACAGTTGGACAACTTGTCCAGAAGGATGCTGGGTAAAAAAGTGGCTGGATGGCCGAGCCCAGAGAGTTGTGGTGAACAGAGTTAAATCCAGTTGGCGACCGGTCACGAGTGGTGTTCCCCAGGGTTCAGTTTTGGGGCCGGTCTTGTTTATTATCTTTATCAGTGATCTGGACGAGGGGATCGAGTGCACTGTCAGTAAGTTTGCAGATGACACCAAGTTGGGCGGGAGTGTTGATCTGCCTGAGGGTAGGAAGGCTCTACAGAGGGATCTGGACAGGCTGGATCAATGGGCCGAGGCCAATTGTATGAGGTTCAACAAGGCCAAGTGCTGGGTCCTGCACTTGGGTCACAACAACCCCAGGCAGCACTACAGGCTTGGGGAAGAGTGGCTGGAAAGCTGCCCTGCGGAAAAGGACCTGGGGGTGCTGGTCGACAGCCGGCTGAACATGAGCCGGCAGTGTGCCCAGGTGGCCAAGAAGGTCAACAGCATCCTGGCCTGTATGAGAAACAGTGTGGCCAGCAGGAGTAGAGAGGTGATTGGTAAAGGGTCTGGAGAACAAGTCTTATGAGGAGTGGCTGAGGGAGCTGGGGTTGTTTAGCCTGAAGAAGAGGAGGCTGAGAGGAGACCTTATTGCTCTCTACAACTACCTGAAAGGAGGTTGTAGCGAGGTGGGGGTCTCTTCTCCCAAGTGACTAGCGATAGGACGAGAGGAAATGGCCTCAAGTTGCGCCAGGGAAGGTTTAGATTGGATATTAGGAAAAATTTCTTCACCGGAAGGGTTGTCAAGCACTGGAACAGGCTGCCCAGGGAAGTGGTGGAGTCACCATCCCTGGAGGTATTTAAAAGACGTGTAGATGTGGCACTTCGGGACACGGTTTAGTGGGCATGGTGGTGTTGGGTCAATGGTTGGACTTGATGATCTTAGAGGTCTTTTCCAACCTTAATGATTCTGTGCTCTGAGGAACAGTATCTAAAACCTCACTAAAATCCAGAAAAACTATATCCACCACCTTCCCTTCATCGACTGGGCAGGTGACCTTATCATAGAAGGATATTGAATTAGTTAAACAGGACTTTCCCTTTGTGAACCCATATTGTCTGTGCCTGATGATTGCATTGCTCTTTAAATGCCTTTCAATAGCATCCAGAATGATCTTCTCCATAATTTTTCCATGAATGTGTACCATCTTTTGACTTAAGTTGCACTTTTAGTTCCAGAGTGTAGTGTCGGTAGCCTAATTTTTCTGTAATTATGTCAGAAGTGTTCTCCCTCTTTTTTGCTATCCTGGTATTTTTGAGACTGTCTAAGAATTGACCTGGTTTGATGCAGTTTCTGAATAGTAATACAAGAAGAACTAGGTGGAGGATAAGGAAATGTGGCTTCAATTTTTTTTCAAGTAATATGGCTTATCCATATTATATTAATTATCCAGTTGACACACTTGGACTGTAGGTATTCTTATCTGCACAACTCCTTCTTCAGGCACAATTCACTGTGGCTCTGCAAAACTTCATATGAAGTATGTTGGAAGTGCTTTCCATCTGCCTTCATTCCTTCAGCTTAATTTTGGGATTTTATGTGTTTGGGTCCACCTCTTTGTCAATTAAAAAAGATCCAGTCTGTTCCTTGTGATTGTACCTTAGCCACTGTTCTCTTTAATCCACTGTGCTGATTCTTACTGTCCTTTGCAGGCATTTTGAAAACCAAGATTTTGCTGAGAAATGTTCCCTAGCTCATTGACTTGGGCGAAGTGCCAGCCTTATGTATCTTGTATCCTACCTAAGTAATGCTGTGACTGTCTCTTCTCCTTCCAACGCCTATTTATCCTGTAGGAAGGTGACTTTCAGTTCGTATGTCCGTCATCCCCCTTCTGCTGTCCCTAGTTGAGCAACGTGCAAAAATACCTGACTTAGAGATGTTGTAAAAGCTGTGTTTCTTTTCCTTCCTAACAGTCAAGCTTTCTGCGCTACTACAGGCAGGAAAACTCTCTAGCTGTATCTAATGAGGCAAGGCAAAGGACATGATTGTTTTTAAAACTAGGACTTTTACTTCTGATGTGAGCTGTATGGGCTTTCTTACAGTGTCCTTCAGTTTGGTCTTCTAGATTCCCAGAGTCAAAGCTCTGTGACACATGGGATATTGCCTTATATACCTTAGGGATGGTTAGTGCTGCTCAGATGTTACTGGTTCTCACTTTATTTTGGTGACTTGAAAGCTAGCTTCTCATTCCCAGTCACTGAGAAGCTTTAGTCTTGGAAAGGGAGGAAATGTTACATGACTCCAAGGGCTTAAAGGCTGAATGAAACACTTAAAACTGCATTTTTTTTCTTTCTTTAACCACAGATCTCCCTTGCCATAACCAAAGATTAAGAAATGAATCCATCCGTTGGTGGAGCAACATCCCATTTATCACCGTGCCACTCAGCCGTGCACATGGAAAATCATTTGCACACCGCAGTGAGCTGAAGCATGCAAAGCGGATTGTAGTGAAGCTGGGTAGTGCTGTTGTGACTCGAGGGGATGAGTGTGGCTTGGCCCTTGGGAGGCTGGCATCTATTGTAGAGCAGGTAATTCTGTGACTGAAGCGGAATGCTTGTTCTAACTTCAGATATTCGGTGATTGTTGGATGGCACAGAAAATTGTAGAAAAACTCATAAAACAGTGATGGCCTTTTAAAGCAACGTGTTGGCCTTTCCGTTTTTCATCCCCCTGTGCTGTGGTAGCATAAAGTATGTAACTGTAAATTGGTGTTTGAAGGTGTGGTGCATTGACCCCGACCACCCACACAGCTGCTTGTTCACTCCCCACACCTCCACCCCACCATCAGTCGGACTGGGAGGAAAATAGGAGGAGCAAAAGTAAGAAAACTCATGGGTTGAAATAAAGACAGTTTAATAAGTGACGGAAAGGGGAAAAGAAACAAGTGATGCTAAGGCAATCACTCACTACCTTGCACAAGCAGACTGCTGCCCAGCTAGTCCCCGAGTGACGGCCACCTTGGAAGACAGCCTGCTGACCTTTCCTATTCTGCTACCCCAGTTTTTTTACTGAGCATGACGTTATATGGTATAGAATATCCCTTTGGCCAGTTCATGTCAGCTGTCCCAAATCTGTTCTCTCCAAACTTCTTGCCCAGCCCCTAGCCTACCTGCTGTGATGGGACATAGTGGGAAGAAGAAAGCCTTGATGCTGTGCAAGTACTGCTCAGCATGGGAAAAATAGAAGGCTTTGATGCTGTGCAAGCACTATTTAGCAATAGGCAAAACATCGGAATGTTATCAACACTGTTTTAATCCTGAAATCCAAAACACAGCACCATATGGGCCTCTATAAAGAAAGTTAATTCCATCTCGGCCAGACACAGTATAGAGGGAGGGATTTGCACAGTGAGATTTTTAGGTAAGACATGACTGGGGCATTAGCTGGATCTAGTGGGAAGGTGGCACTGAAGTTTGTGAAGTCTGAAGAAAGAGTAGACCCTTCTTGATTACCTGAGCATTTACAGTTTTCCTCCAGGAGAAAGCTTGAAACCTCAATACTTGTAGGAAAAAATGATGGGACCAACTCATGGATCGGTTCTCCAAAATGAAATTATGATTTGGGGGAGGGATTGGACATGTCTTCTCTGGGAAGTAAAGTTAACATAATCAATTAAATTCATGTAAGACATTTTGCTTTAGAGCTTTGAAAGGAATCTAGCCAAATGCGTGTAAGGAAGAAGTAATTAAAAGGTGTACTATCGGAGTTAGCTTCTTCACTTCTAGAATACAAAGCTACTGTATAATGGCAGCTTTGGGAACGGATGGTGAATAAGAAGGTTGGTGGAAGGTACAGCTGCTACTTTACAGCTTTTTCATATCTTATCTTTCCTTATCTGCAATGGAGGTGGAGGGTTGGGGGGTATAGAATGATACCATATAATATGTGTTGTGAAAATTCAAGCATGACTGCCATAAAAACTGGTATTGTGAAAAGAAAGTTTAGCAGAAGCTATAGATTGCATGCAGTCCTTTGCATAGCTCCCAAGTGGCTAGGAAGGTGTGCAGGAGTATCTTAGAGAGTGGTTGCCTTGCTTTGCGCATCCATGGATAAAGCGAAACACTTGTGTCAGCCAGAATTGGTGAGCATAAGGTTATGTATAATAGCCAGAACTGTCATGCTAGCAGTGATCGTACTTCAGGCCCTATTTCTTATGTTCCGTACTTACAGGTGTCAATGCTGCAAAATCAGGGCCGAGAGATGATGATTGTCACCAGTGGTGCTGTAGCTTTTGGAAAGCAGCGGTTGCGTCATGAGATCTTGCTTTCTCAGAGTGTGAGGCAAGCACTTCATTCAGGCCAGAGTCAGCTGAAAGATATGGTGAGTGGCTGGGGGCACTCCCGCTTGTCCTTGAATGTTGGGTAGTACCTGCTCAAGTCACTGCCTGACAGCTGTTCTTTATCTTTGTAGGCTATTCCAGTCTTGGAGGCCCGAGCCTGTGCAGCAGCTGGCCAGAGTGGACTAATGGCTCTGTATGAGGCCATGTTTACGCAGTACAGCATCTGTGCAGCTCAAGTAAGGGATTCTTTCTTTTCTAGACTGACTTGCTACTTCAGTCAGTGATGGAATTGTTCTTGGGCTTTTTCTGTGTTTTATATGCGCTGTCTTTACTATAGTCTTGCATTTCCATTGCCATCCTACTTTTGGGGCTTATTATTGTAGCGTAAATGGTAGCTTATACAGGAGTGCCTTGCTAAGTATTTCTGCAATGGAGTTATTTTGTCAAGGTGAAGCAAATATTCTTTTTCGTTTTGGAGTTTGTGTGTGTCCTGCTCTTACGTACAGGGTGTGGGGGTCTGTTGAGGTCTCTTCACAAAAGCTAAAGTTGGTGATCCGAAGTGAGGGTTTAAAAATCACAAGTGGCTGTACTGCCACACGTTCTGTAAAGCTGACAGAAGTGCATATCCACACTTCAGAACTTGCTGTCTATCTGCTCTTCAAACCTTTCCAACTTGTGGGTGATGGTATCCCTAGCCTGGGTCTTCTACCTATACTGAATGCTGCAACTGTATTAATTGAACTACTCTTAAACAGGCTTTTCTTATTTTAAACACTCTGAGAATACAGAATTGCATCAACTGTAAGGCCTTATTTGTTTAGACACTTTTAATGAATTTAGGAGCCTAGTATGAAGTCTCGCTTGGAGGAACTTCTTGTAATACAGTATAGCTGATATCACTAAAATGTTTACAGTATAGCTAACAATTACTGTAGATTGCGCTGGATTATAATCTTGTTCAAGTCTGCAGACAACTATCATTCCTTCAATTTAAAAGAATTAATTGCCCATGCCAAAAAAGTCAGTGTACACGTTGATTCCAAGTGCTATTGTAACATTTGTATGGTGGAGTTGTTTGCTTAGATCTCAAATGTCCAATGGCAGAGTAAAAATGTAAAAAAAGTCTCTGTAGAGCAGACGTTGAGTTTTTTTGGTCTCAGAATACCAAAAAGAAAGGGGTGGTGTCAGCATGCAGGAGGCTTTAAGACCGAGATTCTTCTAGAGCTGAAGAGAAGTCTTGAGACAAAGCATCCCTTCTGCTTGCGACAGTAGAAACATTACACTGGGAGGGAAAACAGGAAAGGCAGTGTCTTGAGTAATCTATTGAATTGTTTAGGGTCTTAGTAGTTATCATCAGCATCTATGTTCTGCTTATGTTTTTTTTTTTTCCAAGTTGATTCCTGGAGCCTGTCATCTGTCTGCTTAAGAAAGGCCATTATAGGCTCCAGTGGAAATTAAGGCATATAAACCTGAAAATGTTGTGGAAAGAATATTTCTCACTTGTATTCTTTATCCTTTAAATGTGGCTTATGTTTCTTTAGTGACCCGAAGGGCATGACTGGTCTGTTATGATATGTTAATACATACGTTTATGATATTCTTCTCAGGTAAAGTGGTAGGCTAAGTATATATTAATTTTTTTTCCTGCTTTTAGATTTTAGTCACCAACCTGGATTTCCATGATGAACAGAAGCGTCGGAACTTAAATGGAACGTTGCATGAGCTTTTAAGAATGAATATTGTCCCAATAATTAACACTAATGATGCTGTTGTTCCACCTCCAGAGCCGAACAGTGATCTGCAGGGGGTAAATGTGGGTAAAGTATTGCAAGGGGGTTGATCCTGCTTGTAGATGGTACAGCACTGATGTGTCCTTCACTAATGCCATAATCGGGGACCTCTGAAGCCTGCAGCAGGGAAACAAACATACAGAATTAGTAATGTGGACAGAGGGTACTGGAAGACTATGCTGACCTGTCTGTTTCTGGCATGATACAGTGCTGTGGGGTGGAAGCTGGGCAGATGATGTCTGCTCTGCCAAAAGCAAGCGTGCCCAGTTTGGTTTTCACTGAATAGTTGAAGTTGGAAGGGACTTCTGCAGGTCATCTAGTCCAGCACCTCTGCTTAAAGCAGGGTCAGTTAGTACCTCTTGATCTGTCACTGGGCACCAAGGTGGAGAATGCAGGTACTGATCACACTGCTTGTCATTTTGATACCGTTTTACGGCATTCCAAAAGTGTATGTACTTTCACACATAGATCACCTTCTCAGTTTCCAGTGGGTGTGAACAAAGTAGCTCAGAAGGACTTGGTAGTGCTGAGGTAGCTTGCTTTTGTATGTTGCAGCCAAATATTTCCTAGTTCCTCCCACTGTTCAGTGCTGCTGATATGCATGTGCATTGCAGGTGATCAGTGTGAAGGATAACGACAGTCTGGCAGCACGACTGGCTGTGGAAATGAAAACTGATCTCCTGATTGTTCTCTCAGATGTAGAAGGTTTGTGAGTCATTTCTTTACTTTCTTGTTTTATTGAAGTACATCAGATAGTCAAACCAACCTATCCTTGGGTTTTACTGATCTCTTCAGTTCGTATCTTTTACAGGGACAATTACAGCGTACCACACAACTCCTTAAGGCATATACCCAATGCTGATGTTGTTGCATAAGCCAAAGACTGTCTGCCACACTGTTCAATCTGGGTGGGTGAGAATGCATGTGAACTTCAGACTTGTTGCAGAACCCAGAATACCATATGTGCTATGGTACTTCTGCTGGCTTCTCAGAATTGTATGATATAGTCATGAGTAATATGCAGGATAAAGGCTATGTGTTTAGAATCAAGAGTATAAGCCAAATACTGTTCCACAATAGTGTGTTTCTTCTGGCAGCAGGTTCTGTCTTGCAGTGAATTACAGGTACATTACAAGTCCTTGTCATTGCCTTCCAGATACCTGGAACTTGCTAGCTTTTTCTGTTTCCCATACATTTGGCTTGCACTTCTCTAGTCTTCTGAGCTGTGCTGCTGTGACATAAGACTGTCAGCTATGAATGTTGAAGTTCCTTTTCTAGAGAGAGGAGGGTAGTGGGTGCAGTTTCAGATCAGTGCAGTCCACATCACCTAAGTCACATAGTCTTTTCATCTTCTCCAGATGGGTTTCTTTTAGTGAATCCTGGACTTTTGACATATTGTAGGCCCTGAGGAGGAAGGAGGTGCCTTTCCATAAACACAGTTTCTTTTAGCAGATTCAGCTGGATTTCATGGTTGATTCTAGTTGAAATGACTGTCTGAGAACAACTCATAAAAGCAATAGTCAAAACAACTTGTAAAAAAAATTAACACCCAACACCCTCATCCTCCAAGCTTATTCATTCAATGTGACATCCTGTTTATGGAAAGATGTGTGTCCTCTCCTTCCCAAGTTATCAAGGAAGGACACAGATAGTCTGCACTTGTGCTCTCTAATTTGTAATGCCAGTATTTGTTCACATAGAATTTCTGGAAAGTGTGGGGGTAGAGTTTAGGTTTATCATGTTAGGTAAACCAAAGCGTCATTCAACGCCAAACATAGTTACATAAAATTACTAGATTTTAAAAAAAATTAGTAAGAGTGTGTCTCTGCACTGTTGTGTTCCTTCTTAGCAGAATTTGATAGTTACGCTTTTTACATATTTCTGAATTGCCCAGTTTATCACTGTACAACCCAGCATTCAAGAATATCATCTGAGATTTTGGTGAGGAGGACTATCCTTTGCCTGTTCAGTTGTGGGCTTGTATATGTAAGCCCTGATTTTGAACATATAAAAGCTGTAAACTGTCTCTGTAACCTTAACCAAATATCACTACCTCCCAGCTTGCATGCTGCTATTCAGCATGTTATTCATTATGCTTTCAGTAAAGCTATACTTCTTGAGTCTGCCTGTTAAGTGTTTCATGCTTTCAGTCCCACAAAAAGCAGGGTTCAGTAAAAGTTTTCAATCCTGTAAAGTGGAACACAGCTTTTCAGCCTCATGGATTTTTTTTTTCTTTTTTAATGAGTGAGCTTTGGAGATGAGGGTATATAACACTAACAGATTCTTATTTTTTATTTCAGGACTTTTTGACAGCCCTCCAGGATCTGATGATGCAAAACTCATTGACATATTCTACCCAGGAGACCAGCAGTCTGTAACATTTGGAACCAAATCCCGGGTGGGAATGGGAGGCATGGAAGCCAAGGTAGAAAGATGGAACATTTGTTCTGTTATTGGGAAGGAAAGGGAGATGTGGGAAAGGGAGATAGACGAGGTGATTGTGCTGCCGTTCAGATGGATTTTGACAGGCTGCAGAAATGGGCAGACAGGAACCTTATGGAGTTCAATAACGGGAAATGCCGAGTCCTACCCCTAGGGAGGAACAACTCCGTTCACTGGTGTGGGCTGGGGAGTTGGCTGGCTGGAAAGCAGGTTCATTGAAAAGGACATAGGGATCCTGGTAGACACCAAGTGGAACGTGAGCCAGCAATATGCCCTTTGGGCATCCTGGATTGCATTAGAAATCCAGGCCAACGGCATCCTGGATTGCATTAGAAAGAACATAGCCAGCAGGTCGAGGAGAATTATTATTTTCCTCTACTCAGCACTAGTGAGACCACATCTGTAGAGTTGTGTCTGGTTTTGGACACCGCAGTACAAGAAGGACATGGCACACTACAGTGAATCCAATGGAGAGCCATGAATATGATTAAAGAATTGGAGCATCTGTTACACTAGGAGAGGCTGAGAGCTAGGACTTTACTCCAGAGAAGAGAAGGTTTGTTTATAAATACCTGAAGACAGAGCCAGACTCTTCTCAGTGGTATCCAGGGAACAGACAAGAGGCAATGGGCACAGTCTGAAATACAAGAAATTAAATTGAAATGTAATAATTTTACGGTGAGGTTGCTGAAGCACTGGAGCAGGTTGCCGAGAGAGCTTGTGGAATCTCAGTGTTTGGAGATGTTCAAAACCTGACTGGAAGGTGTCTTGAGTAACTTGCTCTAGCAGGTTGGACTATATGATCTCCAGAGATCCTTTCCAGCCTCAACTGTTGTGTGAGTACTGTGGAAAGGTGTATGGGTTCCTTTAGCTTTTCTCTTAGGTCCATGTGAATTGAAAAGAGCAACTAATGAGTTACATTCCAGTAGTTTGTAAAATGTGACATTTGGAACTGCATTAAGTTGGTGTTTTAAATTAAAATAAGAGTCGGTCCTCACTTCTTACGTGATAATCTAAAACCTTTGGGAATCCCTGTCACTTGAATCTGATATGATACCTCTATCTCCTTTCTGAGTTTGTATGTGTGCTGTTTGCTTCAGAAGGATATATTGGCGGAGGCCAAAGTACTTAAGTTCTTGAGTACAAGATTAGTAGAGGTAGGAGGGCCAATAGGTTTTAGTGCTCTGTACAGTTGGATGCCCTCAGTATTCATTGCTGTGAGTGTATAAACATGGGTGTGCTGTGAGACTTCAGTGTATGTCTCTCATGATGCTGGGATATGCACTATGGTAGTATTAATTGGTGCGGGTTTCCTAAGGACACTTTTGGAAGGTTGTCTGTGAAAACTGAAGTAGATTTTGACTAAGCAGGGAAAGACCAAAACTAAATTCTTCACCACTTATCTTACATTTGATTTCCTTTTCTGAAGAATCAGAGTGTGGACTGGAAAGTGACAGAAGGAGGAGGCATTTGAGTGTTCTGTTTGTAACTATGAGATGTACAGAACTTACTTAGAAACAACTTTCTCTTGTTCTGGCTTCTGAAATAGTTTAAATGATTCCAAGTATTGAGGGGAAAGCTGCCAAGGTCAGAGAGTACTTGTATTGTAAAAAAAAATGATCTCTTAGAGATATTTGGTATCTTTAAGTCTGAGTCACATAGAGGCAAATCTCAATGCTGCTGTTGTAACAAAAACTTATTACAGTTGAGAATTGCATGATATTTTTGGAAAACTGTAACATGAATAATAGAATAAACGGTAGCTCAAAGTACAAATCTTGATTATCAGCATGAAACGAGCAAAAGTGGAGCAGTTGATGGTCTTGTGGTAGTCAAGAGTTTTATGTGATAGGCGTATCTGACAGGTGGTGTCTCCCAGTGAATATGGACTGTGATACCTAATTGTAGAACCATATTGGAAAAGTGTAGAAGTGAGGAAGCAGAGAAGCTTTTGCAGTAAAATAAATGACACGTAGTTAACTATAGTGGTGGGATAATGCTGCCCATACCTTGATCGGGAAAAGAAATGAAGGAGACCACAGGCAGTACCTCTCGAGCAGGTAACATCTGGGATTTCAGTTTGTGGTTTTGTATTTTGGCATGAAGCAGTGAAATGTTGGGGCGGGGGGGGATTTTAGAGAAATCATGTTGTGATGCCTTAAACAATGGCTCAGGTGTGTGGAAAGAGGCTAATCTTAGGACTAATCAGTACATGGGGATTTCAAAGGACCCTTACTAATAAGCTAATCCTGCTGTAAGCTTAACATTCTGTAGAAGGACTAAGCAAACTTCAGTATACCAACACTCATGTTGCCCTTCATGCTAGGGCAATGCCTACAAAGATACTGCCCCTGAATTTCATAGAGCTCTTGGTGATCATGATGCTTGCCTCCCCACACACCCTCCATGACAGCCTTCAGCACACAAGTGATCTGGTGGTACCATTGATTTCAGTTCCCATCTATCTGTGGGCATCAGATTGTTCTTGTTTCAGACTTGCTTCTTGTCTTAGATCTTATGCCGTGTTGCTTCTATACATTGCTTAGTACACTGTAGTCCTGACCTTTGAAGATGACTCCTAAATGCTATACTTAGAGAATCCTCCTCCAAAATAACAACAAAAAGGGGGAAGAATGCCAAATAAAAAGCATATAATTCAAAACTGAAGAAGTGCAAAGTCTTCAAACAGAGCCTACTGAAAGAAACAACTATTAAGACAATAGGTATACTCCCAAGCAAAAAGCAGAAGCAAATAAATAAAAAATCCTATGAGAACATGAACAGGAAACATGAACAAAGTAGGTAAAAACTTTGTGTGGAAACCTGAGTAACTTTTCAGCAAACTTCATAGCTTCATAGCTTCACCAAAGGGTTATAAACAATGAGAATACCTCTACATCTTAAGCAGACTCACGAGGAGTGCTTAGGCTCATAAAACTTTAAGGGAGTAATTGAGACAGCTTAAAGATACTGGTTAATATTTTAATGTTATATGGTAATGGCTAGGACCTGAGCAAGAACAGTGCTCTGCAGTACAAGTAATATCATGTGGTCACTTAAAGTGGATTATTTATTGATGGCTAATCAATGTCAGGGAAATTGGCAACAGAATCTTTACAAAAAAGAAAATTGGGTTTCTTCAAACAGTAAGAAGAACTTGCAACATAAGGTAATGGTGAAAAAGAACATATGACCAAAGCGTCTTTGTAGAAGTCTTGAAAAAAGCAGGCTGTTAGGAAAATTTGAAGTACGCTTATAAAGTGGCAGCTAGTTAAGGAAGGGAAGGTAAAGGGCAAATACGTGATCTCATTCAGTGCTACATTATGGATATTCCTGAAGTGTGTTGAATGCTATTTGAAAGCATAAGTGATCAATCTGGAGATCAAAATGGAGCAAGAAGTCTCATTGAGAGTGGTGATTCAAATAACAAGTGAATTTCCTGGAACTGGCTCTATCCTTCACTGTAGGTGAAAGCAGCTCTGTGGGCCCTCCAAGGAGGCACCTCTGTAGTGATTGCAAATGGAACCCACCCAAAGATCTCGGGTCATGTCATCACAGATATTGTGGAAGGGAAAAAAGTTGGAACTTTTTTTTCAGAGGTAAAACCTGCAGGTGAGTACAGAGGTAATGTGTACTTTGAGAGTTGTAGAGATTTCCTGGTTAGAGTTAAAATTTGGCTAGACCTTTACAATAACTGGGAAACCACACTCTGCTTGAAAAATTGATTTTGAAAGGTATTTTCTAAAGTAGGAATAGAAAATATTGAATCCTCTGCTCTGGTTCCCTTCAGCTGATAAACTGCTGCGTCAGACTTGCATTTGAAGAATGCAATGGGTAGAATTTTTACCATTTTTAGTCTTAGGGGTTATCATCTAGTATTGAAGATTTCAGTGTGAAAATGTGGACATAGAATGTTTTCCTGTCAGTGCATTGCTGGGATGGTGTAACAATTGCTGGAGAAAGTCAGAGCAAAGATCTTAGCAGGACAGGACAAGTACGAAGTGATACTTTGGACTTGTGCTTTAAGCCAAGCAAATTTCTTTGTGTATAATAATCCTCAATGGATTTCTTGTATGAATTTGTCAAATCATCCTTTGAACCCATGTAAAGACTTAGCATGCATAGGGCTCTGTGTCACGATAGTCAAGAGCCTTACTGTGTGTAAACTTTGGAGCTAGAACTATGTGAAGAACTGCTTGCTTTAATTTGGGTTTGGGGGGCTGGAGAAGGTTTTGAATTTTCCTCCTGATAGCTTCATTTGATGCCCCGACTGCCTGTATGGGCAATCAACCCCTGTTTAACTTTGAAGATGTGAGACATCATCTTCCCCCTCATCATCTCTCTTCCATGTGAAAGAGTTTTGGTCTTAGACGTTTTGTACTGAAGCTATTCCAAAAACTTGGTCATCGCCATTTCTCTTGTTCAAAACCATTTTCATTCTACTGTGGCCTTTTTGAAATGGGCAAAAATCAAAATTTCACATAGCGTTCAAGATGCAAATGAAGTTTTAATTTATGAGAGGACAGGACTAACTGAGTTTTGGTAAGATTGATGATGTTTGGTATGATTGATGTAAGTTTTCTGTTATGTTTTCTAGGTCTTTTCTAGTAATTCCAAACATTTAATATGCTTTTTGATGTTGATGTTCACTGAAATGATGTTTTCATAGTATTATTTGTTACAATACTAAGGTCTGATTTTCCTTTTCCCCTCTACATTGCTTTGTGTTTATCTGGTTTGAATTACGCTTGCTGTTTCGTGGCCTAGTGACTTGGCTGCAGAGGAAATCACAGAATTGCCGAATAGCTGAGGTTGGAAGGGACAGTATGACAGATGACAGGGTCATCTGGTCCTACCCCCTGCTTAAGCAGGTTGCCCAGGACTGTGTCCAGACAGTTTTTGAATATCTCCAAGAATGGAGACTCCACGACCTCCCTGGGCAACCTGTGCCAGTGCTCAATCACCCTCACAGTGCAAAAGTGCTTCCTGATGGGAGGCACCTCCTGTGTTTCAGTTTGTGTCCATTGCCTCTTCTTCTGTCACTGGGCACCACTGAAAAGAGTCTGCCTCCATCTTCTTTACACCTTCCCTTTTGGTATCTGTACATACTGATGAGATGCCCCCTGAGCTGCCTTTTCCAGGCTAAACAGTCCCAGCTCTCAGCCTTTCCTCATACGAGAGATGCTCCAGTCCCTTCATCATCTTTGCGGCCCTTCATTGGACTCACTCCACAGTGTCCACGTGTCTCTCGTACTGGGGAGCCCAGAACTGGACACAGTACTCCAGGTGTGGCCTCACCAGTGCTGAGCAGAGGGGACGGATCACCTCCCTCAGCTTGCTGGCAACACTCCTCCCAAGGCCGCCCAGGACACTGTTAGCCGCCTTTGCGGCCAGGGCATGGTGCTGGCTTATGTTGAACTTGGTGTCCACCAGGACCCCCAGGTCCTCCTCTCAAAAGCTGCTTTCTAGGAAAAAGTGCGATAGTGACACTTTTTGGTGAGTCCTACTATAATTTTTATCAGCAGTAAAGCTTTTAATCCTATGACCCTATTCTGAGTCACTTACAAATATGGCAAACAGCAAAAGTCCCTGTGGAATTTTACTGGCACTCTTCCACTATTGTGGCAAGTGTTTACTCCAGTCCTCTCTTTGTCTTCTATCTTCCAAAGAACACAGTTTGGAAATTCAAGTAACTTTTTAAAATCAACTATATCTGCTTACATACATGTCACTCTTCTCAAAGAACACCACAACATACCATACTTTGTGAAGTATGACTTCACTTTAAAAAGCTATTTTAACATTTCTTAAATAAGTCTAATTAATCGTGTCTACAAGTCCTTTTCTTACAATTCCCACTATACCTCTTGATATTTTCCGTAACATTGGAATTCCTGCTCGGCAATTTCCGTGGGACCCTTCTTAAATAGAAGTTGGGTCATATTTATCACCTTCCAGTCATCTGTTTTACGGGCAATTTCAGGAGAGTTAAAAATCACAACTTAGTTTATCCATGAGCTACTTGCGAACTCTTTGGGGAAATGCTACTTGAACCTGATGACTTGTTTTGAAATAGAAACAGAAGTAACCTGTTCCATATCATTTCAGTTTGAGACAGATTCTTTGAGGTCCTGCCAGAGAAAATAAGAAAAAAACCCACCTTTTTCTATAGGAACCCTTCTAAAATGCACACAGGGAGAGACGGAAGGAAAGCAATTTTTCTGTGAGCTGTTACTCAGATTGGGTTTTGGCTTCCATAATTGTTAGTACATTCCCATGCTATTTTGTAATCCTTTCTGTTTTCCTCAGTTGGATACTTAAACTTTTCAAAGTTTGCCTCCTTTCTTTCAGTAGCCTACCATGCCCTGAGACTTAGCTATACTACTGTTCTTTTGCCCTTTGTGAAGTCTTTTTGATACATGGTGCACACTTGCCTCTGACATGGTGACCTTACAGAATCTCTGTGATGACTCTTTACGTTTGGGGACCATAGCAGTATTTTTGTGTCAGATACAGGTTTTCCTGCTTTAGCATACAACAGATTTCTTGAATATGTCTCTTTAAGACTCTGTACCTGCTTTCCTGCTTTGAGCCAAGAATCAGAAGGTGGAAGGGCTAGTGTTCACTTCCACATGTGCTATTACTTTGTCTGCATGGCATATTTTTGGGTTTTTTGCAGGTCCTACAGTAGAGCAGCAGGGTGAAATGGCTCGAGCTGGTGGCAGGACCCTGGCATCTCTACAGCCTGAGCAGGTGACAGAACAATATGTTGTTAAGCTTGTGAATGTGTGGCAAGTTTTACAACACGGATTTGTAACAAAAATGGGCCCCTTGGGACAAGAATCTATTCTTTATGTGCCAGATCCATCATTTCAATTGTGGCATGCTTAAAGAGATGAGAAAAACAGAAAGATAATGTACCCTGAGGGTATGGAGTGACATATGCTTTCATGTGGGGTTTATAAAAATTTTAATAGCGTTGAATATCGCACAGAAATGAATTGTAATCAGAGCTGCTGAAGAATTGACTGGAATAACTTGCTCCATTCACTCCTGTGTGTAGTGTATGCAAAAGAGGAGCTGTAGACACTCAATTACTGCTCTGCAGCTGGGTGGGTAAAATGTGGCATCTGTTGTGAAGAAGACAAGGTGGTCTTAAAGGAAAAACATTGTGGGTTTGGTGAAGATGACTGGGCATGGAAAGAAAGATAATAGTAAAAAGCAAAGTAGAGGTTGAAGCAGTGTTCAGCCTCATTTTTCAATGTGATGCAGGCTGGAAAAATCAGCTGGCCCCAAGTATTCGGGAGTCAAGACAGTGAGAGGATGTGGTCAGCATAAATGGACTGAAGGGGACCAGATGTCAAATAGCATGGACTTTGAGTAAGAAGTCAGTTCAGAAACTGTTTTCTCTTTCAGAGAGCAGAGATTATTTATCATCTTGCTGACTTACTAACTGACCAGAGAGAAGAAATTCTCTTGGCAAACAAAAAGGACTTAGAAGAGGCTGAAAATAAAGGTAATATTTCAAGTCCTTCCATGTTAATCCTATTGTCTTGAACCTCTGGGGGCCTTGAAGGAAATCTTCTGTCACCTGGGATTGGGTAGTATGGCTGTAACAGATTAGTGAATGCAGGACCTTGAGAGCTTGTCAGTGTAAACAGCTGCAGCTTCCTTGATTACACAAAACACACACCTTCACCAGAGAAGACACTGAGGCCTTGCAAAACACGAAGCAGTGTATTGTAAAAAAAAAAAATTAGTGCTCCATTTTGCCAAAGGAGGCTCACTTTAGAAATGGAATGTAACAAACATGACCTCTGTTATTGTCATGCATAAAGTGAATATTTTCTGGGCTGGTTTAAGAGAATGTTTGGCTCCTGAGGGGAAGGCTGTCATCTCTATACTTAAATTGATGCTCTCCAAAAAGAACTGTGTCCCCTGCTGATTGAGGAAGGTTCTCTTTAGGTCGCTTGGATTAAACCCATCCTTCTGTTAGATAGATGCATTCATTGAGAAGTTTGGATTGGGATGTGTACATATAGGGGTAGCAAATGTATGAAAATGACACATCATGGATTGTAATACTTTGTGGAAGACGCCAGGGAACCGTGTTTTACTGACCAGAGTACTTGAGGGGATGTTGCTGGGTTAACTTACTGTCTGAACGTGTTCAGACTAGAAAATGCAGGCCGTTCTTGCCCAGTCTGAACAGAAACGCTATACATGTGTCTGTGCTTTGGGATTTCTATCTGTGAAACAGAAAGATGAAATTACTGCCCGAACCTTCCAGAAATACTGCAAGGGTAGAAATTTGTAAGAAATTCAGACATATAGCAGTATTTGAAATAGGACAAACCTTATCTTTGTGGATGTTGGTGTTGCTTCATGTACAAATCACTTAAACCGCATTAAGTGAAAATGTGGTGGTGGGTGAAATCATTATCACATTTGAGTGGTTTTATTGTGGCTACCAGACTTAATGCTGTGCATTTTCATCTCGGGTAGGTTTCTTGCTAGGGCGTGGGAAATATCTGGATTTTCCTTAGGTTCACCACTTAAGTTGCTTTTGCATGAGCATAGGCAGACCAACCTATCTCCAGCACAATTTTTTCTTTCTTTTAGGGAGATTGGCACTTCCTTTGTTGAAACGTCTAAGTCTGTCTACATCGAAGCTGAACAGCTTGGCTATTGGTCTGCGCCAGATTGCAGCATCCTCACAGGACAGCGTCGGCCGTGTAATTCGGCGAACACGAATAGCAAAAGACCTGGATTTGGAGCAGGTGACAGTGCCTATTGGCGTCCTTCTCGTGATCTTTGAGTCCCGTCCTGACTGTCTTCCACAGGTATGTAAGAAGGGCAGTTTACACTGTTGGGAATTCTTTGATGACAGAAGAAAGGGTATTTCTGTTGGTGAGCAATTGGGAGGCTGAAAGAAGTCTTGTCTCAAAGGACTCTTGCTCGGATTCTTCTAAAATTGATTTTGTTGGCAGCCCTATTTTTCCTGCAGAGATATTCTCAGGACTTGCTTCTGCAGTGTTCAGAGTTATTCAGGCCTCTTTTTTTTTTTTTTTAAAACCCGACATATAAAAGGAGTTATCTTAGATTCAGATGGTGCAGTTCTTGCATGTGTCTTACGAATGTATGTTCAGTGCCTAACTCACAGCTTGGGAGGCTCCTTTATCTGTCCATGCTGCATACAGCTGAACTGCAGGCTGGGGTTAAACAGGAATTGTTTTTAATACAGATGCCAGTAATTAACTGTAACTATTAGGAATACATGATAAAAAAAAAAAAAAAAAAGGCTGAGCACAGAAAGCACAGAAGTTCCAGGCTTTGAGTGGTCTGTCCTGTACTGATACTGCTTGTGTGCAGTGAGGCGGTATGATAGCTTTTACTCAGTTGTAGTGAGACGGGTGTGAGGAAGAATGGTATTCTAAGTTCTTAAGTACTGAAGTTTCTGGAAAGGCTAGTGAAAATCTCGAATAGTGTACCGTAAGTGTCATTTATCTTGTGCCAGGAATAAGGCAAGCATCTTAAAGGCAAATACCTTCATCTGCAGTGCTGTGTGGGAGTATTGCTGTGAGTAAATGCTTTTATGATGCATGAAAATACGGGGGCTGAACTAACGTTGCAGAGGCAACCTTGATCTTATTTTCTTCTGACTACTTTACTGAGCAACTGTAGTAGATTTTAAAAAGAAAACAAAGAAACTTTGTTATCAACAGTATTTCCCGCAATCAACATTAGGTGTCTAGGAAGATTGATTGAGGAGTTCTTTAACATATGAGCAGGTGTTTGAGGAGAAAGTAATAGGTACAGGCACTTTAAAAGGAAGTGAGACTCAACCAGTGGACAGCTTGGTACTTCATGCCTGAATTTTGTGAGTGGTCTCCATTTCACAGTGAAAGGGAGTATGTTCTAGGCAAAGTTCCCGTGAAACGAAAAGGCACTAGTCTCCCTTGTCTACTATTATTAGCTCCCTGCTGCTAGCTCTGTTCTTCATGGATAACCACTATGTTTCCTTGTTGAATTCTAGTCTATCTTCCTGGACTTCAAGCCTGGTTTCTTGCTTTGCGTAGCTGATGTCTCTCTCTTTCTCCCCCGCTTTATCTTATCTTAAAACTTAAACCAGACTGACTCTTGCTGGCTTTTTTCCCAGCTTTGTTTTACAGACTTGGAATAGCTTGTCTTGGTAGTCGCTTTTCTTCCTGCCAGCCTCCTGTCCTCATACTCACATCAGGTTCTCTGATGCAACTTCAGAGGATCATCTTTAATACCTCTGCGTTTGAATTGCATGGGTTTTGTCCCATGCTGTAGCTGATAGTAGGGTGGTCTCTGAGTGCAGAGGAGCAGTTCCCTCCTCTTAGTTTACTACTGCATCTCATGCTTGTTGGGGTAAGCAATTACAGGTGAAATTTGACTTTGCCCTGGAAGAGAGCATGCTCGATTTGCTCCCTGGAGATAGCTTATGCAGAGTTAGGTGAGTGCTCAGAGTTCAGTCTTGAGTTGCAGTAAAGGTGAAACAATTGCAGATTACCAGTTAAGATTTAATAAGCCTCTAATGAGCATACACAAATAGCATGTATGCCTCTAATACTTAAAAGGCCAAATTGCAAGCATCTTTCAAAGACTACTTCCTATAGATTCCACCAAATCCAATTGTTACTCTGAAGTATAGTCATACTCTACTATTCTTTGAAGGGACCAAACTGTTTTGAAACCCCTTATCCTCTGTTCTCTTTTTAATCATGAAGTTTTTTATTTTTGTGTCTTAATTACTGATTTTTTTCCTTTTCATTTTTTCAAATCAGTTCATAACTTTTCTTACACTAATCTTATGCCTGCAGAGCAGAATTCTTTATTTAAGTAAGCTTATTTGTTTAGCTTTCCTTTGTGATACTGACCTTTGGAGAGGCAGATACAAGATACTTTCAAAATACAATCAGACTGCTTTTTAGTGTCTAGTTTTATAAGTTAGAAAGACACAAAATATCTATGTAAGGCAGGCTTCCTAGACTATTATACTTTAGTGTATTTTTATGAAGTATTTCTTATTTTTCAATATCCTTTTCAAATTGCTGACAGCAGGATGAGGTAGAATATCAAACGTAATTGTTGTTTTCCATTTGATATTAGAAAGGGAAAGGAGGCGATCTGAGGAGATGTATCTGATGGGCTTAACATTTTTCTGTATGAATCAGCATCTAAAGTGTGCCACTAAGCTAACTGCTTGTTAGGTGTGAGCCTGGCTAATTCTGGCATCCACATCTCAACAGCATACAGCTGATATACTAATGAGTGCAGGTTTGGTGATGGTACCTACAGATGATGATAATGGTACATATGATCTTTCCCAGAAGATAGTAATACACTAAAATAACTTCAAATGCTTAATTTGTTCATTCTAAAAGGTTCTGGAGAGGAGGTGATTTTGTTTTCTAAAGGAGTGTATGCTATTTTTTTTCAAATAGGTGGACAAATTGTGAAGCCATTGTAAATGGGATTGGG
Source organism: Oceanodroma leucorhoa (assembly GCA_030449065.1). Taxonomy (NCBI): domain Eukaryota; kingdom Metazoa; phylum Chordata; class Aves; order Procellariiformes; genus Oceanodroma; species Oceanodroma leucorhoa. Next base: position 15,237,746 of record JASVER010000017.1, read on the forward strand.
GTGAGGAAGACAAAAAGGAATACAAAAGTAAAATAAGTCTGGGAAGAGAGCTTTAACATGTCTGACATACTCCTAAGTAGAAAAGAACAAAAAACTGAAACAAACAACAAAAAAACCCTACCACCACCCCTCTGTTAAAGAGGTTTTCAGTTTAGTGGGGAAAACGCCAATAAGAACTAATGTCTGGAGACAGAACAAATTGGGTATATGTTTTCAACAGCAGAAGTAATTTTTTTATCTAACTTCCAAAAAGCGGTGGCTTCTTTGGAGCATTTTTTTTCAAATATGGTCTTAGATGTGTTGCTGGGCTCAGGTGGGTGAAATCTGGCACCTTAAACAGAAAGGCAACAATATCAGTTGCTTCCTTCTGATTATAAACATGAAAGCAAAGCGATACAGGTGATGCTGGGCCTATTGTCTAGAAGGTTTTTTCCTCACACTTATAGCAAGTGTTGTCTATTTATGACTTCTGTTTTAGGCAGCACGATGAACATGTTCTTCCTGCTCACAGGAAGAGCTCATTAGCTACTTTCTGGAAGAATAGTTAGGGACAAGAGTTCTTGCACCTAAAATTATTCTCCTTGGGGTGATTGGCCATACAGCTACCCAGTTCATACCAGAGCCTCTGTCCAGGGTTGGCTTTGACTTGTCCATTGCAGTGCCCCCCTGGCAATAGTATCCTGAAAACTCAAGTTTGTTCCTGAAACACTAACACATTTCATTTCTGGAGCTGAATGTGCTGTTCCTTGTAATGATTTTTGGTGCCATAAAATGATAACCGTAGATTAACATTGAGAAAATCAACAGGATTAAAAATCCTGTTCTTAATCTATTTTGTGGATGTTATTCTGACAGAAGAGACAGATTACTTTTCTCTCTTTTTTTTTTTTTTTYTTTTTTTTTGTGTGTGTGTGTGTTTTAAATAAATTCTTTTCTGTCAGGTGTCTGCTTTGGCCATAGCGAGTGGAAATGGCTTGCTACTTAAAGGAGGGAAAGAGGCAGCACATAGCAATCAAATCCTTCATCATCTGACACAAGAAGCACTCTCCATTCATGGAGTCAAAGATGCGGTGCAACTAGTAAGTGCCTAGAATAAAATCAACCAATTCTTTACTATGGTATGCATAAAAAGTATGGGCAGAACTTGAGAGTTCAAACCGTAGACTATTTGTATTGCAACTACCACAGGTGAACACAAGAGAGGAAGTAGAAGATCTCTGCCGTTTGGATAAGCTGATAGATCTAATCATTCCACGTGGTTCATCACAGCTAGTCAGGAATATCCAGAAAGCTGCTAAGGGAATCCCAGTGATGGGACACAGTGAAGGGATCTGTCATGTGTATGTGGACACAGATGCCAGCGTTGAGAAGGTCACACGAATAAGTAAGCTGGGAGAGGGTGACTTGAATCTCATGGGTGTAATTAAACTTTGTATTTGGAGTATGCGACATGGTTATGGTAATTGATAATTCACATGCTGTTCAAAATCTTTGTCGTAAATGTTGTGTAACCAATTATCTACTCTTAAACCTCAGTCAGAGACTCAAAGTGTGAATATCCTGCTGCCTGTAATGCTCTGGAAACTCTCTTAATTCATCGAGACTTGCTGAGAACCCCGTTGTTTGATCAGATCATAGACATGTTGAGAGTAGAACAGGTTAGTCACTCATACTTGTGTTTTGTTTTGTGGGTTTTTTTTTTATAACACTTTAGAAGCATTTGGTCTGGATGGTGTAGCCCTGTTTAGTTTTATGACGTAAGTTTTATGATAACACTTAAGTTATCCACATGTCTCTTTGTACACATAAATGAACTTACAAAGAACTTTCTCTGCTTCTCCACACAACCCCAAGTTATTCCATAGAAATGATCTGAAAGCAGCTTCTTCAGGACAGCTATGTGCCATTATCAGGATACAAATACTTTCTTTTTTATCGCAAAAATCATCTTCTGCCTTAGAAGAGCATATACACAACCCTTTCTCTACCCGTCTTAATTCTGATTTAATTGATGTTAACCTCCCAGACACAAAGCCGCATCTTTTTGAATCTATTAATTTAGCTTCTTGCCTAAGTGAATTCACTTCCTGTTTTTCTCCTTTCTGAATCTGCTTCATCCACATTTTTTTAAACCTTTCATCTTACATGCCCTTTTTCCCCACCCATTTTCCCTCCTATTATGTCAAAGGAACAGCGAAAGGCCAGTATACTAATTATTTGTCTTGACATGGGTAATGTTTTGTCAGTAAAGGTAGCAGAGATGCATCAGGAGAGAAATATCCATGAAGTAGTGTGAATTGCACATAAATCAAAGATTTTCACACTGCAGTATATACTTGGCAAATAGAGTGTGCAGGCAGTGATTAATGCAGGTAAAATAGAGAGGCCATATTTTTGATGATGTTGAAATGGCCACAGTAAAAGAAGCTGGTAGGTAGTCAGGAGCAAGTCCTCACTTAATGGAGTTTTTTCATGTCTTGTGTGGTTGTTTCTTGGGAAGGGTAGAGTGAAGGGTAGATCTCTGGATGTTGGATGGGAGGAATGTGAGGACTAGTGCATTTCCACTACCACCCACCCAGCTCCTAATACAGTGGGAAGGATGTTACCTTTGTCTAATCTGACCTGACAACAAGAGACATGCAAATATTGGGCAGTATTATGCAATTAAAGTAATTTATAGTTGCACAAGAAAATGCCGTTTTACAGATACCTTCTTAAAAGCCTTCAAATTTTGAAGACTTGTGCCTTATTACCCATTTATGTTTGCCTTGTCAAAATTTCCTGTGTTTCATTTGATGGGGATTTCTCTGCTGTATCAGTTCTAAATTATCTCTCATTGTTTAGGTGTCTCGGCTGCTATGATTAAACTCAGAGATTGATAATGCATTAGATCTTCTTTATAACAAATGAAAAATATGTGCGTGAGTTTTCTCGTTTTGGAGCCAGTAACTCCTTTGTGTCTGAAACACATGCTTCAGAAAGGGCTGGTGTCAGTTTACAAAATAAAAGGGTGAAAGCCATTCAAGATCATAAGTCTTTTGTAGGTGCAAACTTGGAAGCATTCCTGTAGTTATTCTCTGCACCGCAGTTGCTTTCTTAAAACAAGGGCTGGCTGCAATATTTTAGCTGTTTTCCCAGTACTATTGTTGTACTGTCCGCCTGCCTGATGACTTTCTAAGTGATGCGATTGCTTTAAATCATTTGAAATAGGAGCATGTCATGGTAGGTAGCCAACCTAGCATGTCAGCTATTTTACCTTGTCGCTAGTTCACCAATCTGCTAAGTTTCCCAAAGCGCAGATTTATTTTTCTTACACTGCACGCAGTGAACATTTGATTCACTAATGTTGTAGGTTAACCCCAGTCAGCAGCTAAGCACCATCCAGCCAGTCGCTCACTCTCCCCTGCCCCAAGTGGGACGGGGGGAGAGAATAAGACGAGCAAAAGCAAGGAACCTTGTGGGTTGGAGGAAAGATAGTTTGATAAGCAAAGGAAAGAGGAAGAAGAGGAGGGAAGAAGGGGGGGGGGGGAGGGGAGGGGGGAGAAAAAACAAAAAATCCAACCCCCAAAAATGCACACAAGTGAGCCAAAGCTAATTCCTCACCATATGCCACAAGTAGACCAATGCCCACCCAGTCTCTGAGCAATGCCTGCCTTTTTCAAAAACCCCCTCCCCTCAGTTTGTATTGCTGTGCATGACATTATATGGCATGGAGTATCCCTTTGCTCAGTTTGGGTCAGCTATCATGGTTGTGTCCCCTCCCAACTTCCTGCAGACTTCCAACCTCCTTGCTACGGGGACAGACTGGGCGGGGGGGGGGAAGAGAAAGCCTTGACGCTGTGCAAGCGCTGTTCAGCAACAGCCAAAACACTGGTGTGTTTTCAACACTGTTTTAGTCACAAGCCCAAAACATAGCACCATAGGAACTGCTATGAAGAAAATTAACTCCATCCCACACAGAGTACAAGAAGCCACACTTTCACCTGGAAGGCATTGGTGTGCTCAGAAGCACAAAATGTTTCTGGTATTGCAGGTGAAGATTCACGCTGGCCCCAAGTTTGCATCTTACTTGACATTCAGCCCTTCAGAAGTGAAATCTCTCCGCACAGAATATGGGGACCTGGAGTGCTGCATTGAGGTGGTGGACAGTGTCCAAGAGGCTGTTGAACATATCCACAAGTACGGAAGTTCTCACACAGATGTTATCATCACAGAGAATGGTTAGTGATTAGTCTGCTTCCTTAAGCTACTGTTTTGGTTTGACTGCCGATTCCTGGTGTTAGTGTAACTACTTACATTGCAGTAGTTGTTCTTCTCTTGGGTCTGTAGTAGGCATAACCAACAGGAGGCCTATGAGCTAAATGTGCCTACAGTCCTGTTTAGCTCAGAGAAAACACGTTGTGTGGCTGTTATTCCAGGATGTTAAGGAGTGTGCTTGAGCAATTGGCTGATGGCAAGTCAGCACATGCTCTTGCCAGGCAAATTGCTTTGTGTTCCTGTATTGTGCAGACTTAGCACATCAGAGGGTTTTGCAGGAACATCTCCTGAATCCTGGAGATTTCCTTAGGCCTCTGAAGGCTGATGAGGTGAGCTTCTATAGTACTTCACTGGAGGGAATAGGGATTGTAGGGAAGATTAGACTTCATCCACTTTGTCTTCCCATGTCATTTTTGTATCTTGCAAACAAGGACCACAAATGTTTTCCCCCTACCTCTCCCAGTCCTTTACTTCCCACTTCTGCATTCCTAGTATAAAAGCTGCATTTATCTCAGTTTGCAGTTTCTTGCCTCTTTGTTGTGAACTTGTGCTCCTTTGTGCAGCTCTGTGCTGCTCCCATCCCTAGCACCCGTCCTGCATGCAGTTTGAACACTGTGCCAGTTCAAAACCTAGCTAGAGCTGCGCCCAGCCAAAGGTTGACTCTCAGATCAAGCCTGGAACTCCTCAGGATCAGCTGCAGTAAGGTCATGTTGATCTGTGGCTGGTCAGTGTGTGAGTCAAGCAGGCTTCTCTTTCTGTACCTGCTGCCGAGCTTAAATGAGTGTCACTAAAAGGCATGCATTTGATACCGTAACCCACTGCCACGGGACCTGGTGCGCTAGTGATTTGCTAGGGAGCATACTGGAAATAGAGCTGATCTTTAATGTTAGTCTTGTCGCTAAGGGCAACTGACCTGCAGCTCACAGCCTTACGGAGAACAGAGTCCTCCAGAGGACTAAGACTTGCATAACTCTGCTTGAGCTTGCTCAGGTCTTGCACGTTCTGTGTTAAACTGGGTTAGTTAGCTGATTTCATGTGGTATTTCTGCATTGTATTTCTCAAATATTATCTGCAATAGCAATTTAGTTTAGGATTTTTCATTATCTGGAACAATTCGGTGTTCAAGATTAATGGAGAGCTGACTCTGTAGTTTGTCTCAGTTTGACTGCAGAATGTTGCTTGAAGCAACTGTCCTTTCTCCCCAGTCATACAACTATCCCTGTTTGCAGGTTCTAGACTGGATGTATTTAGAATTAGACATCTTTTTGCTTTCTTCTAATCTTTGCAAGCTTCTCGTAACATTTGCAGCTGTGTCTACTTGATAAGCATACTGGGAAGAAGGTATAAATGAACATGTCTTAGCCCAGGCCGTCTAAATACTGTCTGTTAAGGTTGCATGTGAAAGTTGTATTGTTATATCTGTTCACTGTATTATGTTGTATTTATTGGAGTGCATGATCATTCTGTATGTACTGGATTTTATTTTTCTCTCTGACTCTTCCCCAGAGAAAACGGCAGAGTTCTTCCTCCAGCATGTGGACAGTGCTTGTGTTTTCTGGAATGCCAGTACCCGATTCTCTGATGGCTATAGATTTGGACTTGGTAAGAGAGAAAATACTGCAGGGATGTGACTGCAGGATTTGCTGTTGTGTGAAAAGTGTGGCAGTCTGAATCATGCAAGATTATTAGTCTCTGATCTTACTGTCTAGTATAAGGTTTTCAGGAAAGGTACCATAGGAAAAGTTGAAGCCTAGACATTTCATCCACACAGAACAGCAGATAGTTTAATATCTCTTTCCTGCCAGAACTAGCTAATCCTGCTATACAGCCTATGTAGATTCATTTAGCAGCAGGGAGCAAAGATGTTTTGGATCCTTTGAAGCTCTATTCAATCAAAATAAAGTATGTTGCATGCATGTAATGACACAACAATGCAACACAGGATCAGAAATTGGTGAACAGTTTTTCTTTCGTTTACCTTTCTAATGATGCTGTAAAGAATGCCATGCTTCATTCCTGCTGAGCTGCTGTCCAGTGTGCCAGCCCTGCAGTGTTAAGGAATGAAAAGCAGGAACCAAACTGAGTATCAGTTGCTTAAATAAACAGATGCACCTACTGTGAACTGCAGAAGACAAGGGAAACATTCTTTCCTGAGGTAGAAACTCAGAAATCTCCATAGCAGGCTATTACTGTGTCAGCTGGATCCTAGTTAGGGTCTTGCAATATCTCCTCAATATGATGAAAAAGGACATAAGATCACGAACTTGACTAATTTAGCTCTTTTTTGGGTTTGTTTTTTTTGTTGTTGTTGTTGTTTTTTGGTGGGTTTTTTTGTTGGGTTTTTTTTTTTTTAAGGATTAAACACTCAGGAAGCGAGTCTAAGATCCATGTAAGAGATACCTATCTCTCTTGCATCTTTCTCTCTACAAGTAACTCTGTAGCAGCCAGAAGTATAAACACTGCAATTTATAATGTAATAATTAAGCTCCTCTAACTTTTAGATTGCGAACAGGTAAACACAACTTCTGGCATTTGGAGAGGAGCAGTGAAAGGCAGGCAGCTGTTTTTACATAAAGGTGCAAAACTGCTTAGTATGAAGGGAACATCTTCTGAGGATTGACTACCTTTATCTTTGTGTTTCCTGCAGGTGCTGAAGTGGGAATTAGTACTTCTCGCATCCATGCACGTGGACCAGTGGGAATTGAAGGACTCTTAACTACGAAGTGGTTGCTAAGGGGGGACAATCACGTTGTTTCTGACTTCTCAGAGCATGGGAGCATGAAGTATCTTCATGAGAGCCTCCCTCTCCCTCAGAGAAATACCAACTAAGAACATCGGGGCTGGGGGGGGAAAACCCAGGGGTATAAATATTTCTTGAAGTTGTTCAGGCTTCAGGGCGCTCTCTGGGGAGGGAGTTTGTTTTTCATCTTCAGGAACGTTGTTCTTGGTCACTGTGCAGTACAATGAATACAAAATGATCCCATCTGTGAGATTTTTTTTTTTCCTGCCTCTGTTTCCTTAGATAGTATCTGCAAACTGACCTCACTTTTCCCAGAGACAGACTTCTTCAAAACATACAAGTAACATAAGGAAAGATTTAAATATCTGCTGCATTCTTTTTTTTTATCCCAGTGCTCCTTATAGCAAATATGCTTGGTGGTGGAGCATAATTTTTTTTCTTAAGTCTTTGTTTTATTCAGATATCTGTTCTGGAGAACAAACTTGATAGGTTTTTTTTCTTCAGTCTTATGATCGTGGCAGCTCTTGAAAGCTGGAAAACTTTACACTTACTTTCTTTGTATTTGATCACTCTTGTGATAAGCAGATAGATGTTCCAAATGCATAGTAAGCTTTTGACCAAGAAACCTTTTATATCTAATTTCTTTGTATTGTTGACTGTTGTAGATAAATAGCACAACTGTCTACTACTTGAATTTTGTTATTTATTTTGTACCGAAGGTTTATTTTTCCTTGGTTTTATATAAAACTTAACCTTCCACAACCACTCTTCTGAAAGCAATGCTACTTTGACATTGGCTTTTCCCGAATAAAGCTCTGAAAAAACGCTTCCCTTCCTGCATTGCAGCAAATGGCTTCACGCATGTGCCCTGCGGCGAGATGCTCCATGCAGCAGCAGGCTGGCGGCTTGGCGCTCCCCGCAGCCGCTCTCGGCGCCGCTCCGCCTGACTCGCACAGCCGTACGGCAGGACACCCTGCTCTCCGGCGCACCGTGGTTCAGCGGTTAGTACGGGCTGCTCCAGAGCGCATATGTGTGAGTCAGCTGCGCTGCAAGCGCCGGGGCAGGACCACTGTGGTACCGTGCTGCGAGGCTGCCATTTCCCTTTCTGCCTGCTTCTTAACAGCTGCTCTTTCAGCTCCTGCTCCCGCGCCGTTGGTGGCTAGCGCAAGCGCGGTGCTCAGGAACCCGTTTTGGCACACCCCTCTTTCCCAGTCGGCGCATGCGCGACGCACTGGGGCAACGTGGCAGGGCGCAGGTTTCCCCTCCCCGTGGACGCTGAGGGCCCATGGACACCGGTGAGGCGAGCGAGACTCTTCAGTAGACATGGATGTCTCCTGGTCGCTGGAGGCAGCACAGCAGGGAACTCAGCCCGGCAACGGGGGGCCGTGACGCAGAACCTGCCGGGAGCGCGATGAGGGGGGCTTTCTCAAGCCTTGTCCTGCCATGAGGGCCCTGGTGTCCTGGCGGCTGCTGGTGCGTGCGCTCGGGCCCCAGGGACACGGACAGCTGGGTGCGGCGGGCAGGTCCTTCAGCAGGACGGCGGTGGGGCATGCCTACCGAGATTGCTGGCGAGTTACAAGGAAGTGTAAAACCAACCAATCGAACAGATTTAAGGATATTTTGAATCAGGCATGATAAATGCAACCCTAAGAGAGTTACTGGAAAGCTGTTCCTAGGGAAGCAGGAAGACGGAGAAAAAACAGATTTCCCTCCTACACTCCGGGTACCTGGAGGCTTCCCCGTCCCCCGGCCTGAACCGCAGGTGCCTCCCTAACCAGTTAAAGCTTCCCCTGAGCCTTCCCCAGCCCTGCTCACCCCACACAAGCCTGCCTGTACAAGGGGGTGCCACGTGTCCTCTGCTTTTTTTCCAGGGCACCCAGTCCCACCCAGGCAGCCACCTGTATGCACTCATCATCCCTCTGGGATGGGACCCCCACCCTGACCCCTTGAGGCAACCCCCCTCCTTCCACCTCGCACACTTCTCCCCCACCATCCCTCCAGCCACTAAAACAGCCCCTGAAAGTTCTGAAACCATCCATAAATCCTGTACAAAGCCCCCAATGATCCCCCTCCCCAACCCCAACATTGAAATACTCCATACTCCACCCCAACTTTTTCACTAACTCCAGAACCTTCCCCAAAGCCTGTCCCATGGCCTCAGAAAAACTCCAAATGCTGTCCTATAGGCAGCAAGCTAGCCCCTGAATACACTTTATTCTCATAACATGTCATTAGAATCAATTAGGGGAAACTGATTATCGCCAGAAACTTCTACAGAAGGAGGAGTTACAACATGGACTAAAGTAACTTCTGTTAAAAACTACTTGTTTTTGTCTCCCAGGGGCAGCACCGAGGATTAAGTAATCCATTCCTACCCTGTAGGTATCATTGACAGTATTTGGCTTAGCTTTGCTTTGGTTGTTCTGTTTTGTTTTGTTTTGTTTTATCATACATGCATATGAATTATATGTAATACTTACTTTTTAGAGTAATTGGCATAGCTGAAGTTGAAGAACTCAGAAGAAGGTAAACTAGCTGAAGAATAAAGTTAAGCGGATCAAATTGTTTCTATCTCCAAACGTGAGAAACACCGTTTCTCTTAGTGAGGAAGGATCACTATTAATGGTCATCAGGGTAGTAGATCACCAATATATAATTCAAGTTTTACATATAACAGAAAGTATGATACAGAGAGAAATTTAGAATGGCAAAAGCCCAGCTAGAACTCAATCTGGCTGCTGTCATAAGAGACAACAAAAAATGTTTTTACAAATATATTAATGACAAAAAGAGAGACAAGGAGAATCTCCATCCTTTATTAGATGCCGGGGGGAACATTGCCACCAAGGATGAGGAAAAGGCGGAGGTACTTAATGCCTTCTTTGCCTCAGTCTTTAATAGTCAGACCGGTGATCCTCAGCGTATTCAGCCCTCTGAGCTGGGAGACGGACAGAGAGGAGAATACGCCCCCCATAATCCAAGAGGAAGCGGTTAATGACCTGCTATGCCAGCTGGACGCTCACAAGTCTATGGGGCCGGATGGGATCCACCTGAGAGTACTGAGGGAGCTGGCGGAGGAGCTTGCCAAGCCACTCTCCATCATTTATCACTGGTCCTGGTTAACGGGGGAGGTCCCGGATGACTGGAGGCTTGCCAATGTGACACCCATCTACAAGAAGGGCCGGAAGGAGGAACTGGGGAACTACACGCCTGTCAGCCTGACCTCGGTACCGGGGAAGATCATGGAGCGGTTCATCTTGAGGGCGCTCACAAGGCAGATGCAGGACAACCAGGGGATCGGGGCCAACCAGCACGGGTTCATGAAAGGTGGGTCCTGCTTGACCAACCTGATCTCCTTCTACGACTGGGTGACCTGCCTAGTGGATGAGAGGAAAGCTGTGGATGTGGTCTACCTGGACTTCAGCAAAGCCTTTGACACTGTCTCCCACAGCATTCTCCTGGAGAAGCTGGTGGCTCATGGCTTAGACGGGTGTACTCTTTGCTGGGTAAAAAACTGGCTGGACGGCCGAGCCCAGAGAGTTGTGGTGAACGGAGTTAAATCTAGTTGGCGACCGGTCACGAGCGGTGTTCCCCAGGATTCAGTTTTGGAGCCGGTTTTGTTTAATATCTTTATCAATGATCTGGACGAGGGGATCAAGTGCACCGTCAGTAAGTTTGCAGATGACACCAAGTTGGGCGGGAGTGTTGATCTGCCTGAGGGTAGGAAGGCTCTGCAGAGGGATCTGGACAGGCTGGATCGATGGGCCGAGGCCAATTGTATGAGGTTCAACAAGACCAAGTGCCGGGTCCTGCACTTGGGTCACAACAACCCCAGGCAACGCTACAGGCTTGGGGAAGAGTGGCTGGAAAGCTGCCCTGCGGAAAAGGACCTGGGGGTGCTGGTCGACAGCCGGCTGAACATGAGCTGGCAGTGTGCCCAGGTGGCCAAGAAGGCCAACGGCATCCTGGCCTGTATGTGAAACAGTGTGGCCAGCAGGAGCAGGGAGGTGATCGTGCCCCTGTACTCGGCACTGGTGAGGCCGCACCTCGAATACTGTGTTCAGTTTTGGGCCACTCACTACAAGAAGGACATTGAGGTGCTGGAGCGTGTCCAGAGAAGGGCAAGGAAACTGGTAAAGGATCTGGAGAATAAGTCTTACGAGGAGCGGCTGAGGGAGCTGGGGTTGTTTAGCCTGGAGAAGAGGAGGCTGAGAGGAGACCTTTTCGCTCTCTACAACTACCTGAAAGAAGGTTGTAGTGATGTGGGGGTCGGTCTCTTCTCCCAAGTAACTAGCGATAGGACGAGAGGAAATGGCCTCAAGGGGCGCCAGGGTAGGTTTAGATTGGATATTAGGAAAAATTTCTTCACCGGAAGGGTTGTCAAGCATTGGAACAGGCTGCCCAGGGAAGTGGTGGAGTCACCATCCCTGGAGGTATTTAAAAGATGTGTAGATGTGGCGCTTCAGGACATTGTTTAGTGGGCATGGTGGTGTTGGGTCGACGGTTGGACTTGAAGCAGGTGATTGTCCCACTCTACACTGCACTGGTGCAGCCCCTACTTGAGTTCTGTGTGCAGTTTTGGGCACCTCGATACAAGAAGGACATCAAACTATTAGAGTGTGTCCAGAGGAGGGTGACCAAGATGGTGAAAGGTCTTGAGGGCAAGACTTACAAGGAGCGGCTGAGGTCGCTTGGCTTGTTCAGCTTGGAGAAGAGAATGCTGAGGGGGAACCTCATTGCAGTCTACACCTTCCTCAAGGGGGGCAGTGGAGGGGGAGGTGTTGATCTTCTCTCTCTGGTGACCAGTGATAGGACACAAGAGAATGGAATGAAGCTGCGTCAGGGGAAGTTCAGATTGGACATTAGGAAAAGATTCTTCACTGAGAGGGTGGTCACAGCACCAAGCCTTTCAGAGTTCAAGGAGTGTTTGGATGATGCTGTTAGTCATAGAGTTTAGTTTATGGTAGTCCTGCAAGGAGCAGGGAGTTCCTTATGGGTCCTTTCGATGATCCTTATGGGTCCCTTCCAACTTGAGATATTCTATGATTCTACCTCCTTTTATGCTTTACTCAGCTCTAGGGCTGCAGAGTAACAACATTCAGCCAGCTCTTCCCTGATTTTATCAAGCATTTTAAAAATTTAATATTCTCACTGTCCTCTTTAGTGAGAGACCCCTTCCTAACAGGCCCTTCTGTGGCTCTGAATGGCTGGTTTTGAGTTGAATTGTATTAAAATGAACAATTGACCCATTCATGTTTATCTCAAGCGGGGATGAGTTGAACAGATTTAAAAACATCTTAACCTCTTTGAACATCAGAAGTTGTCAAATTTAGAATCTTTTCAATCAAATTACCTGGAAATGAACCATGAAAAACATTGAAGCACCCCTGGCTTTGAACTTTGGCCTCTTGAGTGCAGCCTCTGGGGGAGCTGCTCATGTGATCCTCAGCACAGTGCAGCTTGAGCCGCCCAATTTTCTTGCTACTCCCTCTCTTCTGTTTATATGACGAGTCACTTTCCCTTGTCAGATGTCTACCCAAGACTTTGAGCCCCACCTCTGCTACACTTCTGTTCTCCTACTTGTTTTACCTCACCTCCCTTCTTGTTTGCTTTCTCCGATAGTTTTATCTGCCTCTTGACAATAGGCCTTCCCTTAGCAGCTGGACATGTTTTCAGATACTTCATTGTTTCTCTAATGCAATACAACTGCCAGTCTCAATGGGGAGGACAATATAAGGAATGATCCCTAAAGCATCAGTTGGTGGATGGAGAACCATCCAGATTGTTTTCAATGCAAGCACGTGCACTGCACACTGTTCCCCTTTAATTTCTATATGCGAGCAGGAAGGAGTTCTCTGTGATTTTGGTACCCAGAGGAGTAACTAGTCAGCTAAAAGCTCCATTCAGATTAGTTTTGTTGAGAATAGCTCTCTGAAATAGAAGGAAGAAATGTGCGGAATTCAGGGGAAAACAGACACTCACACACAGAGATGCACTCACACCATCCTGGTCAACCAACTGGCCAGGTCCAAGGACCTAGGATGTCAGGGCACCCAACACCAGAAAACACACAGCACAGCTGACTGAGCTGCCCCAGCCTCCCCCGTTACTGCACTGGGTTGCCACATGAGGCCCCATGGGAGGATTCCAGAGCCCATTCCCATTCCAAGGTCCTCTGGTGCTTGTCGATAGTCTTCCTCATAGCATCCTTCAGTTGAACTCAGTCTTTACGCATGCTCCGTTTAGCCCTTGGCTTGGTTTTGCACCCCCTTGCTTGCACAAACTAGCTTACTCCAGTATATCTTCCTTATCTATTCTATTCAAGACACAAAGCTAGCCTCCCTATCTATCCCACAAGGTTTCAAGGCCCTTTTATCCACTGAATGTCCGGTTTATCTATTCACAAAGCATTCCTAACCCATCTGCATTATTTCAATTATCTGTCTCTTCAATACTCCTTTGTATTCGGTATCACGTTCTCTGAGAACACAGCAGGCAGCAGTGACAAGAGTGCAGATCTCTGCGGGCACAATCATACCTGCTTTGGGAAACACATGAAGATTTTTAAGTGCATGAATCGCAAAAGAAAAAAAAAGATCTTTGCTCAATTAGCCTTAAGGGATCCAAGCTTTTTTTCAGCTCTGCATCTTTTGGGACTTCTTAAAGAAAGGAGTTCTGTTTTATTGCCTATTTTATAGATAGATGGCTCTAGGAACACATGTTTAGAGGAATTAATTGTAACTTTGTTCACTGGAAGTTTCTTTCCACCAGCCAGCAAGAAACCCCTCCTTTTCATGACCTGTCCGCAGGGCATGCCGGGAGATGTAGTCTTTCGGCACCGAGCTGCCAGTCGGCCATGTTGGTCTGTGCATCGTGCCGGGACGCGTCGCCTCCTCACATTGGCCCTCACGTACATGCGGGGACCGCAGCCACCCGCCAGCGGGGAGCCCGCTTGGCCGCATCGCGCGGTGTGGCGCGCGCCCGCGGTCGCTGCTGCCGCCTGGCGAACGAAACGCGGTACTGCAGCTTGGGCGCCGCGCATGCGCGGTGGGGTGCCGCTGTGCTCCACGCTGCCGTCCGCCGGTAACGGCAATGCGATGCTGCGGTGCCTGCGGGGTGCTGCCGCGCTCGTCGCTGCCTCCCGGTGAGGAAACGCCGCTGCCGCCCCACGTGCGCGGTGCCGGCCGGCGCTCGCGCGCAAAGCGCGGAACCGCAGCGCCGGTGCCGCCCCCGGGCACGCGCCGCCTGGCGGGTGCTGCTGCTGCTGCCGCCCGGCGGCCGAGGCGCGGTACTGCAGCGCCGGCACCGCGCAGGTGCTCAGCAGCGCCGCGGCCGCCGCCTTCGCTGCTGCCGCCCGGTGACCGAAATGCGGTACTGCAGCCCGGCGTTCGCCCGCCGGCTCTGGCCCCTCTGTGCGCCGTCCCCATTCCGGTGCATCCCTCATCCCGGTGCATTCCTCATCCCGTGGCATCCCCCGGTCCCCACCCCGATGCATCTCTCATCCCCCTGCCTCTCAGCCCCAGGCAGCACCCTGGGGGGTGGGGGGGCTCTGTCCCTGCCTCCTCCTGTCACCGTTGCCACCCGGCAACAGCTAGGGAGCTCCCCCACCCACAAAAACACCGCCACACTCCCATCAGTGTCCCCTCCCCCGCATGCCAGCACCCCCAAGAAGGGTGTCGGGGTGTCCCCATCCCCGGGGCAGCCCCTGTCCCCCGTCCCTGCGGCTGATCGTTGGGCTCTGTGTTCCCCCCAATAAAACACGGGGACGGAGGAGACCCCTGGGGACAGGGGGAGGGGACCCCCAGGGAGTGGGCTGTGCTGCCATCGCTCCTTGGTGCTGGCCCTGCCTGTCCGCCGTCCCCCCAGAGGTGACGAGCTCTGGGCCACTGGCGGGGAGGCAAACTGTCACATTCCACCATGCCGGCTGCCACCGGGGACAGGGACAACTCCTGCCCCGGGGGTGAGGCGACTACAACTCCCGGCATGCCCCGCGCAGGCGGCCCGGTGGAGCCGCGCGCTGATTGGCTGTAGAGGATATTTCAACTGGGTGCGCGGCGGGGTCTGCACCCAGGCGGCGGCGGCGGCGAGTCTGAGGGGCCGCGGGAGGACCTGCAGGTTCCGAAGAGGGGGACTGGGGGAACTCCAGGCCAGGGAGGGGCTGTAAGCAACTGGGGAGTGGGGCTGGGGGGGCTGCGGCCAGTGGCCGAGG